>CM032228.1:40195000-40485000 GCA_019009955.1 Riptortus pedestris
GTGGCAGGAGGGAGTTTTAAAATTCACAATATCTCCGTTACTATAAGTCAGATCTAAAATTTGTATAGAACCAGTCTTATTGCAAATTAAATGTTCTATAAATATTGTTCTATACATATTTTCTGTATCATGAATATTGATCTAGATATTTGGATTTTATAGTTTTCCGTTTTCAGTAAGCTCCCGCTCCTACTCGTGTTATATTAATAATAAGCTGTCATATCATGAACCACTTCATTATAATGTTAAATAAGGAATATTGTTTTAATTGAACTTTTACTTTGTGAGATATATGCAAATATTTTCTTTTGGACCCCCCCCCATTTTAAGTTGTTGGACTACTAAAATTTAAGTAATTGAGGTAAAAATTATTCTGATTCATTATAAATTACAGTACTAGATATAGTAAATATTTTTCAAACAAATGAATATGCTATATTCTGATATATTTCAGTAATTGTTATTCTTTCCGGTGAGAATCGGGTTGGCAGACCTGTTTGTTTACATTTCAGATGCTTCCTGGCTGGAGGGGAAAAATTTCTTATTACCGTTTGTATTTATTCACTTAATATTCACAGTGGTGTTGTGCTACCAGTATGTAGATTTATCTATTATTAAACTTCATGAGGAAAGTCTACTTAGTTTACACAGCCCCTGCGTGACAGACTTTTTCTACCCATTCTCTCAGAGTTTCTTAATCGAAAGATCTAGGGCATCGGTTGTAATATTTTCTTTCTAGAGCAAAATCACCTTAATTTTTTTTAAACCATGTCTATGCAGTATGGATAGACATGGTAAATGTCTCCCCACAGATTTCATGGGCTGCATCAATCACTTAGTGCTGTTCTTTAAGTTTGTGTTTCAGGAGAGCTCGAACTTTCATGGTTAACTTATGATAAAATAATTTAGAAAATAAACAATGGCTGTTCAAAGTTATTCTATTCAAAGTTTATTTTAAGTTTGATTAACAGTGTCTTCAAATCTTTTAGACATAGTACAACAAAAATAAATATAGAAGGTTTTTGTTTACAAATCTTTTGTTGCGGTCTGGCTGCGGTGATAGGCAGTGGAAGCTCAATGAGATGAAAAATCCCACAACCAAATCATTAACACGAATTTAGGAAGGGTTCACCAACATTCGACTCTAGTCAAAATTTAAATATATATCAATTTGTTGTCATATCTATCGGTGCATACCGTCGTCATTGGCTGCTGATTGAGTATGGCTGGCAAGCGCTTTCGATGCAATGGCACCATCTTCAAGCCCGTCAAAAGTTGTAAATTTATTTATAATTAAATCTCCACCAATAATAATTATCAATTAAAATGAAGAGGCTCCTTTTAATAATATAATGGGGGACACTTATCTCTACTTATACTATATTACAATTAAAGCACTTAGCTGTTTTAATAGAAGTTCCGACTCTGCCGTGAGGGATTCTACAGGTGAAAAGTAGTCTGGCTACAGCAGGCCAGAGCAAGGCTGAAGGATTATGGGTGGTCAACGCACCTGGGTCTTCCGTCTTGAGGATACTATTACTTTCTTTAATCCTTCGTGACTGGGTCCTTATATAGGCCTAAGCCGGTGCTGAACTTTGGACTGCCGATCAAAATATGCTCAAAAAGTGTATTTAACGGGAAATTATTATCGAAATTCATTCATATTATTAATTAGTGTATCAACGCTAAGAGCTGGGAATGTTATAAAAATCCATTGGTGCTATCTACTAAAACACTATCTACACATGGGGACTTAACTCCAAATTGGATATAACTCTTATTTAAAGGTAAAAACTAGACATTTAAGCACTCATAAATAATAATCTTAATGTGCTCTGTGCTGGCATTACTCAGAATATAAGATATGTAGTCATTTATGATGGGTTTGTGTAATGCAATGTCAGATTCATTATACTTTATTTATCAAATATCTAATAAATGCAAAGACTTTCCAATTACCCTGATATTTCCATCTATATTACATTATTATACAATCATTGTCTCATATCAGTCTTAAATATGAATTGGTAATCCGAGGCCCTTAAGAGAGCTCTAAAAGAGAAACATGGGATAGATAGCTGTGATAGCTCTATGATACGAAGAAATCTATAAATGTTGTAGTGAAAAATATTTAAGTATTTAATAGTAGAAATTAATAGCTGTGATCGTGAATAGGCAAAAAGAGACTAGCAAGGTTTAAGTTGTAATTATCTGAGAAATTATGCAAAATATTAAAATAAATTGTATGGCCAATCTTGTTGATCAAGTCATTCTCTATAATTGTTGATGTAGCCCTTAAATGTTTTGGCAGATTTTCCTTCAGGGAAATCAGCTATTGAGGTTGTACTCATGACGCAATTTTCGAAAAATGTCTTCAAATGTCCATCGATCCTACCCAGGAGGTGCCGAAAATGAGGTCTGTTCAAAATTATATATCTATATATATATAAAATTGTAACCTCTGTCTGTACATTGATTATTTTCGCGAAATTTCACCATAACTTTTCGTTTCACATGTCATAGACACCATAACTGCATTTTGTTTCTTTGGTGTCTGTTTGTTTGTTTGTTTGTTTATTTGTTTGTTTGTTTGTTTGTTACCTTTTCACGCATAAACGGCTGAACCGAATTTTATGAAACTTGGTATGTATATTACTACTAACCCAACTTAGACTTTAGGCTATGTTAATATTCTCTGAGACGAACAGGAGTGGGGGTTAAAAGGGAGGCCTGAAATTAAAAATATTGATATTTCGTTTCCTATTGCATTTTCGGCAATTATGCACATAAAAAAAGTTGTTTAATTTGTTATTTAGAGTAACTTTTGTAATATACACTTTTGTCGTATACCTAAGTATAAAGGCGTTTTACGCTAAAAATGATAGCGGAAGTCAACAATTTTATTTGGCACAAAAGACTCAACCGAACTAAACCAAACTGGGTATGTGAATTAACACTAACGTCTTCCTTATAATAAGCCATACTAACATTTCTAGGGACGGGCAGGAGTGGGGGTTATAAGGGAGGCCTGAAATTAAAAATAGTGATATTTCGTTTCCTATTGGGGTTTTGGCAAATATGCACATAACAAAAGTGGTTTATTCTGTTATTTAGAGAAACATTTGTTATATACACTTTTGTCGTATACCTAATTATAAAGGCGTTATACGCCAAAAAGTGATAGCAGAAGTCAACAATTTTATTTGGCACAAAAGACTCAACCGAACTAAACCAAACTGGGTATGTGAATTAGCACTAACGTCTTCCTTATAATAAGCCATACTAACATTTCTAGGGACGGGCAGGAGTGGGGGTTATAGGGAGGCCTGAAATTAAAAATAGTGATATTTCGTCTCCTATTGGGGTTTCGGAAATATGCACATAACGAAGTGGTTTATTTTATTATTTAGTGAAATTTGTTCAACAATTCTTTGGAACTACAAGGTACCTCACCGGGAAAAAACTAATTCAAATTTATGTTCATATTTTGTGCTTAATAATTCAAATCTATGCATAATGCACAGGAAACGGGAAATATGACAATATGTAGAACAGTGAAGTCTTACATAAAAAAATAATTTTATTATTAACAAATCCACAGAAATGACGGGTATTTAAACTAAACACTGGGACAGGTAAATGTCAAAATATTGTGCAAAGTAAAGCTTTCCCCAAAAAAATACCATCACCATTAAGCCTCATATGAATTCCCGAGCGAAGCCGGGTATCTCAGCTAGTATATATATATATATATATATATATATATATATATATATATATATATATATATATTTGTCTGTTAACGCTCTAGTGGTTGCAATTTTTGTTTGATCCTTACCAAACTCAATATTTAATCGTTTTATGTAAAGTGGTTGCAATTATTGTTTGATCCTTACCAAACTCAATATTTAATCGTTTTATGTAAAAAGAAAGATCAAGTTCATTAATGTCTGAAATCAGACCAGTGGGGGGGTGGGGGTTTAGATAGGCGGATTTTCAAAAAATATCTCCATATACATCTGATCGAAATATTGTATAGAACCAATCTTATTGCAAATTAAATTTACTATAAATATTGTTATATACATTTATTCTCTATCTTGAATATTAACCGAGATATTTGCATTTTTATTAAGTGTGATAACAAACGAGATGAGATGAGATCGGCTGAAGTCGGTTCTACTCGGAACTTTCTGCCGAAAGCTAGTTCGGCCATTTCCGTAACTGTTCGGTTTGCTTGAAATTGGTTTAGAGACTCGTTACTACTCCTGTTATTACTAGACACATTTCTCTATTGTAAAACTTCACGTGGGAAATCTGCTTAGTTTACGCAGCCCCCTTGTGATGGACTTTTTATTCATAGAGTCACATTACTGTAATAATTGTGTTGGATTTGGAACAAAGAAACTGTGATAAAAATTTCAGTTACTTAAGTTTTCAGCGTACTTACTCAGGAGGATTATTTTAGTTATTGTATATCGCTAGACTTATTAAGCCAGTAATCTTTAAAGATAAACATTTTTTTTAAACTCATATATGGGATATTTCTTTTCCAGCCCGAGGAAGTATTAGAATGTTCTACATTCCCCAATGATTATGTGGATACAACTGAAGCGAAAGAAAATGCTGCTAAAGTCGCCTTAGAAAAATTGAAAGAAAGGGAAGAATTCTTAAATTCTCCTGTTCTAAAAGACACGAATGCTATTCTTACATATCTTGCAAAGGTATTGGAAAATTTATTTTCTTACTTGCTGTAATCATAAAATATTTTTATGAATTGCCGGAGTGAATTTAATTCCCCTAGTTCTTGATTTTGTTTTTAATCAAATAGCCATACTATCTCATTTAATTACATAATATGCACAAGGTGAAAGCTGAATTACAGCCCTAATATCCTCAATAAGTATTGTAAGGTGTACTTAACAAACATCTTAATTTTACATAAGTACATCAAAATCCAATAGAAAACTTACCTAAAAGTAATAGGAATGAAATCAGGAAGATCTTATTAAGTTTTCAAACATGTGTTATAAGGCAAAATGGTTCTTCTTTAACCTTCATTTTGGAAGGCATCTGAATGAGAATCACTTCAAATTTGGAACATATCAAATTAACAATAGAAAACTGACATACTTGTAGATCTCTCATCTTCAAATTTCATTTAAGCCTGAGAAGAGAAATACAACCTGTAAATTATAAAGGCCCTTCAATTAAAGAACTCAACAATATTTTTATATTTATTTATTTCTTTACTATTATCACAACAATTTGCTGAAATTTATTACTTACATTTTTATTTGTTTTTTTGTTTCTAGTCAGTTGAAAAGAAGGACAATGGAATTTGGGCTCACAAATTCGAAGATGAATTTAGGCTTGCTCACAAACAGTGTCTGCCTGAATACTGGCTGGACATTGTTAAGGTTTCATCTAAATTTGAGGTCGAAGAACTAGGACCAAGTTGTATTATAAGAATGAAGGTAGTTTTTATAAGAATAATATTATCAAGTTCTTATAATTAATCACAGAAACTGTTTTCTCCTCATTTCCTCTATAGACATTATTTCATTTGAGCAGCGTGTGATCAAGTATATTTTAGAATTAATGAGACTGAAACTCAAATTATTTTCTTCCTTTCAACTTAATTGTTCTATATTGTCTGTAATATTCATTCATAGGCTGTTAGAGCCTATAACAAACAATGCTTTGTGTATACAGTTGAATATAGCAGGCATAGGCAATTTTAAATTGAAAGGAAAACAATTATTTCTAACTACATGATGTTTGTAAAAGAAATTTTGTGTAGCCCTTCAAATGGACTGTAGTTAAGCATCTTGAATATTTCTTTAGAAACATATGACAATTAAATTTAATGGTAAATGAAATGTTGAGTCCATTAAAATCACAAACATCTACTCATCACTTTCCCATATGCCTGCTCTTTTTAGCAGTTTTTCTTTTGAAAAACATGCTATTACGGTTTGAAAAAATTACTTTCAAATCTTCACGAATCATAGAAAACAATTGCCCAAAACATGAGTGAATTTTAAAATTGTATGTATGTATATATATGTATACTAGCGGACCCGGCAGACGTTGTCCTGCATGATATATCAAGCTATTAGGATATTAAATTTAATAATATTATGTTTAAAAAAAAATCTTCTTTTAATAACGCAAAAAACAACATTTGTTAAGTGCACGTTTGCCTAAAATCAAATCGTAAATAAAATATAGGGAAAACTTGGTACGCAAGAAGAAAAGGAAAAATGAGAGAAGGAAAGGAAGATGTTTTAGTTCTATGCTTATCTGGTAGAATGCGCACTACACGTCCTTAAAAACAAACAGTTGTAGAATTGAAATAAATCCAAACCCTCAACAACAATAATTCAAATACATAAATGTAAATAAAAAATAGAAAATAATTGCAACATTCAAATCAAAATAAAATAAGTTTGGACAACAAATAACAATGTCTGAAAGTGAAAACCTCTCGCAGCTGAAAACATCTTTGTTTAGATGACATACTTAAACTCTAAGGACAAACATTAGATAAACATATTAACAATTCATTACATTTACAATAACCTCGCCCTTCGCCCTTCGACCGGAGACCTGCCCCATCTGCCTCGCCGATCTGCGGTGCTAAACCATCCGGGGCGTCACCCGAACGCGTATTTAAAAATTCAATCAAATTGGTCCAGCCGTCTAGGAGTTCAGTGACATACACACGTACGCTAGAATTATATATATAAAGATAGAGGTGTATTAGCCTGTTAACGCTCTAGCGGTAGCAATTTTTGCTTGATCATTGCAAAACTCTGTATTTAAACGTTATACGTTAAAAGACGGACCATCTTCTTCAACGGCTGGAATCGGATCATTTGGAGGGGGGGGTTCAGAGGGGAGGATTTTCGAAATATCTCCGTTAGTTTGAGTCGGATCGAAATTTTGTATGGAACCAAACTTTTTGCAAATTAAAAGATCTATAAACGTTGTCATGTACCTATTTTCACTGTCCAGCCGTCTAGGAGGAGTTCAGTGACATACAAATGTATGCTAGAATTATATATATATAAAGATATATATATATATATATATGCACACACTCTTCTCCTCCACACCAGTTATTTGCTCCAGCAGGTCTCCTTGTCGCATTTGATGAGATTATTGACTACTGGAGCAAATACTACTACTACTAATACTAGAGGAAAACATCCTCCTAAGCACGTTAGTCTACGAAACCATATAATATATATTGTCTGTTCAGTTTCTAGCGGCCACAAATTTCCACAAAACCAAACTGTATATATATTTAAACTTTTATGAGGATAAAAAATATTGGGTTTGTTAATAGTCAGATTTGGCCTAATTTCCATGGGTTATAGGCAGTAAAATAAAAATTTAAGAATATCTCAGTTATTATGAGTCAGGCCTTTTAGTAATTATACTATGTACAAGAGAGCATTATTCTATTATTGTTCCTTTAAACTTTCCAACATAATTGCGTTATTAACCTGATTTTACTTGACTTTCTAAGCTGTCTTTACCAGATCAGAATCTCAATTCAGCCATGTTTTATTTGAGCTTGGTATTGAGTCCCCTAGACATTAATGTGATTTGAATTATGAAACTGAAATATGTTCCCTAAATTCTAGGCACCTCAGAAAAACCACTGTGTGCCTTTGTATAAATATATGATCTCAGATTATTGTGGTACTTAAATAACCTTGCTCATTAAATTTACTATTATGCCTTGAATAGGCAATGAGGTCTCCTTAGCAGCATCCCGATTTTTTATCCCTGTAGGAGAAGGGACTGTATGTTTCTCTTTTCTACTATAATCTACGAGAATGTTTAGAATTAATGTAATCCCATGGTTTTGAATATATTCATAATAGCTTTTGGATCTGCACTTAATGTTCAATTTTTTCATTCATTAATTTCTTTGTACTAAAGATATAACCTTCAACAGGCACATATTAATATTTGAACAAATATTTAGTCCTCCTATCATTGGACTATTTTATTCAAAATCAAATTGCATGTTACTTCATTAAATATCTATGCACACATTAATTATTTTCCTGGCTATGTAATACAGAGGTTATACTCAATTTTACACCAGATTTCTATTGATGTGAATCGGCACCCAATGAAGACCGACTAACCCTAAGAAAGTTAGGAGAGAAGTCTCATTTTATGCAAGAGATACATCTCAGTTAACTAGAAAGCAGTCTTCCAGTATTTAGATGTTTTAGTTATCAACAAAGAAGGAATTTCGAGGACCATAGCTAGTTTAGCAATTGTAATGGGAACATTAGACTATATTAATGGAAACATTATTGATCATTGATACTACACTTTGAGTAGAGTGGCGAGTTTGGTTCCCTTCTGGGCAAATAGGAAGTTATTTAGTGACCAACTCACTAAATAAAATCCTTGGTCCCACTCTGGCTAGAAAAGGGTGGTAACATGTAGATAACCCATCCCAATTAGCCATAGTAGAAAAAAGTAATAATAATATTGTACATTGGCTACATAATCAAAACTCACTATGTTTCAGGATGAAATTTCTCATGTTTTACCCCAAACCAAATTGGCATTGCCACCTCTCAATCTTCCTCAAGGAAATACGTGGGACGTATTCATCACTGGGGGGACAGCTGTTAATGATGTTCGAGTAAGATTTATTGGAGATGAGTACAGTGTAAGTAACAATAATTACTCTTATTTAATGTTTATGACTGAGCTTAGTCAAATAGATTAATTAAAGTTTAATGAAATATAAACCATTTTGAACTCCCTTGATTTTTCTATAGCTTCTTCCTTATTCTTGAAGTAATTGCATACTATTATTCAGCAATACTACTACTTACAAAAGCAAAGTAAACTAAATTACTCCTAAATCTGAAAACTATTTTGTAGGATTAAGGAAGCACTAAATCAAAAAATGAATTCTTTAGGAGGCAAGCATTTGCTACAATAGTCTTGTTCCTCTAGTAGATATTTTCAAATATGGGATTATGTTTATACCTCTTGATTGGTTTAGTTGTCACCTATTAATATGGTAGAGTGAGAAGACAATATATCTAGATAGTAGATAAGTTGCAATTTTACTAAATTTATATCTAAATTAATTATATAGATAATTCTTATTGAATTTTGTATTCACAAACTTCATTGAAGTTATATATTCATATACTTGCATTACTGTTTTCTCTTAGGTGTTGACCATGGCCCTATATTCAAAGCTAGCAATTTTCTCATTGTGTTTAGCTAAAAATTTGAAATTGATTATCAAGACATGTTCTACGTGTCAAATTATCACACTGTGTGTTATGTGCGTGAAAATTGAAAACCTCATATAACCGAATTTCTATTGTTCCCACTATCACCTCATGGAAGTATTTTGCATTTTCAAGTCCAATAATAGCTGAATTAATACTGTTAATTTATGTTTATCAATCACTATTTTCATTTTCTTTTTAGTTCGTAGTGTGAAATATTTCTGATTATTTTCAGGCCCGGTTTGATTTTTTTTCATCTGAAATGGAAAAGTGGTATGAAAACAAAAACCATTTAGTCCAGCCCATCCTCATAATTGGTGAATATTATGCAGCATATTATGACTATACATGGTGGCGAGTAATGGTTATAAAGATCGAAGTTGAGAAGATAAGAGTGAAATTTATTGATCACGGAGACGAAGAAGATATCTCTAGATCATTACTCTACAGGCTTGAACCTCAGTTTTACAAAGTTCCACCTCAGGTATGTAAAATGTTTCCGATTAAATCAAGAGGACACTCGTCAAAATTCTCAATTTCAGAGAATTTATTTATATATTATTTTATTATCCCTCTTCATTTTATTGTTGTATCATATCAGCAGTATATTGAATTAAAATTTGTTTGTAAAAACTATTTAAGGTTTGTTTGTAATGAATTTTCTAATATAGAGCCATTTTGCTGGATTGTTTGATGCTATCCTAATTTTTGAGAATGTTACTTCAATAAGGTGACAAGAATTACCTGCCATGACGTAAACCAGAAAGTCTCCACAAAAAAATGTTTTCTCTTTTTTATATATGTGGCAAAAACTCCGTACATGAAAAATTATACAAAGTTAATCCGCATTTAAGAAGTGCAAAGTAGATCAAAGGTTTCAACTTTGCAGTCGCTCCTGGAAAAATCCCCTACGATAAAATAATTGTGGGCATCGAATGTGCCATACGCCATCTGGAAGAAGAGAAAGCCGAAGAGATTCGCGGAGAGGTGTCACGCATACTACGCCAAGCCATACCACCTAAACGCAATCTTACAAAAGAGGAACTCCATGCATTGAAGGAAATAAAACAACAAGACAACGTACTAGTTCTGCCAGCTGACAAAGGAAATGCAACCGTGGTTATGAAGAGAGAGAGTACATTGAAAAGATGCAGAAATTACTTGAGGATGGAACGTACAAAAAACTTCAACATGACCCAACAAATAGAATTAAGAAATGAAATAAACAAGGCAGTGAAAGCCACTTCTACGATCAAGAAAGAAGAATACTACCGTTTAATCAAGTCCGACCCAGTTCCACCCAGACTTTACGGATTACTCAAGATACACAAGGAGGATATTCCTATGAGGCCAATAGTCAATTCGATTGGGTCTGCGTGCTACGGGATCTCAAAGTACATTTCGAAGAAAATACAACCAGGTATTGGTCTGATCCCGCACCAGATCAAGGATTCATCAGATTTCGTGAGAAAAATCAAAGATGTTAAGATCGATGAAAACGATCGTCTCATCAGTTTTGACCTTAAGTTACTTTTTACGAGAATTCCAATTCAAGAAACGTTAAATATCATGAAGGAATACTTAACGGAAGAAGAAGCCCAGCTAGCCAAAATCTGCCTGCAATCAGCATATTTCTTGTTCAACGGCAATTTCGACCAACAAATGGATGGAGCCAGCATGGGGTCGCCATTAAGTCCAAATGCAGCCGATGCTTACATGGAGAAATTTGAAAAGAAGGCACTTGAAACGGCTAGACTAAAACTGAAAACATGGTTTAGATATGTGGATGACACGTTCGTCATTTGGCCACATGGAGAGAAGACTTTAAAGAATTTCTGCGGCATCTTAATTCAATGCACCCCAACATTGAGTTCACGATGGAGATCGAACGTGAGAGGAAGATACCATTTCTGGATGTTCTGGTGGAAAGGAAACCAAACGGACAGCTGGGGCATGCGGTTTACAGAAAACCAACACATACCAACAGATACTTACACGCTGGATCTCATCACCATCCAGCACAGAAGAATGAGATAATTCGTACATTGGTCACTAGAGCTGAGAGAATTTCAGAGCTTCAGAACCTCCCAAAGGAAAAACGAAACTTGATGTCTGCTCTGCTAAAGAATGGCTACGGAAAAGAGGAAATCAGAAATCAATTCAAAAAGAAAAAAGAAAAGAAAACAAGATCAAATGAAGAGGAACTCCGGAAAACAGCCGTAATACCTTTTGTTAAAGGTACAACAGAGAAGATCTCTAGGATACTCAAGAAGCAAGGCATAGAAACAGCATTTGGCACTGACAGAAAAATAGCACAGATGTTACCCAGCTGCAAAGATAAACTCCACACAAAAATCCCAGGAATATACAGCATACTATGTTCTTGCGGCTCAGAATACATTGGCCAGACCGGCAGATTGATAAACACCAGGGTCGCCGAGCATATCTAGAGTTTAAAAAAGTTTCGGACAGAAGAATCAGCAATAGCGGAACATTTCTGGGAAACCAACCACAACATTAAATTTGATGAAGTCAAGGTACTGGCAAAGGTGGACCGATACCAAGAAAGACTGGTTCGAGAAGCTATAGAAATAGCGAAATGCCCAAACAACTTCAACAGAGAGGATGGATACAGACTCAGCAAACTCTGGAAGCCGGTCATTCCACAGAGACCTCGAATAAGAAACGAAAACGACGGTATAGGCGATGAACGATCACCGGAAGAAGTATCCGTAAACACCTGGAAGGAAAGACTCCGCCCAAGGAAACCGGATAAGACTCAAATATATACCAGAGATGAACATACAACTCTTCAGTATCTGAGATGCCCTGAGGAAGCTAGAAGCATGTCTAGCGAAACGTTGGCAACCAAAATGAAGACACGGTCAAGACCCGAAGACCTTAATAGTATTAATGACCAGGACCGTGGAAGTCTACGAGTATATTTAAAGCCCTAATGTTTTGTGGTCAATATTCTACCTCTTTAGGGTCAATGGGTCAAATCTTCAACCTGAGAAAGGGCTTGTCTGTTGACCTTAAATCTAGTGAGGCCTTCCCATTCAATGTTTTTATTCAACCAATTTTTGTGCTTGATTAGAATTTATTCTTGGAATGATATTATATAGAATTTATTATTAAGAGTTGTATTAACTGCCTCCAGCAATAATTTTAGAAGTTATCATCATATAGTTATGTTAAAATAACTCATGGTGTACGAGTATAAGAACAATTGTAACCTCTATCTGTACATTGATTTTTGTTTCAATATTTCATATAATTATATATTATATGCTAGAAGTATAAAGTATAGTTATTTTCATGAAAAGTCCATTAAAATATTTAAAATAATGATAAAATGTAATTGCATATCACAAATAATGAATTGCTCACAGTATAATTAGTACTATATTTCTCTTTTTAGGCTATATCAGTGTCATTGAAGGGCTTAGAAGAATATAGAACAAGGAAAGATGCTGAAGACTTTTTCCTTAGAACTATAGTTGCCAGGTCTCTCGTTGCAGTTGTTGAGAGCTACAATCCTAATAGTATTTCTTTGATATTATATGATACATCGGACGAAGAAGCAGTTAATTTGAACGAAGAATTGAGAAAATTATTTGAGTTGGACTATAAAAAATCTTTATCCCTCGAGGTAATTGTATTTTCTATTGATTTTGCTGAATCATGTACATTCAGTGAGATAAGCTTCAAATGTAATGTTCTCACTCATTTTTACTCAATACTATAGAATACAGTCTTAACAGAAATCCCTTTTATTTGTCTGACAATTCACTCTTAATTGTCTGTACTATACTTAAATTACAATAAACTTTATATATAAATTTCAAATACACTTGTTGAGTTTTATTTAATAAATGTCGAGTTTTACTTAATACTAGCAGACCTGGCAGACGTTGTCCTGCATGATATTTCAAGTGATTAGTATATTAAATTTAATAATATTATGTTTAAAACAAGAGCTACTTTTAATAACACAAAAAACAACATTTGTTGCACGTTGGCCTAAACAAAATAGAAAATAAAATATCGCGAATTTTTTATTCAGACCACCCTTATAACCCCCACTCCCGTTTGAACCTAAAAAATTTAATCATGGAAGAATAAATGCTAATTCACATACCGAGTTTTGTTAAGTTCGGTTCAATCGTCCGTGCCCAATAAAATTGTAGGCTCCCACTTTACTTTTTTAGAGTATATCTCCTTTATATTTTGTTATACAACATAAGTGAACATGACAAAAGTTACTCTAAATAACAACATAAACAACTTTTATCCTGTGCATATTTGCAGAAAAACCAATAGGAAACAAAATTTTGCTATTTTTAATTTTAGGCCTCCCTTATGACCCCCACTCCTGCTCCATTTGTGACGCTAAACCATCCAGGGAGTCACCCAAATGCGTACAAAAAAATTCATTCAAATCAGTTCAGTGACATACACACGCACAGTAGAATTATATATATAAAGATATGTTGAGTTTTATTTAATATATGTCATTTTGATTTTTCCAGGTAGGCTCTGTACATGAAATGTTTTTTTGTCACATCGATCAACATGGTGTAGTATATGTTCAGGTGGTCTCCGAAACCTACACCTTGCTCCAGGATCTTCTTGAACTAGTTGAGGACAATAGTTATGAAAGTCTGAAGGATCCTAAGGAACTAGATTTGGATAAAATATATTTTGTGTATAAAGACAATAACTATATCCGAGCAAGATTAAGAAATTCTCACTTTATTGATGGGAAGGTAAATGATTACTTATGCCACTAAGATTTTACCAAATTTCCCACGAGGGAAATCGGCTATTGAGGTTATACTTTTGATGGGGTCTTTATTTTCTTCTCTGTTGATCTTATCGAGCAGATGGGAAAAAAAAAAAAAAAAACTGTTAAAAGGCTACATTAACTATGCAGATTTCCTCATCTGCTGGACGCAATACTGAAATGACCACTCCTTTTAGCAGATTTCTCCTGGGAAATCAGTTATTGAGGTCGTATTCATGATGCGATTTTCGAAAAATTTCTTCAAATGTCTATCGATCTTACCCAGGAGTTGACGAAAATGAAGTCTGTTCAAAGTTATATATATATATATATATATATATATATATATATATATTTGTTTATTAATGCTCTAGTGGTCGTAATTTTTGGTTGATCATTGCCAAACTCGATATTTAATCGTTTTATGTAAAAAGAAAGATCAAGATTGTTAATGGGTGAAATCGGACCAGTGGGAGGGGGATATCTCTGTTACTATATATCGGATCAAAAAATTACATAGAACCAATCTTATAGCAAATTAAATGTACTATAAATACTGTTATCTTGCATATTAACCGAGATATTAGCATTTTTCAGTTTCCAGCCTTCAGCAAACCCCCACATATACTCAGGTTACATAAACAATACTCTGTTATGTAATAAATCACGTTATTCGAAGCTTAAATACCAAATATTGTTTTCAAGAGACCTTTAATTATAAGAGATACATTGGCTGAAGTCGGTTCTATTCGGAACTTTCTGCTGAAAGCTAGTTCGGCCATTTCCGTAACTGTTCGGCTCTGGTGAGATTGGTTTAGAGACTCGTTACTACTACTGTTATTAGTAGGCATATTTCTCTATTGTAAAACTTCACGTGGGAAATCTGCTTAGTTTACGCAGTCCCTGCGTGACGGACTTTTGGTAGGCTTTAATTTAAGAGGTGTGAAGTTTTTATCAAAATATATCAATGTTAAATAGTATAAAATAACGATTTTTCCCTTCCCTTGGAAACTGAAAAAACTAGTTTATCAAAACTGTAAGAGTGCCTTTTACAAGAAATAACTTTTATAATTAGGTGATTCATATGTAACCTGACCTGTCAGAGAAGTGGTTACCTATAATGAAAAACTGGTTTGAATGCCAGAGAAATGTATTATGAGAATATCACAATCTCATTTTGGGGCTCAGGTTAGCCATGCGAGTTAAAGCGTTGACCTTTATCTCACATGGTAAACCTAGAGTGGAGAGTTCGATTCTCGCCTGGGCAAAGGAAATTATTTAGTGACGAAATTCATTAAATAACATCCTAAAATCCCACCCTGGCTAGAAAAGGGTGGTAACCTGTAGATATCCCGTCCCAATTAGCCTAAGTTGCAAAAAGTGGACGTTAATAAATAATAATAATAACAATCTACTACAAAACTGAAAAATATTAGGAAGACTAAAAAAATTAAATGATTAAAGAACGGACTAATTACATTTTATACCATTTTCTACACTAATATAGGTTTTCATGATATATTATTCCTTAAAATGCTTTTTATTTTCAGGTGGAAGTATATTTCATTGATTATGGTAGTTCTGATCAAGTATTTTTAGAAGACATTACAAATATTGATGAAATATCTTATCTTTTAGGACAGATACCTGGACAGGTACAGTAATAAGCTTATTTTATTCAGCTTACTATGTAGTTAAATTAAATGCATGTGTATGTGTATGTTACACACACACCCACAGATATAATTATATAAATGTTTAGTGTTTACACTATGTAATTATCAATAGACAGATTACAATTGTTATAGTTGCCTAGTTTTTATATCTTGATGTTTTGTTTAGTTCCATAAAACTGCGTGTGAGCTTTAGCCGTACAAATAATTCCACCATAATAACAAATATTATTTAACATTTTCAATAAACTTCCTTTGTGTTTATTAAAATTTGAGACAGTTGTTTCTCAGTAGACATTGGGTCTCATTGTGTCAATTGGATGTATTTACCTCTTAGTGGTGGGACTCTGGCAATGTTGTGTCTCACTGGACATTGCAGTTCTTACATCAGGGAGCCTGCTTTGTAGGATGTTGTGGGATAGTGGCTGTACCTTTGGCACATACCGGCACGGGGCCGGCCCTCCCCAGTGGCAGCAGTAAGCCCCCGCTGTGTAGCTGCTGGGTAGAGGAACCGTAGAAACAGTAGGTCCTTAGTCGGCTTTGCTGTTCCGGGCAGGGGATCACTCCTGCCTTAATGGGGTAAGTTCTAGCGGCTTACTCAATGTGAACTACGGGCTGGGTGGAGTCTGGAGTGGAGGCTTGCCTTCACTGCCGGTCATAGACGTAGTGGTCGTGTGTTCAAAGCACGGGGACATAAAGGCCAGGTAAACTGGTACATGTGTTCTTCGTGTGGGAGCTGGGTAGTAGGAGACTGTCCCTTCCATAGGATTGCTAAACCATTGTAGCGAATCCTCAGTCACCATGAAGCGTTGGATTAGGTGTAGGCTGGATTAAGGCCTCACGGCTAGGTGCCTCCTACATTGCTGCCACACTTCGAAATGGGTACTCAATGCACCTTTGGCACAACAGTTAAATTTTACAGTTCAAAGGTGTTCCTTTGATATAAAACGCAAATTACTTCACAGACTAAAAAAGCCTTAAGAATCAGAGTGTGAACAAGTGCAAAGCATTTCTCAATTATATAGAGGCATTTTATTGCGACTTGAAGAGTCAATTTTTAAATGTTTTAGGCCAGTAATCGTTATTCTAAACACAATTTGTTCTTTAGATAAAACCAATATTAATGAAGAAAATTGGCTCAATAATATGAAAGACCATTGAAATATTCTGAACTGTTTTTAAGTGATTGAGTAACAAAACAGGCAGGCATACAGACAAGGTTTTCAATGTTGATGCCATTGCTCTTGGAGTAGTTTGAAACTTGAAAAAAAATTATCCCCACTGAATTTAACTAGAAATTCAGACACTCCATAGTTTTATTGATATAGGCAATAACCCCATGAATAAAAGTTGTTATTCAAAATATGTTCCATGATATCTATTATCTTTTGTTAATATAATATAATATCTCTAGATCTATATTTCAAGTTAAATTTTATTTCTCTAAATATTTAACTTTATTTTCTAGTTTCTTTCTTCTTTTTTTGTGGGTCTGTCCACCTTATGCCCATTTCATTGGGCTAAAAGAGCGTGGTAACCTGTTCCAATCAGCCTTAGTAGCATAAAGTGGACATCAAATAAATAATGATAATAGTTTTTTTTTTTCTTATTTTTACTTAATTATTTATTGTTTTCTATAAATTCTGGCCCATTGCCTGTAAATTATTTTTGTATTTTTAGGCTGTTCCTATTTTACTTCAAGACCTTCCTCCTTCAGACTTAACATCTGCTTTGAGGGATAGGCTGGTACAAATCACTTGTTCTGAAGACCCACCATCTGTTATTGTTGGGAGGGTTAGAGGTATTCAGGATGGACTGCCTGTTGTTGAATTGTTTGTGAGAACTACACCTGATAACTTGTTGGTTTCTATAAATCAAACCTTAGTTTTAGAGTCTTCTAAACGTGAGAGGTAAGTTTTTGTTTTTCTATTTCCCATTTTCATTGAAAACAAGTGATTTCATTATAAGCATTTTATGATTTTCTTTAACAACAGACCTAATTATCATTTTAAACAATGGAATCTCTTCGAAGCATTAAGTTTTAATCACTTGATTGACACTTGAACGTTTATAATGTTACTTTTCTCTATTCATGAAATTTCCCTAAACTTAAGTGGTTGGCAACAGTGTGACCATGGGCAGACAATGCAATGGTTTGTCAGCACCTCAAACTGACTCCTCCATCTTTTTCATAAGCATACTACCCTCAAAGCCCCAACTCTTTCCATTCACCACTACTGGAAACAATTGTCACCCACTACAGTTATTTGAGGTCTGTAGTGAGCCATGCTGGTGGCATCATGGTGTTTAATGTGAGTTTTAGCTTTGAAATATTGCTAATCCCCATTCTTATAATTGTCACTGCTTCTTATTAACCCATACAAGATCTATCCAAGCCTCTTATCAATTATTATGGTTCATCAGTTTAAGCATACCAGCAGTGTTTAAGTTTTATGTTTTAGTAATGTTTTTTTCATAAGATTATTGTTTTATTATGTTTGCTGTGAGTAAATTTCTCTTTTTTTTCATGATTAAATAAAGATCCTGTGATGTCTATAATCAATATTGTTGTTCTTATCTGTTTTGATATATAATAAACCTTCAGTCGTGTCTATTTTCCATTTAGCTCTTGTTTCAGAAAGATGTAAGTAAAACTGTCCAAAGTTTAATTATATCTTCAGCACATTTAAAAAAAAAGTCTGTCACGCAGGGGCTGCGTAAACTAAGCAGATTTCCCACGTGAAGTTATACAATAGATAAATATAACAGGTAACACTATCGTGGATGCTCAGAAAATGTACAATACAAGTTAATAATCTCTACAAACGAAAGTGGTTGAATTGTAAACAAACAGGCCAGCCAGCCTTATAGTACTGCATAGATAGACCGAAAAGACAAACAATTAATGAAATATATCTGAATATAACATATTAATTGTATTGAAAACAATTTACTAAGGCTAGTGCTGTAATTTGTAATGAATCAGAATCAGTTTTATCTAATCACTCAAATTTTAGTAATCCAAATCAAAAGAAGGTAGGGGTCATCAGATTGTATTTGAATATATCTCACAAAGTAAAAGTTCAATGAAAACAATATTCGGTATTTAGGCTTCAATTAATATGTTTTATTATATAACAGAGCATTGTTTATGTAACACTAGTAGAAGTGGGGGTTTACTGAAGGCTAAAAACTGAAAAATCAAATATCTCGGTTAATATTCAAGATAGAGAAAAAATGTATATAACAATATTTATAGTACATTTAACTTGCAATAAGATGTATTCTATACACTTTTTCGATCCAACTTATAGTACCAGAGATATTTGGAATTTTCTAAATTCTCCCCCTCTAAACTCTCCCTTCCCCTGGTCCGATTTCAGCCGTTAACGAACTTGATCTTTCTTTTTACATAAAACAACTAAATATTGAGTTTGGTAATGATCAAACAAAATTGCGACCGCTAGAGCGGTAACAGACAAATATATAGATAGATAGATATATGTACAGTTTTGAACGGACCTCATTTTCGTCCTCTCCTAGGTAGGATCAATGGACATTTGAAGAAAAACTACGAAAATTCCGTCATGAGTACGACCTCAATAACTGATTTCCCTTCAGGGAAATCTGCTAAAAAGGGAATCATATATTTCAATTTTGCCCGTGCTTAGAATGGAATGTAAAATGTATTTTAAACAGCAGTTTAGTTGATTTTCCTTAAGGGAAATCAGCTATTGAGGTCATACTTATGATGCAATTTTCGAAATTTTTCTTCAAATGTCCATCAATCTTACCTAGGAGATGACGAAAATGAGGTCCGTTCAAAACTGTATATATATATATATATATATATATATATATATATATATATATATATATATATATATATATATATATATATATATATATATATGTCTGTTACCGCTCTAGCGGTTAAAATTATTGTTTAATCGTTACCAAACTCGATATTTAGTTGTTTTATGTAAAAAGAAAGATCAAGTTCGTTAACGGCTGAAATCGGGCCAGGGAGAGGGGGGGTTTAGAGGGGAGGATTTTCGAAAATTCGAAATATCTCCGTTACCATACATCGGATCGAAAAATTGTATAGAACCAATCTTATTGCAAATTAAATGTACTATAAATATCGTTATATACATTTATTCTCTATCTTGAATGTTACATAAACAATACTCTCCTATATAATAAATCACATTATTTGAAGCTTAAATACCAAAAATTATGTTCAAGAGACCTTTGTGATACGAGATACATGCAACTATGTCCTGGTGATCCCCCCCCCCCTTCACAAGGTATTGGACTAAAAATTTCAATGTATGTCAATTAGCATTAATTCTTCCATGATTATAAGATATATTAAAATTTTTAGGTTAGAACAGGAGTGGGAGTTATAAGGGAGCCTGAAATAAAAATTCGCGATATTTCATTGTCTATTTGTTTTTCGACAAACATGAACATAACAAAAGTTGTTTACTTTGATATATAGATTAACTTCTGTTTTATACATTTCTCAAGAAACAATGTGTGGAGCAAGTAATTTGCGTAGAAATATTGATATGCTCAAGAATTCATTCCAATTTGAACTATGAGGTACCTCACCTGGAAAAATGAATTCAAATCTATGTTAATATTTTGTCCTTAATAACTGAAATCTATGCATAATGCACAGGAGACGGGAAATATGACAATTTGGAGGACAGTGAAGACTTACATAAAAAATTAATTTTATTATTAATAAATGCCAACAACGAGTATTAATCCTAAACACTGGGATGGGTAATGTCAAAATATTGTGCAAAGTAAAGCCTTGCCAAAAAATACCATCACCATTCAGCCTCAAATCAATCCCCGGGCGAAGCCAGGTATTTGAGCTAGTTTCTCAATAAAATTAATATGTTATATTCTGATATATTTCAGGAATTGTTTTTCTTTCTGGTGTGAAGCAGGCAGACCTGTTTGTTTACATTTCTAACGGTCTCTGTCAGCAGGTTATTGAAATTGGCTGAAACATTTCTTATTTCCGTTTGTATTTATTCATTTAATATTCACGGTGGTGTTGTGTTAGCAGTATGTATATTTATCTATTACTAAACTTCACGAGGAAAATCTGCTTAGTTTACGCAGCCCCTGCGTGACGGACTTTTGCTATTATCTCTCTTGCTTCATTATGGGCTGTCTCTCTTCCCGAAAGCATTGCACTAGCTCTGAAGGTGAAGGCCTGAGCCTCTGAAAGCACTTAAAAACAAAAAATGTGAAAGAGACTAACTTTGCATTTAAAGAGACGAATATGACGTCCTTCATTCCCATCACTACGACAACCAGTGCTTTGGCTACTTATTAAATAAATTTTTCCTAGTATGATAAGTTACTATTTCTTACTTCCTTATTTGTTTTCTCAAAATATTCTATCCTTGCAGGTCTGGGCTCAGTCATTTGCTTGGAGATCTGAGTATTTCTCATGCATCAAAAATAAGAAAGTCAAGGGAATTGGTTTCAGAAATTTTGGCCAAGTTTTTACCTAATTCTATTGGTATGATTGCCTTTATAACTTATTTGAATGTAATTTTTTTTAGGTCACATGGTAAACAAATTAACATATTTAAAAACAGTGTTTAATATAATTTATAGATTTTTAATTTACCAGTTTAGGGGCTTAGGTTAGCCATGTGAGTTAAAGCATTGCCTTTAATCTCACACGGTAATCCTAGAGTTGCGAGCTTGATTCCGGCCTGGGCAATAGGAATTTATTTAGTGACGGAATTCTATAAATAAAATCCTTAGTCCCTCCCTGGCTAGGAAAGGGTGGTAACCCGTAGATAACCCGTCCCAATTAGCCTTAGTTGCAAAAAGTGGACGTTAATAATTAATTAGCCAGTTCAACATTCTTATCCGTTTTGTTGCTGCAGACCATTTTCCAATTATTTTGTTTCCCATATACTCCTCATGTCTGCCAAATAATAAATTTTTCAAACTAATTAAGTTTGTTTTGTTTAGTTAATTGTTTTGTTTTTTTCACAACTGAGGCAATTTTCAAAACTTGTTTTGATATAGTTTATATACAGAGTGTACAAATAAAGAAAACACACTCTTTTAGGTTATTCTATAAACACTACTATGTAACTATTGAATACTGTTTATTCTTAAAATTTTCTGGTTGCTAAATTTCTAAGTTATCCATATGAGTTAAGGCATTGCTCTTAACCTCACTTGGTAAACCTAGATTCTCACCTGGGCAATAGAAATTTATTTAGTGATAAACTCATTAAATAAAATCCTTAGTCGCTCCCTGCCTAGAAAAAAAGGATGGTAACCTGTAGATAACCCGCCTCAATTAACCTAAGTAGCACAAAGTGGACTTTAATAAATACCATTTATTTTATATATGTTTATATGTTATTTTTCATGAAATTAAAAGTAATATTATATAGTTTGATTATTCAATTTATTCTTATTTTTTGGAATTATATTTTAGTTAAAATAAATTACTCAATTAATATGTCACTTGTTTTTTCAGAGAGAATAATAGGTGACAATCGTCCTCCGCTTCCTGATATAAATGAAGATTTCCAAATTTTTGTTCACGACACAGCTAGTCCCTCTCATTTTCTTGTAAGTAGTTTTTATTATGTTTGACTTGAATATAATACATAGAAAAATAAAGTCTGTTTAGCCCTCAAAATATTTCCCTGAGTGCCTTTTAGAATGAATTGTATTTTATATACAGAAAACTTTTCAATTTGCTTCATAGTAAAAATATTTTCCTGTACACAAAGCAGTGTCACATCCTATTTTTTATAGTGTAACTTGATTCAACATGAATCATTTGAAGTTCAATTACGATATTGAGCTTTTCATAAGCTGCAAATGTGTTTACTCCCACAGTTAGGTTCTATTATTATTTTACAATTAAGTATAGTGATAGCTCTGGAAATTTTTGGAATCTATTATGGGGCGCATATATTTATTTTATTATGGTAAACTCAAGATGTGGATCAAGAGGGTGCCATGCTCCACGGACATAGACTCTCTGGGGAGTACGATCTCGCTCTCTATAATACTTTTAACAGATTTCCCTTAACGGAAATGAAACTTATAACCCTTCAATTCAATATAAACAATTTTTTCTAAAACTTTTAACTCACTAAATTTAGCATTCAATAATTAACTATCATTTGTATGGCGCTAATTTTGCTACTCAGCAGAGAACCTTTACGTATTCTTATCTAGCTATTTACATATATATTGTTCATATTTATAGGTAAACCCCCAAGATTATGTTTCCTCACTAAATAAAATGATGGATGACATGAACGTATTTTATTCCCAGAATAAATTAAAAAGTCACATAACTGAGGGTGCTTTCTGTGCTGCTAAAGATGGAAATTTTTGGTATCGGTAAGTATTTTTTTTTTAGCATATTTTCCTATTAGTGAGTCTTGCCAGTCAGAACTTAATAAAAAGACCGTCACGCAGGGGTTGTGTAAACTAAGCAGTAAATATTGAGTTTTTAATGATCATATAAAAATTGTGACTGCTAGAGCATTAACAGACAAGTGTGTGTGTGTGTGTGTGTGTGTGTGTGTGTGTGTGTGTGTGTGTGTGTGTGTGTGTGTGTGTGTGTGTGTGTGTGTGTGTGTGCGTGCGTGCGTGCGTGCGTGCGTGCGTGCGTGCGTGCGTGCGTGTGTGTGTATATATATATATCGTGTCATTTTTGTTTGTTGAGTTGGTGAAAGAAGTTTCGGCCTATGCCAATTTTTCAAGAATTTTATTTTCTCTTCATCAGGGCTGTAAAACAAGTACTACTTTATATATATATATATATATATATATATATATATATATATATATTTACTAGCTCAGATACCCTGCTTCACTCGGGAATTCATTTGAGGCTGAATGGTGATGGTATATTTTTGGCAAGGCTTTACTTTGCACAATATTTTAACATTTACCCGTTCCAGTGTTTAGGGTTACCCATTGTAGGCATTTGTTAATAATAAAATTATTTTTTTATGTAAGACTTCACTGTCCTGCATATTGTCATATTTCCCGTCTCCTGTGCATTATGCATAGATTTGAATTATTAAGGAGAAAATATTGACATACATTTGAATTAATTTTTTTTAGGTGAGGTACCTGGTAGTTCATATTGAAAAGAAGTGTTGAGCAAATTTCTCTAAATAACAAAATAAACAACTTTTGTTATGTGCATATTTGCCAAAAATGCAATAGGAAATCATTATTATTAATTTTAGGCCTCCCTTATAACCCCCACTCCTGCCAGTCCCTAGAAATGTTAGTATGGCTTATTATAAGGAAGGCGTTAGTGCTAATACACATACCGAGTTTTATTTAGTTCGGTTGAGTCTTTTGTGCCAAATAAAATTGTCTCCCGCTATAATTTTTAGCGTATAACGCCTTTATACTTCGGTATACGATGATAGTGTATATAAAAAAAAGTTTCTCTAAATAACAAAATAAACAACTTTTGTTATGTGCATATTTGCCGAAAATGCAATAGGAAACGAAATATCACTATTATTAATTTCAGGCCTTCCTTATAACCCCCACTCCTGCCCGTCCCTATAAATGTTAGTATAGCTTATTATAATGAAGGCGTTAGTACTAATTCACATACCGAGTTTGGTTTAATTCGGTTGAGTCTTTTGTGCCAAATAAAAGTGTGGACTCCGGCTATCATTTTTAGCGTATAACTCAGTTATGCGTCCGTATACGGCAACTGTGCATATTTGCTGAAAAAGCAATAGGAAACGAAATATCGCTATTTTTAATTTCAGGCCTCCCTTATAACCCCCACTCCTGTTCGTCTTAGAGAATATTAATATAGCCTAAAGTCTAAGTTGGGCTAGTAGTAATATACATACCAAGTTTCATAAAATTCGGTTCAGCCGTTTATGCGTGAAAAGGTAACAAACAAATAAACAAACAAACAAACAGACACGAAAGAAACAAAATGTAGTTATGGTGTCTATGACATGTGAAACGAAAAGTTATCGTGAAATTTCGCGAAAAAAATCAATGTACAGACAGAGGTTACAATTCTATATATATATGTATGTATATATATATATATATATATATATTTATTTATTTATATATACACACTTGTCTGTTTTTGCTCTAGCGGCTGCAATTCTTATTTTATTGTAACCAAACTCAATACCTAAGCATTTCATACAAAACTAATGGTGGAGTTCGTTAATGGCCGAAATCGAACCTGTGGGTGGGGAAGAATTTCGGAAATTCGAAATATCTCCTTTACTATGCTTCGGATAAAAAAATTGTATAGAACTAATTTTGTTGCAAATAAAATTTACTATAAATATTGTTATATACATTTATTCTCTATCTTTAGTATTAACAGATATATTTGCATTTTTTAGTTTTTGGCGTCTTGTAAACCCCCACTCCTACTCCTATCACATTAACAATAAACCGTTATATTATGAAGCACTTTATTTGAAGCCCAAATACCAAATAATGTTCTCATTGAGCTTTTACGTTTGAGATAAATACAAATACGTGATGCATTTGGGAAATCTGCTTAGTTACGTTGCCCCTGCATTACAGATTTTATTTTTGTGGCAACAGTGTCTGGACCAGGTGGCAACCAGTAGGGGAAGTTTACCGTTGTTATTGTACCGAGCTAAGTTGCTGCATTTCTTTAACCAAGTTTTATTTGAGGTCCTTCATTCTCTAAACCACAAATGTAACTTGAGATAACTTCATTATTTGCAGGGCAGAGGGAAAATTTGCACATATGTATTCTATTATTTTCAGTTGCTAATTATCTACTCTTCTTTCTGTATTTAGAGTTTACATCGACCGAGTCATCGACCACGACAGTGTATCAGCTAAAGTTCTTGATTATGGTTGCGTAAAAATCATTTCTAAGGCAAACGTTAAACCTTTGTTGGATGTCTTTATGAAGCATCCTTTCATGGGATTTTGTGCTAAACTTAATGGTAAGTATTGAATACTAATGATTTATATCCTTAGAGTTTTGGTGTTTTTGATTACATGTTGCATATACTTGCCTATCTATGTCTCTCAACAAATGTTTGACTCTGATTAATTGGGGGTTTACTGCTACTTTGAAGTCTGTAAGTTGACATATTGATAGGTTTTGGGTAATAATACGATTTAATTAAAATTATAGTCAGATTAGTGGATTTTAACATGAAAGTTAAAATTCCTTACTAGGTAGTATGTATTTTTTTTAAAAAAAAGTTTCAAAGAAGAATTCTTGGTAAAAATTCTTCCTATCTGCATTTCAAATTGCATGAAGGGTTGACTCTGTAATAGGTCAGGCATCATTGGTTGCCTAACAGCTTTGCAACAACTGATGGTAGGTTTAATTGGATGAGGTTCCACAGTTACAGAGTTGATTGGAAGAGGCACAAGGCTAATATTTTTGCTGAAGAGGATTTCAAAAGAACACTCTTCAAGATAAGCATGGAATGGGTGCTGTACTCCTGAGCCCAGATGGCTGTAATAGCATAGTCAATTTCAAGAGTGTGTCTTTTGGTGGAAGCTATATTATTTTCTCAAGAGGTATCTTCTGAAAAGCCCCACCAGACTTTATTATTTATTGGAAAAAATCTCAAAGAACATATGTTGCCTTTCATGTATTGGATACTGAACTAATTCATAACAAATTCTCGTAAATGTTGTTACAACTCTTCCATATAATCCTACTGTCACTGGGATTTGTTTTAAGTGTCATTCGGGTGAAGTTAAATAACTAATCATACTGTATCAAGTTTGTCTAACTTTGTACCAGTTAAATTATTTTTGGAGGGTGTTCTTCTTCATTACTTTAAATGAAGAAAAGTGCTGAAAAAGCCATAGAATTAGTGGGCGTTTATGGAGAAGATCCATACCAAACACTTCTATCGCTGAATGATATATTTAAAACCATTTGGAAAGCTCAGGTTAGCCATTTGAGTTAAAAGCTTTGTCTTTAATCTCACAAGGTAAACCTAGAGTGGCGAGTTTGATTCCCGTCTGGGCAATAGGAATATATTTAGTGGTGAACTCATTAAATAAAATCCTTAGTCCCACTCTGGCTAGAAAAGGGTGGTAACCTGTAGATAACCTGTCCCTATTAACCACAGTAGCAAAGAGTGGATGTTAATAAATATTAATAATAATAATAAAACCATTTTTGTAGAATAGAATCTCAATGTTTGGAAAGGAATTGCTACAAATTAACTCAATCACCCAATAAATTATGTGAGATAAGACCCTTTGTAGGATAATAACAAACCTAGATACATCCTGCTTCACATGTTACTACGGTTGTGACACACTATGAAATGGTCTGCAAGGAGCATGTCTTTAATTTAATTTTTTGTCAAGTTTATAGTGTAAGCTTAAAAGGACAGCCAGGAGGCAATCAATTGGATTTCCTGTTACACATCGTATAATTTAAATTTAAATGAATTTGGTGAAGTTTTGATTTAGGAATCATTGGACTCCCCCCTTTATGCCAGTGGGTATCAGTTGACTATCATCATTCTACCACAAGCGTTGATAGTGAGAGATCAGCTTATTTCTATCTCAGTGTGTTCTATGGGCTTTGCCCATCTTGTTTTCAGTTCTGACACAGGGTCCATTTCTCGTTCTGTGGGAATCCATTTCTCTTTACACCACAAGCTGTATTTTTCTGGTACTATTATAAGCCCAGTCATCTGTGCTTACTTCTCTAGCCCACCCAGATAGAAGATTGGTGAGATTAACTTTATTTCCATTAGACCTTGTCCCTTCTCAATTCCTTTCGATCGCCCACCAGTGTCGTTTCTCTCAGAGTACATGCTTCAAGGGCAAGACTGATTTATTATAATATTTTTATCTACATTTCTACTCATTCCATTTTTTTGCTCATTTGAGCTGACCAGAGCCTATTATATTTTTTTATTATTATACAGGGTGTTTCAAAAAGAATATACGTATTACAAGGTATTATTTTGTCCTAACTATCGATCGCTGTGCCTCGGCTGGGCTATTTGAGGAACAAATACATAGTCTAGTTTATATTAATGCGCTAGTTATCAGTTGTCTTATGTTTTGCTTTGTAACATTCATATGATTAAAATGGCTACTCTACAGTGTTCTTGAGTTTGTGTAGTGCAATTCAGTGATTAGAGTGCAAAGGCGTTTCAGTTTGACGTACCAAATTGATCCTCCGAATGAGTGGAACATTCACAGGTAGTATCGGCAGTTTGTAAATACAGGATATACATGTAAAGGAAAGAGTCCTGGCCGCTCTCGTGTTCATGAAGAAAATGTTGTACAAATTTAAGCTGCTTCCAATTCAAAGATATGACAGTTACCAAGTAAAACAGAAGACAACTGACATTTAGTGGCTATAATATAAACTAGACTATGTAGTCATTTTTCCAATAGCCGAGCTGAGTTACAGCGATCGATAGTTTGGGCAAAATAATACTTTGTAATATGTATATTCTTTTTGAAACACCCTGTATATTACTTTATTTACCCCCAGTTGGGCTTGTTTTTATAGCTATGGCTCATATTTTACCTACCAGAAAATGTATTTAATAACTGCATTTTAGCAGCATTTATTTTTTTTTGTTATGTAATACCCTTGACCCCCCCCCCAACCAATTTAGCCCTCATTTAATATGTATTATAATTTATTTGAAGTCTTTAGTTTATTTTTTTTTTTTTTATTGGCATTTGCTTTGACTTTTTTTAGGAATTGCTCCTATTCATGGCGACTGGAGTGTAGAAGATTGTATCGCTATGAAAAATCTTATTAATAAGAAGACACTCCGAGCGAAATTGAAGGATATAGTTTTAAACAAATCGAGCCTTGGTGGGATGACATTGTGCCTGAAATTATTTGCGACTGACCCGAAGACAGGTTTAGAATTTGACGTTGCTGAAACTTTTGTTAAACAAGCCCATGCTGTGTTCGCTTAAAAAGGAAAACAATTTATGGGCTAAATGGCTGATTATTCTTTGGTGTTTTTGGTATTAATTTATAATTTGCTTAATATTTCTGACTGAGAAGATCTGAAATACTAGTCGTTTAATATTTTTTAAAAAAATCAAAAATATTTTCCTCATCACACGTTATATCGCTATAATTTATATATTTTCCCCCGGTGTCAGTAAAATGTGTGTTACAGACTTTCGATGACTGAAATTAAAGCATAGCTTTATTTATAGTTACTAATTGGCTTCCAGTAGTGTTACATTTTTCTACTGCTATGGATATAAATTATAATGATAATATTTCTATAATATTTGCCATATTTAAAAAAGTATATTTATTTTTGGTTATTTGAAAGTATTAATTTATTGTTGATTATTTTATATTTGTATAAGATGTTCATTATTAATTTCTTATTCAAAGGAATAATTGTTAATATATATTTATATCTATATTTATTTTTTCTACTTATGAAGTGGTTGTGTTATAGTATATCTATAATGGGTATTGTGATAAAGGTTGTACTGATATGCTTTTTTGACCATAGGTTACCCATAGCATTATCATCTAAACGCCTTTGATTAAATATTATTTGTTCCTTTATAATTAGTAATGTCTTATATATTGCTACATATAGCGTTTAATATATCTGCCCAAAACTCATTATTTTTTACCTCTCTTCCGCTTTTTAAAATTTAATTTATCCACTCTAAAAATAATTCACTTATAATCAAATATATTAATGCACCCATTGCTTTAATTATTGCACGTAAAACTATAATATTCAACACTTTCTGCTATGTATTATTTTATTATACAAAACTTGCTCATATTACTACAAAAAGAAGTGTTTTCTTGGTCGTTTTTTGAGGATTACATTAGTTCAAAAAACATTCTAATGAAAACTGTGCCAAAAAAATCAAGAAGAAAATTATTCCATCTTCCATTGCAAGATGAACTCTAATTGTTCTTCACTAGCATTATTCTAACCTTCAGTTATATAAGTTGTACTTCATAATGCTAATATTTATTCTAATTTAAATGTTTTTGAAAATTACTCTCTGGAGAAACCACCCCCTCCCCAAATGCATAAGTTCTAAATTGCTATGTGTCATGGCTGAAATTAGTGTTCAATAAACAAAGTTGATAGAAGTATTTGTTAAGTCCAAATCGACATTAGATAGTTCCTCATTTCTTTGCATATATTATAATAAAATTGAATAAGACTATCCATCTTAAGTATTTTTGTACGTACTGTTGTATTTCATATACATATATTTTTATATCTACCTTGATATTATCATTGTTTAGTCTTCATGACCCCACCAAATGAACTGCTTTATTATGGTTATAGTAAAGATATAAAATATGGTTACAATCTGTGATAGGTCATGATGATGTTTGTTATTGTTTAGAAGTCATACTTCAAATAACTATAACCTCTAATGAGAATAAAGTCATGTTTTTAATAAGTATAAAGGATTCTAATTTATTTTAAACGAATACATTTTGAGCTGTGGCTCATTTTTATTTTAGTGGTATAAGTTCATTTTCGTATAAAAAAAAATGTATCCAGTACCTAAAAAAAAAAAAAAAAAATTGAATTGCTCATATTCAGGTTATTAATCATTTACGCTGACTAACTTTATTTTTTTTTTTTTTTTTTTTTTACATTTTTTATTCCCAAAGAAGGGAAATAAGTAAGTGAACAGAGTTTTGATAAAAATGAAACCATTTAAATAAATAAAATATTCTGAGCTCTCGAAGTATTGTAGGCCCTTAGCATTTGTGAAATTGGTCTTTCTAAATGTTGATTTTGAATTTCTAGGCTATTATCCTGAATAAATAACAGTTTTAGCTCAATTGTAAAACAGATTGTAAAAAATTGCAGTATATTGTAGTGAAATTATCTATTCTAAATTCATAATCCCACATCCTTTGAATTTTAAACAATATACACTCTTAGTAATATTTAGATTTCACAGAAAAGATTATGCTTAAAAAGATTTCATACGACATGCCTCAAATTATACTATGTAAGAGGCTGCAACTACTTTACTAAGTTGTGAGAAAATTATGCTCCTGGACTCCTAATGCCCCAGTAACTTACACTAGCCTAGATCAAATTTCGTTTTGATTTAATATCTTATGTGTGCATTCATTAATTCTAAAACATGATGAAGTCTTAGTATTTTACTCTCAAACTTCCACTCTGTTGACAAAACCAAAGATAAAATACAATTCTCTATGCCAAAAAATACATCAAATTACTTTTAAACTCAAGAGTAAGCAATACCTAACTATTTCTGAGTACTATCATTCTCCTCTTTATGGAAGATAACTTTCCTTGTTAATCTTCATATGCACTTTGAGGAAAAAGGAGCTGTAAATCATTTATAGTTTACAGTTTAGACTAACAAGAAAAGTTAAGACGATTGTTGAATTTTTAAATCATTGTGCGAATGTTGAGGGTCAACAAATATATACAAGCTGTCTATATAAGGTGGATTGCAAACGTTTCTTGCTTAGGTTATCAAAATGTGCCACTTTTTTCATATAACTGTCTTCCCTGATTGTTAAATTGTATTTATTTATTTTGTTTAATTCTTTTTAGAAAGAAATCGGTCTAATTAGAAATGTTGATTTTTATAATAAAAAAAAATTGCCTGAATCAAAATCATTAATGTTTTCTTTGTAATATGTTGTAGTCGGTCACTACAAACATTAAATCATTCCATTTTGTATAAAATTTACTGTAGATTATGTTTATATTGCAGATACAATGACTTTCATTACTATGCAGACATTTCATTCCTTGGAACCTTTTTCCTAAAATGAATTTCATTTGTAATGTATTTATTGATATCTATTTATTAGATTATTTGTTAATGAGTTGAATCTTGACGAAGAATAATGATGTTATTATTATTTTTTTCTTTAGGAAATTTCTTTTTCATATATCAAAATTTATTTTCTGTGTTTTCTCTTTTATTTTTATTGCTATTATTATAGATACAACTTTAATAAATATAATATTAATACATAAATTTAATCGCTCCATTATTTTGTCAGTTATATAAATGTAGCTGTTTGAAATGTTTCGACTTATGTACAGAGTTGCCATATGTAATTTTTGGAAATTGACAAAAATAAACTTTGCTCCCACCTTCTCCAATTTCCTATTATTATTATATTATGTGTTAATTGTATATTCATTTGTCCTTTAATCATGCAGATTTGTATCTGGCTGCCAAAATGTTGTTTTTCTTTGAATAAAGGGTTTATGCAATTACTTATGTCTAAGTATATTCAGTAATTTAAATAACCCTTACAATCCTTATTAACACTTTTACCGAAACACCGGTCTGAGAGGCCGATAGAGATTTTCATATTTCATGTAAGGTAGACCTGCTAGAAATTGCAGGCTCTCCATCTCATTAGCTGTGAGTCTTTCCTTCCTCTACACAGAAAGTGTTTTGGGATAGTTTGTCAACGCCATTCGACCTTGACTAGCAATAGCTCGATTTGCTCCAGTCTCATGTACTCTTGTTTCGGTTAACAGCCGACGTATTGTAGGTCTAAGATGCGGGGTAATTCGGTTTACGTATGTCGTGATGTTGTGTACTTTTCATTATAGCTTGTAACGCTGTTTGTTCATATTCTTTTCGCATGTGTTTTACATAGTATATGATTTGCTATGGAGCCTTCCACGAGCCATGGACCAATAAAACGCACATCGTCACGATCTATATATTGTACGGATGACAGTGATTTCAATGAAAGGATTAAAAATGACAATAATAGATTAAATGCAATACAAGTTATTCAAACAATAAATAAAAATAACGAATTTGTCGATGAGAATTAGTATTAAGTTAATGGGAATTAAGTCTGCGACTGGATGATTCGGTTTATGTCACGGACTTCATGTTTGGTAAGAGTGTTAAAATGAGTGAAATAATTATTAAAGAGTTGATTATCGAAGCTGTCTAGTTTTGACTGTTTCATGGTATTTTTTACCTACATTTTGCTAGCCATGCTCCTAGCTTCTTCAGAATACCTCAACAGAGAATGAATAAGGATCAATAAGAAGGCCAAGTCCTCTACTGTTTTTTAATATAAACAGTAAGGACTTGGCCTTCGTATTGATCCTTATCAATTGGTTCCTCTACCATGCAGCATATTCCAGAGAGAATGAATAGCCATTCCATTCAATGTATTTATACTTATCTAGTCCGGCAATGAGTTCAACGGCCTTACCCATTATTTCAGTCAGACCCACCATCTGGGTTCATGTTCCTCAGTGCTCATTCTGCTTTTCCTGGATTAATTACTGATCTTTTTGGAATAACAGATGTATGCACTTTTGAATGAATCTACACGTTCTGCCAAAGAAACTTACTTATTTGGAAGGTCAATAAAATCAATGTACTTCAGTTATTGTTTTAATTCTTTTTTTATTTGAGAATACAATATCCCAAGTATTTTTTCATACAGTCTTGAAAATGGACATCGGTTAAATTGCGACCCCCATTATGAAAACACTAATTAAGTCAATTTTTGAAGTTCATCTCCACTCTTTGCAGCATTTCAATCGGTATTTTGGCAATGGCGAATGTTGTTCTTGAGGTAAGCTATGGTCCATGGTCGATAGACATAATTCAAGGATTTCAAATAATCCCATAAAAAAAAATCGTTAGGAGCCAAATGTGGAGTGCCTGCCGGCCCTGGGAGATCGCATCTGAGAGTGATGAGGCGGTAGGGGAAATGTCACAACAAATTCATTGAGCCTCGTCACAATTTTTGTTTGGTCATTAATAAAGGGAGAATAGAAATTTTCAAATTCTTCAAAAAACAAAAATGATAGAGAATTAAATTTGCAATGTGATTGATTAAATAACATTTTTTTTGGTTCACCTTTTTTGAAATAGGAATTTTCTATTCCTCCTTTAGTAATGACCCAACAAAAATTGTGGTCACTAAAGCATTAATAGACAATAAAAATATATATATATATATATATATATATATATATATATATATACACTCACACGTCTATTAATGTTTAAGTGATGACAATTTTTGTTATAGAAAATTGCTATTTCGAAAATGTTGGATATCTTCTTAGTTTACGCATGGCAGACTTTAATTTATTGTTGAGATTCTTATGGTATAAAAGGAAAGTGCTCTCAAATAAGAATAAGAAAGAAAAGTAAATTTATTTACAAAATGTTCTTTACAATCAAGCTTGATTACATGTCTAAATTAGCAAATATTATATTAAAACAGTTTTTTTAGTTATCAGATCTTTTTAATTATATTTTCTTGTTCTGAAGGATTTTTTTAGTATGCACTAAATATTCTGCTGTTTCATCTGTTTTGTATCTTGCAATATCACAATAATTTTTTTTTAGCAAGATAATTGGCTGATTTTATTTTTGAATTTCTTGAACACTCTCTCATTGCCCATAAACATTGTGAAATAATAAAATTGTCACTTGAATGAAGAAGCTGCAAATCAGGTAAGCCTATGGCTGAAAGATTTAAGATTTTTTTTTTTTTTTTCCAGAAGCAGATAATCTGGTTTGAGACGTGTAATTGATATTTAATTTCAGATAATCAGTTTAATGTATTCATAGTTTTTGGTTCTCCTCTGAAATAATGTATTTTTATTCTCTGTCATAAAACTTTGTGTCCATTTCCCCTTCAGGATTTAACTTATTTCTATTTGACTAATTTCACTCTGTGTGTGACTAGCACCATATTCTGTTTAATTGGGAGAGCTAAATACTACTTAAAACTGGCTATAATTGGCTTATAATAATTTCTGCACTATTGGCCTCCCCTATAACAGTGCTCCTCACTGGCAATGGAGTAATCCTATTTCTAATTATTTTCAGTGGAATACTCACAGGTCGTCACAATGAGTCTGTGTTTTTTAGCAGATTTCCCTATTGAGATTGTTCTCATGGCAAAATTTTCAAAACATTTCCTCTAATGTCCATCTGAGATAATGAACATAAGCTCTGTTCAAAATTTTATATAAATGTTCTTGTCTGTTACCACTCTATACAGTCACAATTTTTGTTTGATTGTTACCAAAATTGAAGTGTTTCATGTAGAACTGAACATCAAATTTTTAGTGGCTGAAATCGTACTAGGAATTAGGGGGGGAGGGTATAGCGAGAGGAATTTGAAAATTCAAAATATCTTCGTGAATATGTATCGGTTTGCAAAATGTAAGAGGGCTAATTTTGTAAAACTTGTCATGATTCCCTATTACTGTTATTCATTTTATTTATATTCTTTGATTTTTTTCTTAATTCAAATACCGAGCAAATTATTCATACTTTCTTGTTTTCAATCGTCAGTTAACTCCCGCCACTACTCAACAGATTTTTATTTAGGAATATAAAGTGTATGGTGAGATGAGATCAATATTGTGTCATACCACCACTTGGGAAATCTGCTTTGTTTACACAGCCTCTGCATGGCAGACTTTTTTAGCAGATTTTCCTTAAGGGAAATCAGCTATTGAGGTCGTACTCATGACGCGATTTTCGAAAAATTTCTTCAAATGTCCATCGATCCTACCCAGGAGATGACGAAAACGAGTTCCGTTCAAAATTATATATATATATATATATATATATATATATATATATTTGTCTGTTAACACTCTAGCGGTCGCAATTTTTATTTAATCGTCACCAAACTCGGTATTTAATTGTTTTAGGTAAAAAGGAAGATCAAGTTCGTTAACGGCTGAAATCGGACCAGTGGGAGGGGGGGATTTTCGAAAATAAGAAATATCTCCATTACTATACATCGGATCGAAAAATTTTATAGAATCAATCTTTTTGAAAATTAAATTTACTATAAATATTGTTATATACATTTATTCTCTATCTTGAATATTAACCGAGATATTGGCATTTTTCAGCCATCAGCAAACCGCCACTTCTACTAATGTTACATAAACAATACTCAGCTACATAATAAATCACATTATTGGAAGTTTAAATACCAAAAATTGTATTCAAGAGACCTTTATTATACGAGATACATGCAAATATGTCCGGGGGACCCCCCCCCCCCCCCCCGGCTTAATGTTTTGGACTACTAAAATTTGATTGATTGAGATAACAGTTATTCTGACTTATTATTAATAACAGTACTAGATATAGTAAATAGCTCTCAATAAAATTATTATGTTATATTCTGATATATTTCAGTAATTGTTTTTCTTTCCGGTGTGAAGCGGGCAGACCTGTTTGTTTACATTTCTAACCTAACGCTTCCTGTCGGCAGGTTATTGAAATTGGATGAAACATTTCTTATTTCCGTTTGTATTTATTCACGGTGGTGTTGTGTTACCAGTACGTAGATTTATCTATTAGTAAACTTCACGTGGGAAATCTGCTTAGTTTCGCAGCCCCTGCGTGACAGACTTTTTTTAATGTTAACATTGTAACGTACTCTTCTAGAACTGCTTATTAAGTTTTATTGATAGACTGAAAGTGCTCAATGAAAATTTGGGTAATTATTTCGACTGGCAGGAGAGAGTCAAGTTCACCCAACTCTGACACTTGGATGGTAGTCTTGCAGAAACTTTTTATTAATTAATATTGAATATGGAAGATCAACCTTCACCACTCATCATTTGAAAAATGTTCTTAATTGTGAATAAATTGAAAAACTCTTAATAGTGCATTGCATATAAGGTAAAAACTAATTTAAAAAAAAGTTGTATAACAATCAAAGTAAAATGAAATTAGTAGTTTTTTGGTCGAGACACTTCCTGCTGTTTTAAGTTAGTCCTCTGGCCTGTTGTTCTAAGGTTTTGGTCAAATAAAGTTTCTAGTGTACAGCTTTTTGAGTTTAATGTTTCTGGGGTAAAATTAAATAATAGGAAACTACGATTTAAATGATAAAACTAATCTTAAAAACTAATTATTCTATAATGTTTTAACATAATAAAATATTTTTACATTACAAGCTGTGCGAAAATTAAAACATGTGAAATTGACATGGTAACTAATGATTATTAAAATTAACCTATACACATATTTACATAATATCCTGGGCAGGATGGCAGCACACATTTTATTGGTATCAATAAATTGAATTTAACTTCAGGTTGACAGTTTAATTTTCTCTTTATGATAATAAATGAAAAAAAATAAAATAAACTTGATTAATATCTTCTGTTGAATTGTGATTCAATTACAATCTATTTGCTGTAATATTGTATTTCCAACTTTTAATCGGTACGTGAAACGTTACATCAGTATTTAGGCTGACATGCTGCTGTCGAATCCTGCCCTGTTCTTGTCAGAACATGTCCCTCTCTCTCTCGGAAGCTTGTTTCTTTAGAAGAACTACACACACTACCAAAAGGATCAGGAGAATAATGACAAACACAATTAGAGTGTACATAGCACTTCGATAAGGTAGATCTGAAAAATTAAAAAAAATAAATTATTCATATTAAAAACATGATATAATATACGCACATATATATATATATATATATATATATATATATATATATATATATATATATTCAAATTCAATGTTGCCTTATCTAAGTGTAATAAGGATTAAATCTTCAGGCCTCACAAATATTGGGTTTTAGCGTTTTTTCCATAAGGGAAGTCAGCTATTGGGGTTATATGAAATGCCATTTCTTACATAGACCATCTACTAAGAGAGGAACAAGGAATTCAAGGTGAGTTATGATAGCTATATGATGATTTGGTTAACCAAGATCGAAAAATGGTACAATGCTAGGCATATAAAGATCAACGAAAGCAAATCTCACCATATCACTTTTTCCCTCCGGCGAAGTTCCTGTCCTCCTGTTCATTTCAACAATATTCCTTTACCACCAGTCGATTGTGTCCACTACCTTGGACTACATTTGGACACCAGACTTACTTGGAAATCCCACACAATAATTAAAAGACAGGAACTAAACAGACGATTCGGACAACTTTACGGACTGCTAAACAGAAGATCTCACTTGTCTACCGAAAACAAACTAACAATATATAAGCTACTACTAAAACCAATATGGACATACGCAATAGAAGTGTGGGGTACAGCAAAACCTTCGAACATCAGACGCATCCAGACCTTCCAATCCAAAGTCCTGCGCACCATAGTAGATGCTCCATATTAGGTTACAAATCACACCCATCATAAAGATCTTAATATGCCATTTGTAAAGGACCTAATTCCCTTAAGATTAGGAAAATTCCACACCAGGCTATCCTAATCCTGTAGTCCTAGCCCTTTCCAGTACCACTCATCCATATTCCCCTCCACGGTGCCTCAAGAGACAATGGCTCAGAGATCTCCTATAGAAGTGTAAAGTGAAGTGATAGCAGTGGCTATTTTCTTATCAAGTGCCATTCCTCCTTAGCTCTTGACTTCCTTGCCAGGCAGGGAGAGGCTGCTCCTCTCATTGTGGTGAATAGGTGTGGCTTCTGTCAAGAGTGATGGAGGGACTATTGTATTGTACATATCACACATTACCAAATGCATTTAAATGCAGGCTGTAATATTCTTAATAAATAATATATATATATATATATATATATATATATATATATATATATATATATATAAAATATGATGATTTTGGAGTGGCATTTGAATGGGGAATTGCATTTCAAATAGAGCTATGTTGTGAATCTATGAAGGTAAACTATTGAATAATTTCAGGATGAAAATAATCATAGTAAATGTACCATCTGCAGTATAGACTTTTTTTTTTTTTTTTCATTCAGATCAATTGCATAAATTTATAGTTAATGAATTTAAGAGAAAGTTAAAAAGTTTTCACGATTTTTTTTTTTTATTTTTATAGGATTTACCTTAAGGGAAATGACACTATGAGCTTTTACTCATGGCATGATTTTTGAAGGATTTGCCTAAATGTCCATCAATCTACCTTGGTGATGATGAAAATTAAGTCTGTTCAAAATTATTTATACATATTAAAGTCCACTTTTTGCTACTATGGCTAATTGGGATGGGTTATCTACAGGTTACCACCTTTTTCTAGGCAGGGTGGGACTAAGGATTTTATTTAATGAGTTTGTAACTAAATAAAGTCCTATTGCCTAGGCGTGAATTGAACTCGCCACTATATATATACATGTTCGTCAGTTACCACTATAGTGGTCAGTGATTATCATCTGATCATTACCAAACTCAATATATAAGCGTATCATTTAAAACTGAAGTTCACAGTTGTTAATGGTTGAAATCAATGAAAAAATCTGGGGGAGGGTTTAGGTGGGAGGAATTCGAAAATTAAAAATATCTGTTATGTTGAGTCAGATCAAAAAATATTATAGAACCAATCTTATTAACTATTGACGTTCTACAAGTCTTGTTGCATACATTTTTTCATAACTCAATTATTATTCGTACTTTCTGGTTTTCAGCTTTCAGTAAACCTCTTACTTCTACTTATTATTTTTTATTCAGAAATAGAGATTATATGGTAAGATGGGATCAGTAGAGTATTATATCAGCACGCAGGTAATCTGCTTAGTTTAACTAGTCCTTGCATGACTGACATTTTATCAATTATCAGTTCAAACTTTTAGCAGATTTTCCTTGAGGGAAATCAGCTATTGAGGTCATACTCATGATGTGATTTCCGAAAAATTTCTTCAAATGTCCATCGATCCTACCCAGGAGATGACTAAAATGAGGTCCGGAGGTCACCAGGAGGTGTTTAATCGTCACCAAACTCGGTATTTAACCGTTTCATGCAAAAAGAAAGATCAATTTCATTATGGCTGAAATCGGACCAGTGGGAGGGAGAATTTCGAAATATCTCCACTACTATAAGTCGAATCGAAAAATTGTATAGAACCAATCTTATTGCAAATTAAATATATTATAAATATTTTTATATACATTTATTCTTTATCTTGAATACTAAGCGAGATATTTGTGTTTTTATTAAGTGTCTATAACGGACGAAACAAGATCAGCTAAGGTCGGTTCTGTTGTTTCCACCGAAAGCTAGTTCGGCCGTTTCCGTAACTGTTCGGCTCTTGTATGGAGATTTAGCTATTTCATAACTTCACATGGGAGATCCGCTTATTTTACGCAGCCCCTGCGTGACGAACTTTTTATTTGTAGGTACAACATAGTAGGTACTTCTTAAAATAATGTATTTATTTTGATATTACAAAAGATGTGTTTACCTGAAGTGAGCTTCATTTCATTTGGATTTGGTTGAGGTTTGATTGGTTCGTTGTTCCTGAGATCCCTAATGGACGGTAGAAGGCTATTCCAGAGCCATATCGACTGCTTAGAGAGGGCCTCTCTTGCCATCGCTAGAATTGGGGCTCTCACTACAGACTGGGTCGCTGGCAGGTTGTTATCTGCTCTGAAAATTATATAGTTGTCTTCCTCTGGAGAGTAAGGCAGCCAACTCACTCCGTATCCGATTGGGCTTGTGCCTATACTTCTGAAAACAAAATATAACTATGAAAATGAAGGATATTGTCAAATTGGAACTATTTTATGTGTTCAAATTATAAAGGCACAAAACCAAAGTATAAAGACACAAGTCTATATTTTGACTTCCAAGTGCTATTGCTAAAATGTATTAAAGTATATATCCATTGGTAAACAAATACTATGTTATTGTTGAATTCTTCTTAGCCTGAGGGGAGAGTTGAACAGGCATGCCTAGGGTTACTCTGAAGTAATGTTTGCAATGTTTTTAGTTTTCAGTCTTCAAGTAAATAAACCTTGCCTATTTCATATTAGCATTAAGCTATATATATATATATATATAACACATATTAGCAATAAGCAATATCTTGAAGCGTTTTATTTCATGATTAAATTCCGAATATTATTTTCATTGGACTTTTTTTAATATGAGATGTAGGGGTGTATCAAACTCCCTGATACCCCTCCCCTTTTTTTGAGAATTTGGAAATGACACTTGTAGGTCTTAATTGTAGAGAATGAAGTTTCTTTTGATACGGTAATCGACTTTTCCTCTTCCACTTTTTTCCCCGTGCACCTAGCTCTAGAATTTTCAATGGGAAGGCAAATTTTTAATGAAAGATTCTCAAAGACAATCAAATTTTAAAACGTTTTTATGAAATGGAAGTCCTATATTAAAAATGCTTTAATGAGTGGTACTATAATTGTTGATTTCCGCTTTAGTTTTTAGCGTATATCTCGTGTATACTTCGTTGGACAGAAGTGAATATAACAAAAGTTACTCAAAACTTCTGGGATTTGCATATATGTCGAAATACCAATAGGAAACGAAGTACAGCAACTTTTAATATAATGCCTCCCTTACAACCCCCACTCCTGGTCGTCCCTAGAAATTTTGATATAGCTTATAATCATGGAAGACTTAATGCTAATTCACATGCCGAGTTTTGTTTAGTTCGTTTTAGTCGTCAGAGCCCAATAAAATTGTTGATTCCAGCTTTAGCTTTTAGTGTATATCTCGTTTATAGTTTTTATATGACAAAAGTGAATATAACAGAAGTTGTTTAAATAAAAAAAAAAATTTTAGTTGTGAGCATGTTTGCCGTAAAACAATAGAAAACGAAACAGCGCGATTTTTCATTTCAGGCTTCCCAAGAACTAAACAAAACTCGGCATGTGAACTAGCATTAATTCTTCCATGATTATAAGCTATATCAAAATTTCTAGGGATAACCAGGAGTGAGGGTAATAAGGGAGGCATATTAAAAATCGCTGTAATTCATTTCCTGTTGGTTTTTCGGCCGAAGGTGTTTATTTTGAAACTCCTGACCGTACCTAGAAATGTTAATGTAGCTATAATAAAATAATAGCCCAATAAAAATGTTGATTCCAGCTTTAGTTTTTAGAGTATATCTAGTTTATACTTCGGTATAAGACAAAAGTGAATATATCAAAAGTTACTCTAAATAACAAAATAAACAACTTTTGTTATGTGCATAATTGCAGAAAAAAACAAAAAAACAAAACAATATGAAACGAAATATCGCTATTTTTAACTTCCGGCCTCCCTTATAACCCCCACTCCTGTTCGTCTTAGAGAATATTAGTATAGCCTATAGTCTAAGTTGGATTAGTACTAATATACATACCAAGTTTCATAAAATTCGGTTCAACAGTTTGGGCGTGAAAAGATAACAAACAAACAGACACCAAAGCTACTAATTGCAGATATCGTGTCTATGGCATGTGAAACGAAAAAGTATCGTGAAATTTCGAAAAAAAATAAAAAATCAATTTACAGACAGAGGTAGGAGTTATAAATATATATATATATATATATATATAGACAGAGGTTACAATTTTATATATATATCTATATATATATAAAATTGTAACCTCTGTCTGTACATTGATTTTTTTCGCGAAATTTCACGATAACTTTTCGTTTCACATGTCATAGACACCATAACTGCATTTTGTTTCTTTGGTGTCTGTTTGTTTGTTTGTTTGTTTGTTTATTTGTTTGTTTGTTTGTTACCTTTTCACGCATAAACGGCTGAACCGAATTTTATGAAACTTGGTATGTATATTACTACTAGCCCAACTTAGACTTTAGGCTATATTAATATTCTCTAAGACAAACAGGAGTGGGGGTTATAAGGGAGGCCTGAAATTAAAAATAGCGATATTTCGTTTCCTATTGCTTTTTCAGCAAATATGCACATAACAAAAGTTGTTTATTTTGTAATTTAGAGTAACTTTTGTCATATGCACTTTTGCCGTATACGGAAGTATAAATGAGTTATATACGCTAAAAACTATAACAGGAGTCAACAATTTATTAGGCACAAAAGACTCAACCGAACTACACCAAACTCCGTATGTGAATTAGTACTAACGCCTTCCTTATAATAAGCCATTCTAACATTTCTCGGGATGGGCAGGAGTGGGGGTTATAAGGGAGGCCTGAAATTAAAAATAGTGATATTTCGTTTCCTATTGGGATTTTGGCAAATATGCACATAACAGAAGTTGTTTATTTTGTTGTTTAGAGTAACTTTTGTTATATACACTTTTTTCGTATATCGAATTATAAACGAGATATACGTTAACACCTATAGCGGAAGTGAACAATTTTATTTGACACAAAAGACTCAACCGAACTAAATAATACTCGGTATATGTATTAGCACTAACGCTTTCATTATAACAAGCCATACCAACATTTCTAGGGACGGGCAGGAGTGGGGGTTATGAGGGAAGCCAGAAATTAATAATAGCGATATTTCGTTTCCTATTAGGTTTTCGGCAAATATGAGCAGAACAAAAGTTGTTTATTTTATAATTTAGAGTAACATTTGTTATATATACTTTTTTCTTATAACGAATTATAAACGAGATATACGCTAAAACCTATAGCAGAAGTGAAAAATTTTATTTGGGACAAATGACCCAACCGAAATAAATAAAACTCGGTATGTGTATTAGTACGAACGCTTTCATTATAACAAGCTATACCAACATTTCTAGGGACGGGCAGGAGTGGGGGTTGTAAGGGTGGCCTGAATTTAAAAATAGCGGTATTTCGTTTTCTATTCGTTTTTCGGCAAATATGAACATAACAAAAGTTGTTTATTTTGTTATTTAGAGTACCTTTTTTTATATACACTTTTTTCTTAAACCGAATTATAAACGAGATATACACAATAAACTAGACCGGGAGTCAACTATTTCATTAGGCACTAACGATTAAACCGAACTTAAAAACTCGGTATGTCAATTAGCATTAATTCTTCCATGATTATAAGCTATATTAAATTTTTTTAGGTTAGAACGGGAGTGGGGGTTATAAGGGAGGCCGGAAATAAAAATTCGTGATATTTCATTGTCTATTTGTTTTTTGACAAACAAGCAAATAACAAAAGTTGTTTACTTTGTTATTTAGATTAACTTTTGTTTTATACATTTCTCCAGGAACAATGTGTGGAGCAAGTAATTTGCGTAGAAATATTGATATGCTCAACAATTCATTCTAATTTGAACTATGAGGTACCTCACCTGGAAAATTTAATTCAAATCTATGTTAATATTTTGTCCTTAATAACTGAAATCTTTGCATAATGCACAGGAGACGGGAAATATGGCAATATAACAAAATATGAAATATGACAATTTGGAGGACAGTGAAGACTTACATAAAAAATTAATTTTATTATTAATAAATGCCAACAACGGATATTAACCCTAACACTGGGACGGGTAAATGTCAAAATATTGTGCAAAGTAAAGTTTTGCCAAAAAAATACCATAACCATTCAGCCTCAAATAAATTCCCGGGCGAAGCCGGGTATCTGAGCTAGTATATATATATATATAGATATGTGTATATATATATATATATATATATATATATATATATATATATATATATTTACCCTCTTGTTATAAATTCTATCCAAAATCTCTTCATTATAGCACTCAGCCTTTCTTCTGCTCGTGTGAATTGATGGCTTCCAACAGAGCCCGTAGTTGAAGGGCCAAATAGGAAGAGCAGATCTTCCCCATGACCTGACCCTGAAATACAATGACTGTACAAATGGAATTGCATTAAATATCTTTTATTTTTCTTTAAATAATTACGATGTTTAAAAATTCTTAAAATATATGCAAAAAACTCTATCGGTCCATTCTGTTTAAAAAAAAAATACAGTAACTTACAAATCAGTTTAGTTTGATAATAATAGTGTGAATTCAGAAGCAAATTCAATGTTTTTTTTTATTATATCTAACAAAATACGTTAAATTATCCCCTTAGGCATTTTCAGGTATTTTTAAAAACAATAAAATGTAGTGAAGGCTTCCTCGAGAGCTTCAAAGGGAGCCAACCACATTTAGAAAGGGGAGATCTTGTTTATTTTTATAGTCTCCCTTTTAGGGAGATTCACGTAGTTAGGAGACCTTTTTGCAACTTGAGCTGTGAAGTTAAATTGAGATTAATATAGCTCGCCTTCTCTCAGGCTCTTGGAGAAGCATAATAATATATTAGAATAGCTGAACCCTGCGCGCGTTGATACGCGCTAAAATACTAAATTATGATAAAGATTTATATAATAAAAGTTACTCTAAATATAAAATTAAACATCTTTTGCCATGTGCACGTTCGCCAAAAAAACATTAGGAAACGAAATATGACAATTTTTCATTTCATGCCTCCCTAACAACCCCCACTCCTGTTCATTCCTAAAAATGTTAAAATAGCTTATAGTCAAAAATACGGAGTTTCATTGATTCCGATTTAGTCTTTCGTGTCCTACAGCATTATTGAACCCTTCTATAGTTTTTCGTGTATACCTCATTTATACTTCGTTATACGGAATAAGTGCACATATCAAAAGTTACTTTAAATAACAAAATAAACAACTTTTGTTATGTGCATAATAGCAAAAAAACCAATAGGAAACGAAATATCGCTATTTTTAATTTCAGACCTTAGTACAACCCCCACTCTGTAATAACAAGAACAGTGAAGATATCTGTACATACTGTGAGTAGTAGTTAAGAATAATTAACCAAGTGTGTAGTGTATTGTAAATAAATTGTGCAGTGATAAAAACTGTGAAGCTTGTGTGTGATTGCAATTTTGCAATCCAAAACAACTCTAATAAGCAACGTTTATTAATGACAGTTGTAATAAACGTAACAGTATGTTATATTCAGTTATGCTTCAGTAATTGTTTTTCTTTCTGGTCTAGAATATTTCTACCTATCAGTTCAGCTCTCAGAGGTTGGCTGACCTGTTTGCATACAATTCAGAGGAATTCCATTGGGAGGTTATATAATTGATTATATAAATGATTTTTCACTGCCCTTTGTAGTTATTCAATTGTGTACTAGAAACGGGAAAGGCTGAAAGTGCCAAAAACATTTTTTTCCCGATTTTGAGTGGATTGCGTTGTAAACGACATTGCCAATAACGTAGAGAATGTTGGAAGGGCCGGAGAAATACCTACTAGTTCCTAGAGCAGTTGCAAGGAACAGCTCTGCGAAAGCGCCCGCTGACCGGCAGTGGAGAAGGCTGTAAGTGCCGGCCGCCGTGATGAATGTGCCTTTGCATTCCAGTATACGCTTTGTCACGAGTCTAGTAACGAGTGTTAGGTAAAAAAAAAAGGATTTTATCGCTCAATAAATTTAAAGTACTTGGTTAGTGGACATAGTTACATGAACTGCGATCGGGGACTTCGGTGTTATTGAAAAGAGGCGCAAAACATGTAAAGCAATGGTTCCAAAAAATCTTGAACATGTTGTTGCGACTGCGTGTGCAAAAAACCCCTTCACTGTTGTTTCAATGCCAACTGAGGATTTTATTGACTTCAAAGTGCTTGCTAAAAAGTACCTAAACACTAAAAATCTTGGAATAAGTAAAATTTCACATTTTCGTTTTTCACACAAGAATAATCCTGGCATTGTAAAAGTGGCTTCAGTTTTGTCACCGGACGATTGAATACTTGGAGGAAGAAGAAGACAAGGCGTTCTACAGGGCTATCGTTCATGGACCTAATCGGCCTGCCGTAGAGGAGTACCCTGCCGTGGACGAGCAAGAAGAAGACGACTTCTAGAAGACAGTGGAGAATAGGAGACAAGAGAGAGATAATATTAAACAACCTAAAAAATAGATGTTACGCTTAAAATGGCAACACCACTATGAACATTCATCTTATTTTAGTAGTGTGCGCTACACTTAAAGCCTTTCAACTTAAAAATGAATTAATTATACAGGTTTTAAGTGTACATTATAAGTTTTGTAGTTTTTATTGAATTCTGGAAATTTTACTTTGTGGCACTTTCAGCCTTTTCCATTTCTAGTACACAATTAATATACACAGTGGTGTTAAGTGTTTGTTACCATTATGGAGATTCATGTATTGTAAAACTTCGCATGGGAAATCCGCTTAGTTTACGCAGCCACGCAGGACTTTTTAACCCCTACTTTAAAACTTTAGATCATTAGTCTTCTCATTAGTCAACTGATGCAGGCTACGAGCTTGTGAGGGATGGTTCTCTAACAATTCTGACCCCGAGTGGAATTTTCTCTATTTATGCATCGATCTTATTGGCATCAATGGAATTTCCCCCCATGATGCTTTTATTGTTGGATGATCTGGAAATCAGGATTTCCTGATCATCGGAAGTGAAGCCTGTCTATATCACACATACCACTACATATTTATGAATATACTTATATTTTTAGTCACTATACTAGTAACTCTCTTCAAACAAAAATAATCATAAATCAGGAGTTAAAATAATACAATTTTATGCATGAGAATATTACTATTTACATACCTGTTATATTGAGGTGTTTATAAAGATGGTTCACTTCTTGTTCAAATAAGTAAGCATATACTTTCCTATGTTCCCCTTTGTTTGATGTACTCAAATACAACAACTGCTTCATAAAAGGTGCTCTGAACTGCGAGTCTGTATAAAACTAGAATTTACATTAATTTAAATATTTTTTAGCTAGAACTAACTACTAAGAAATACTTAGAATGGCTACCTTCAATATCTGATTTATTAAATCATTGATATCTCCATCCTTCACTTGGTCCGCATAAAATCCTTTTAGCAAGGCCAAAATTTCCTGAGAGCTTTTACTTTCGGTGAAATTGTACTTTCTTGCAACTGAAGGAATAATTGAGTTGACAAAAAGCTGCCTCAGTTGGGAAAATCCTTGCTGAACCAAGTCGTTCCATTGAGCTGAAATTAGTAATTTAATATTCTTTTTTATGAACATTGTATTAAGATATAAATGCATTCCTTCCTCCATAATATTTAAGATATTTTCATTAAATATAATCATAGATATTATCAATATCCTCTGACAATAAAAATTTAAATTGTTTTCATTCAAAAAGGTGTCTGAGACAAGAAAAAAAAATGTTTTATTCTGTTTATGTCGCCCCTCCTTTATTTAAAACACCCCTAACTGGTAGAAGCATGTTCCAAGTGTACTACGTTTTGCTAGTGAATTTTTAGCAGATTTTCCTTAAGGGAAATCAGCTATTGAGGTCGTACTCATGACGCGATTTTCGAAAACTTTGTTCAAATGTCCATCGATCCTACCCAGGACATGATGAAAATGAGGTCCTTTTCAAAATTATATATATATATATATATATATATATATATATATATATATATATATATATATTATTTTGAGAATCTTTATTTTCTCTTCTTCTTAATAAGAAAAAAACGCCCTTTTACAATAATGTGTAATAACAAAGTGCAATATTTTAAAGTAGTACATTTAATTTTACAGCCCTGAAGAAAAGAAAATAAAGATTCTCGAAATATTGGCATAAACTAAGATTTATTTCACCAACATTGACTAAAATTCCGAGAAGAATAACACACCCTATATATATATATATATATATATATATATATATATATATATATATATATATATATATGTCTATTAACGTTCTAGCGGTTGTAATTTATTATATATTTACTTGTTGTATGTAAAAAAAAAAGATCATGTTCGTTAATGGCTGAAATCAGACCAGTGGGAGGGGGGGGGTTAAGGGGGATTTTAGAAAATATGAAACATTACTGTTACTGTACGTCGGATATAAATCTTGTATAGAACCAATCTTATTGTATATTAAATTTACTATAAATATTGCAATATACATTTATTCTCTTGAATATTAACCGAGATATTTGTATTTTAGCAGATTTCCCTTAAGGGAAATCAGCTATTGAGGTTGTACTCATGACGCGATTTTCGAAATTTTTCTTCAAATGTCCATCGATCCTACCCAGGAGATGACGAAAATGAGGTCCGTTCAAAACTGTATCTATCTATCTATCTATCTATCTATCTATCTATATATATATATATATATATATATATATATATATATATATATATATATATATATATATATATATTTGTCTGTTACCGCTCTAGCGGTCGCAATTATTGTTTAATCGTTACCAAACTCAATATTTAGTCGTTTTATGTAAAAAAAAAGATCAAGTTCGTTAATGACTGAAATCGGACCAGTGGGAGGGGGGGTTTAGAGGGGAGGATTTTCGAAAATTCGAAATATCTCATTAGGATACGTCGGATCGAAAAATATTACATAATCAATCTTATTGCAAATTAAATTTACTGTAAATATTGCTCTATACATTTATTCTGTATCTTGAATATTAACTGAGATATTTGCATTTGTATTCTGCATGTGCTCGGCAGCAGTGGCTATGTTCGGACTTTCCGCCGTGAGCTTTGGCGGCCGTTTTCGTAACTATTCGTCCCTCGTGAATAGGTTTAGAGGTGTCTTACTACTATAGCTGTTATTAGGCGGATTTCTCTACTGTAAAACTTCACATGGGAAATCTGCTTAGTTTACGCAGCCTCTGCGTGACGGACTTTTTCATATTCGGCTATTGTTGATTCCCTTCGTGCGATTCCGCTGAAAGTTAGTTCGGCCGTTTCCGTAACTGTTCGGCTCTTGTGAAATTGTTGTAGAGACTGTTGTAAGCTATTACTTTGGGAGAAATATATGCAAATAAGTTCTGTTGACCCCCCCCCCTCCCCTTCTTTATTTCATGGACTACTAACATTTGAGTTATTGAGATAAAAATTATTCTGATTCATTATAAATTATACTACTAGATTTTATAAATAGTTTTCAATAAAATTAATATGTTATATTCAGACATATTTCAGTAACTGTTTTTCTTTCCGGTGAAGAATATGTCTATCTATCTGTTCAGCTCTGAGTGCTTGGCAGACCTGTTTGTTTTCAAATCAGAAGCTTTCCATTGGAAGGTTGACTGAAATATTTATTATTAAAAACTGACTGAGATATTTATTATTACTGTTTGTATTTATTCACTGAATATTCACGGTTGTGGTAAGTGTTAGCAGTATGTAGATTTATCTATTGTAAAACTTCACGAGGGAAATCTACTTGTTACGCAGACCCCTCTTGACCGCGTGACCGACTTTTATTTCATCTAGTTTGAATTATAATAGCTGATTTCCCTTAAGGTAAATCTGCTAAAAAATAATGTAAATAAAAGGAATAGAATAGTATACAAAAACAGAACATACACCTTTAAAATCTTGGAGTGTTTGATAATTTTAATATGACAAGAAATGATTTATAAAAATAGACATACTTTTGAACATTTAATTGTATAAAACAGTGTCATATAATAAAAAGAAATATTTATTTATTTTACTCACAAATAGCAACTGCTCCTTCGTGACTGGTGATGCCAGCTAGGATAGGAATGTTGAGGAATTCGCCGCTTTGGAAGGCTGTAATTGGGTCTAGGGGGATGTACTGTTCGGCTTCGGGCAGGAAATTGTCCACCACCGGAAGAGGAAGATCCGTCCAGTTACCGTTCTGAAATATAGACCAATCTCAAGCATGCCATTTGTTACACACTTCCTACCATTGGTTCTTATTTTGTTCAAGCAAAATGATGGTACTGAGTGAGAAATGTTTCCACCCAGGGACTGGAGGTAGAGGAAATTAAAATGTCGTCAAAATAAAAATAGCTTTGGATTTTCTGCCTCCCTAAATATTGACCAGGAAACTGATAACCGAATTTAAGTACGATAAATACAGATTTGCCTCATCTATGCATTTTTTAAATTTCTATAAATCGTTTATAATTTCTTCCCATATACAATTGCAGGTACTATGATCTGATATTTTAGAAGGAATGTTACCTTTATGATTTCGTCAATAGGCAGATCTACAAGTCAAAGCCCTTTTCTAGCAAACGATCAGAGGGGGATTGCGTCATAATTAGGTTTCAACCTCCATTGGGAATTGAACCCACGATACAACGTTTGCCATAAGAGTATGTCGATATTTATAGCGTGCATAAGCCCAGGTAGTCAAATCCAATAAACCACTTATGACCTGACGCGTTTCTACACCTTTGGTATAAAGCCATCGCCGAGTAACTGACTGTAGCGACACACCACTTCGCAGTTTCGTCTAGCTCAAGCATCTGAAGAAAGCAAGCCTCAAAGCTGTTCCGCTTAGGATAAAAACTTGAGCAAGTTTCTGGATAGGGCAAAAAGGAGAGTCAGGCGCGGGTAGAGTTGTCTAGCTTACATTTTATTTCCTGTTTACATAAACTTCTTTCTAAGGAAGAGATAGAGAACAGATGGTGAGATATGTTGGAATGGCACATTCGTGTTCCCGAGTGTGCCATTTCAACATATGGGAATATGCTTATTTTACGCATCCCCTGCGTGGCCAACTTTGTTGTGTATGTATGTATAGTCTTCATGTAGAGAAAAATAGTATAAAACAGAATAAATGTGGATATTCCTAGCTATTGTAAACACTGCATGTAATTGATTCAAAACGGAATACAACGTTATGGAATAAATTTATCAAGAAAGAAGAATTCATTTTATCTTAATCGCACGTGAGGCTTAATTCTTAGTATCAATAGTCTAAAGGATTCGAGTCTCAGTAGGTCCGAAAATTTATTCTCTCCTATAAAAAATAATTATTTTCAGGCGGTGTGGCCTGTTTTTAACCCGGGAGTGTGAACGCTGGGTCAATCTGACCCAGCAACATCTTTGGAGCGCTCTAGAAATTATATTCCTTTCCTTCTGAACTTGTCCATCAATCTACCTTCAAACTAAGTTCAATTGGTCAGCTGGAAATGTTTAGTTGTTTTAATTATAGTAACGTGGTGTGTTATATTCTCCCAAAATTGTATTTGGGTCTTTCTGACCCAACGTTCCTACTAACGTGACATTTTTTAAACATGGCAAGTACATCTAAACAGTATTATTATTCTAACGATCTGAAAGATATTGAATTAATACACGCAATTTTAAAAGAAAATGATTGTTTATCAAGTGATAATGAAGTTGGAGATCCTTCTATTGAATTACTAGCACAAAAATTGGCCAAGTACGAGCCTCCACTTAGAGGCAGACCGGAGCCCAAAAAATAGGGCGCTGCATTGACCCTAAGGACAAGTCAAAGCATTTCTGTAAGAAATGATTCAACTAACTACATTTGTCTGAATCATGGCAACATATATTGCAAATATTGTACTGAGTAGAAGGAATTTATATTTTTTCATTTTGTATATTATATCTATTAATTCTTTCGGTTTTTGAACATTACAACAAAATAAGATTGATGTTTATTATGTAATTTATATTTCAATATTAATTGAAAAAGACATTTAATTAATGACTAGCGGGCCAATTTGACCCAACGTTCTCACTAATGGCAGGATTTGTCACGTTCCCACTGCCGGGTTAATAACAATAAACCAGAGAGAAAAGCACTCATTGATAAAATGTTTCCTAGTTATATAGGTATTTAATTATATTCTTACCATATATTGTGTCTCGAATGCCTTGAGTAGCTCAGCCGAACTCTTGGTCTTCAAGCAGGTTACTATAGCCTTCGGTTTTCCTAGACAGCCGAGACTGCGGGCTATCTGATAGGATCCATTGGAAGGACTGTTGGATCTGGACCACGGACTGGTCAGGCTGCCGGACATCAATATAGCTCGCTCGAACAGACCTGCAAACTCTTATTATTGAAGTTGCCAAGAAGTTGAATAAAAACAAAATTAAATGAACCAAGGTAGATAAGAAATAAGCATAAACTTGTTTTTATCACGCTGAAAATTGATAAAATCAAATAGTTCATAGTATGTGGTACGAATTTAAAATATAAAGAAATATCAGCTAAGACATTTGTAATACATCGAAAAAACCCAAAATGTATAGGAGAGAATAATTGTAAATTAGAGAGAGAAATTAGTGAGTTCCTGCCTCTAAGAGAGAAGGACGCCTGATCATATAATTCCTACTTCCCACACATTAATTATTTATGTTGGTATTTCCTTCATTGCCAATTTCCGGTATAACTCTTCTGCCGAGAAGAGCTTCTATGCTCAACAATTTTCTTTTTTCACTTCATGCAGCTTCATTTGATAGCTGGTTTGTGTTATTTTTGCTTTGTGCGTAATGAGTTCTCGGTCTGCCTCGTCACCGTACCCCTTTAATCTGATCCTGTTTTTGCTATAACTTTGGCAGACATATGACATTCTTTATCTGGGCTTGAGATCCGACATCTAACAGTTCCATGGAATCTTTGCAATTAGATAGAAAACTTGTTAAAATTGGCTAGCGTCTGCATACTGCTGACGAACCTGATGCCTACAACAAGACTGCAGTCTTCCTCGAAACAGGATGGGAATATTGGATGAACTATGGAAAAGCCAGTTTCTTCTTTCCTCCATGTTCACCGCCCTGGGTACAAACTCATTTTAAACCAGGTTATTCAGGACAAGGTTTTGTTGCACCTCACAATTTATTTTTAAAAACGCTTAGGGCTCATTTTCATCTTAATTGTTAAAAATAAATTTTGAGGATCCACAAAACTGTATCCTGAGTAACCTGATTCATCACCAGCAGAAAATAAAAATGTTGCTCTAAATCGTTGGTAATTTTCCTGCTTATCCGCAACTATTATTAATAGTCAACAGCATTTCCATGGTTAACTGTATCTGTCGCAGAGAGATTGCACTATTACATTTCTCCTCCATATTTCCTAGTTACAAAAGGCTTATCGATTAGTCAACCTACTAAGAAAATGCTTATTATTTTATTTTATTAAGAGTATTACTGACTGCACTCAAGCATTTGGTAATGTGTATTTTACATACGATCGTCCTTCATCACTCTCGACAGAAGCTGCACCCCTTTTACCACAATGAAAGGAGCAGCCTCTCCCTGTCTGGCAAGGAAGTCAAGAGCTAAGGAGGAATAGCACTTGATAAGAAAATAGCCACTGCTATCACTTCACTTTTCGCTTCTATAGGAGATCTCTGGGTCATTGTCTCTTGAGGCGCCTTGGAGGGGAATATGGATGAGTGGTACTGGAAAGGGCTAGGACTTCTGGATTAGGATGATTGGATAGACTGCTGTGGAATTTGCAGAATCTTAAGGGAATTGGGTCCTTTGCAAATTGGATATTAAGATCTTTATGGAGGGTGTGATTTGTAACATAATATGGATTATCTCCTATGGTGCACAGGACTTTGGATTGGAAAGTCTGGATGCGTCTGATGTTCGAAGGCTTTGCTGTACCCCACACTTCTATTACGTATGCCCATATTGGTTTAAGTAGTAACTCAACCAAGAAAATGAGACACATCATTTTTTATTGTGGATGTTGAAAGACTCAAATGTTCTAATAAATTCAGTTTATGATGTCTATTTAATAATTTCAAAATTGTGTCTACTCTAGCTACTAACCAACTTCAGTGGATATCTAAGTGTATTACATCTAGGTCTGTGCCAAGTTGGGGAAATTTAGCAGTCTAACCTTACGTGGTATTCTGAATAAAGAAACTTATCTTTCATGTTAATATTATCATCGTGATCTAAAGGTGGAGCCTTGTAGTTGTAACCATTGTGTTCTTTCAGAAGCTGTTTTTTTTTCAAATTACTCTACCCTCCGAAATCCATAAGATATTTGATGTCCATAAAATAGGATTTTCTAGGCATCCCTCTTCCCCTATGCCGTTACCTTCAATGGACCACTCGTTCCCTATGGGCCTAACCTCCAAATATATTTTTGATGAAATCATTTGCGTTATGGTAAGCCCAAGAAGTTTCACTCTCTTTTTTTTCCAAGGCCTTGGATACGAATTTTGCTTTCACTTACCTCACATCGAACTTCCACGTAAATACAAACCGTGAAAATATTTGTTAATATAAACCATGTACAATATAACAGCATTGTGGACTGAGTATCATCAGTAGATGCTTTACTGGCTGAATGGGTTCCTAACGAGCATGAGAGTGGATTAGGTCAGTTTCCTCTTAATTGTTCTAACCTCCATTCATCTGCTCAACGGAACAATTAGCCGCCAATCTATAGGATTTAGATTTGCAAATCCAGTTTCTCTATGTTCATGTACATCGCGGGAATGGTCTAGCAGTAATATGAATCTCACTCTATTAGGCTGGTTTCTCTATTCCAAAAATAGCTTTTAAAAAAATTAAATGTGACATTTTCGAAAACGTTAAGGACTGCAAACATACGTGATGACTCTTTAAAAAAACAAAGCGAGTTAGGGCATGCACTTGTGGTGTTTGGGTTGCAATTAGAAAGAGAAGGAAATATGGGATGTGAATAAAATTATGACTATTGGCTATAAAATGCTTAATAAAAGAAACTAAATTAAGCAGTGTGAAGTAATATAGAATGCTCTGAGCTCAAAAGGGACAAATAAAAAGAAATTCAATGCAATTAAAGAATGAAATATAAAAACCAAAGACTCGCCTAAGCGGGGCACGGCTGGGGTTCATCAAAGAAGGTTGGTGAAGAAAGTAGCTGGGCTGAAGAAAAGGGGATGTTTAAGAATTCACCGCCCTGTCGTGTCCAACCACTTGCCAAACAGGAAATGAGACCAAGGGATAGTAAGCGATCTTCATGTCAGAGAAGTATGCGTAGTCTGAACAGGATCATAAGACTTTCTAGAACCGAATCGACCTTCCAAAAGCAATACTGGTATCGTCAGTTGAAGCAGACTCCAAACACGAACATGAAAAGATGCAAGTACCGTATCGCCAACCTTAGGAACGAGGGCGATTTGTTGCTTGCAGAGGTTCAGTCAGTGCAGATTTGTGACGGGCCCCAATAATAGACGAACAGGCTAATTGAACTTAATTTAATGTACAAAATTAATTTGGAAGGCATGCCGCTGGCACCATATATATGGTGGTTGTCTTCCTGGGAAAATTAGAAAAGGAATAGATATTAACAGATTTCAAGAGTAAGTGAACCCTACTTTCTCTTACGTGGTACAACACTGTGGGTAGGCAGTGCAGAAATATGGATGGGTTGTACCTGGAAATGTAGGTTTTATCACAAAAATCTACCTCTTCAATCAACTACAAGCTATACACTACCTGCACAAATTTAGCTGATAGTATTCTGTTGATTATATGAGCAATTAAAAGAAATTATTCTAGATCTTTCCCTCAAACAATGTTGACCAAAATCTGAAGACCTTCCTATTCAGGGAAGAAGATCGCTTAATCAATCGGCTACAGATGATGAGTTATTTGATTTACATCTGTCTAATACAATTCCTTTGACACAGACAATATCAATTTGGTATTGTTCGTGTGAAAAGAATAGAATAATTTAAGGCACTAAAAAAAGAGATCTTCAGGTCTTACTAACAATAGCTATTGTTGACAAATTACCATTACACCATAGGTTAAGGATTACAATCAGACTCTCCCCCCCTACCAATTTTTTCTTGATTTAGGAGAATAATTTTAAACTTAGAATTGTAAATGCTCAGGATGGCGGAACGTTTGCTCTAGAACAATAATGATTTTTTTTTTGGGGAGGGGCGGGGAGGGCAACATGTTTTTTAGTGATTTAAATACTTTTATTGATTTCAGTAGGGATAATGTGCAAGAATTAAATACTTTTAAGGTCGATAAATAAATTAAATTATTACTTTTCTGAGAAAAAAAGCAAGACTAAGATTTTATTGTAATGCTTGGGTGCTTGGTGATGGGGCAACACAATGTATGATTTAGACATGATTATAACTTGTTATACCAAGTCTTGGTCCATAACGTACACTATTGTACTTATTGTACAAACATTACTTGTTGAAATTATTGTATTACCTCTGGTCATTATTATATACTAAGCTCAATTACCATTAGTCCTTGGAGAAATTATATGGTAGAGTGCAGATGCTGCTCCAGCCGAGTGTCCGAGGAGTGTGATAGAGTTGGGGTCTCCTCCGAACTTCCTGATGTTCTCCTTCACCCAGACTAAGCCCAAGTACTGGTCCAACAGACCTAGATTACCTCTAGCTTCACCGGTCTCCAGGCACAGGAACCCTGTAATTACAACATCAGAAGTAGTTTGTTAAGTACATTGCTTAGCTGTATCCTAAATCTCTAAAATACGTACTAAATTTCGGAAATATGAAGGTATTCCTAATAATAATAGAACGCACACGAGTGCGAACAATAGTATTAAATATTGTAGACACCTCATGATGAGCGTGGTCTTGCCAAATCTTGCTTGGGTGTGCATGTGTGTGTGTTTGTATATACACACACAAACACGATCTTTTTTTCTTTACCTTAAACTAGTGGTAAAATGTCCTATGAGGTATGGTGTAACAAGGCAGAGCAAATTTTAATATTCGTGTTCTAGCGTTTGTGGTATTTCTTTTCTATCCAATTTGTTCGCAAATTAAAAGGATTCGACCCGTCAAGCACATCCCAGTCACGGTCAAGCGGTGAACAGCGTCTAATTGTTTATTTATCATGACACAATGTTTTAGATGTTTATTTTATTAGTGAGTTAAAAACACAGTAATTTGGCATTGAAGTAATATGCATAAATCAGTCTAGTTACGAGCTTTGAAGGTTGAAGGAAGTAGATAGGGTTAACAGTTTGTGCCATCGGTTAACGAATGTAGTGTAAATGGATAGTGAATGTACTACCACTCTGCCCGAATTCCCCCACCTCTCCAGGTTAGGTTTTGTTGAGTCTGGAGGGAATAAAGACTCCGATTATGAAGTTAGTCCTGCTTAGCAATCAACACATAATAAGTTATCAGACATTTTATAGGACGAGTTGGAAGTCCCTGAGAGATGCCAATTTTGATGCTTACTCTCTCACAGATAATACCCAATCATCTTCTGGTTGGGTATCAATCTCATTCATTAAACTTAAGCACCAGAAGGTGGGTGTCACCCCAACCATGTCTAGATGAATAAGTAAGATAAGACTGACCAGTCATCTCCATGCGATCTCCAAGGAGCATCCTGCTACCACCTCAAATAGTGGCCTGGGGCAGAGAGCATTCCTGGTGTGCCATTTAGCTCAGAAAAGCAACAACAGATATCTCGTCAAACAGCCGGACCGACCTCGAAAAGAGTGGTAGCACTGATCCAACGTCACCTATCAGCCGTTAGCAATTCCTTAACCAATCTATAGTTTGGGTAAGACAGAGCGTAAAATAGTATAACGACAATCACGCTATACTGTACCACCGTCACAACTATCATAAGTCCAAATTACGATGGTGCTAATAAGACGACAGAAACCAGGCCACCATAACCACGAGTTTGATCCAACTGTACTTAATTTATGCCTAAACAATTATTATTGAGTACGTAAACTTGCAAACCTAAATGATGACAAACAATTTTAGGGAGGAATTATGTTACAAGTGATCTGGTAAAATTGGGAAATGGCAAGAGATTCTGGAATATCACTAAAACGATTTCTCACTTCATGGATCATGATATGGAAGATATAGACAGACATTTCTTATGAATTCACTAAAGAATTTGCAAAGAGTTACGGCATATTAAAATATTGTTGTTCAGAAAATTCGAGAAAGCTTTGGTGATATTATTGTTGGTCGAATTTGTGACGTGCAATCTACTTCCGGCAACCTGAATGTTTCCTTTATTGCCGAACAAACTAAAAAAAATCCTGGTTATCAAGATAAAAATGGTGGACATCTGTAGATTACGCTTTCCGATTTTGCGATTTTAGCGTGACTAATAACATCAGTGAAACATGTATTTCATATTGAATGCGCTTTATTTTATTTTATACTGCTCTATATGATAGTGCTATATTCTACTGTATGACTATGACATACTGATTGTATTATGGAAGGTTTGGCTCTTACCAAAGACATTTACCCTGTAGCTTATGGAGACTACTACAATGCCTTCTGCTGCTAGATCCTTGCCTGAGATCCTGCCAGGATAGCTGGACACGAACCCTTCTCCTTCCAGGATAACTAGAACCGGAGCATTGCTCCACTGTCCATCTCTTCCCTGAAACTAGTGTAGTATGTAGATTATGCAATATGGCTGACATAAGATTTTCTTGCAGGAAGTTAAAAATTCGAAAATGCAAACATGGTTTAATATAAGTTAATATTTATTTGTATTGTTAGAACGATCTTTTAATAATTTTCTGTACGTGAGGCTGTTTCTTAATTGAGGAAAGAAATTAATCATCTATCATGATTGTTTACTAACAATAGATGTTCAAAAAGACATCGTTCCTTAATATAAAACTTGTGTTTTGAGAATTCATTTCCAACAAAATCAATCCATTATTTCACTATTTGGAAAAATATAACCTCAATGTTTGCATTTATAATAGTTTAAAACTATAGCCGTTACATTACATTAGCGGATTTTCTTCTAAATCTGGAAAGTGATAAATGCAGTAGCAATATCGCTAGGATCCATATTTAATAATAAAAGTCCGTCACGCAGTAGCTGCGTAAACTAAGCAGATTCCCCAAGTGAAGTTTTACAATAGAGAAATCTACATAGTAGTAACAGTGGTAGTAACGAGTCTCTAAACCTATTTCAAGAGAGCCGAACTAGCTTTCGGCGGAAACTCACGAATAGAACCGACATCAGCCAATCTCACCTCGTCCGTTATCCGCGTACACTTAATAAAAATGCAAGCATCTCGGTTAATATTCAAGACAGAGAATAAATGTATATAACAATATTAATAGTAAATTTAATTTGCAATAAGGTTGGTTCAATACAAGTTTTCGATCTGACGTATAGTAACGGAAATAGTTCGAATTTTCGAAAATCTCCCTTCCCCTCTTAACCCTTCTCTCACTGGTCCAATTTCAACCGTTAACGAATTTCATCTTTCTTTTTGCATAAAACGAGTTTGGTAACGATCAAACAAAAATTACCTCATTTTCGTCATATCCTGAGTAGGATTGACGGACATATGAAGAAATTTTTTGAAAATCGCATCATGAGTACGACCTCAATAGCTGATTCCCCTTAGGGGAAATCTGCTAAAAAACGAATATACATATTTTGGATATTATTGAAGAATTATTGTTAAAGGTATAAATAAATAAAGCTTACCTCCGGCGTCCAAACGTTCAGGAAAAGACAGTTTTCGTCCTGTGGAGGTGATGTACCAAAACTGGGTTGCAGTTCTTGTTTGGGCTGAATGCACGCTGGGCGATAGGTTATTGCTTTCAAAACTCCTTCCCAGCCTTTATGTACCTCAGGAGCCTGAACATTTATCGATATTTCTTTCTTTATAACCTTACGCATCGTCTATGAAATGATAGATATAAATAGCACTTTAGATATAATAAATATACACCTTAGGTGTCATCTACGGAACCATATTATTAACTTCCGTCGTAGCTACGATTTTAATTTCATGAGGTAATTTAGGGAGTTCTGGTGTTAATATTGAAATTTGAGAGATTCTCTTAATATTTTATGCCATTGGATATTCAATTAATTAAAAATCTAGTTTTCTACATAATCTCAGTGAGTTTATATAGGGTTAAAATTATCTTTGAAACAAGTTCATGCAAAGGGGAATGAATTCTGAATTTAAGAAAATATTATTTATTTATTTATTAACGTCCACTTTTTGAAACTTAGGCTAATCGGGACGGGTTATCTACAGGTTATCACCCTTTTCTAGCCAGGGTGGGATTTTAGGACGTTATTTAATGAATTTCGTCACTAAATAATTTCCTTTGCCCAGGCGAGAATCGAACTCGCCACTCTAGGTTTACCATGTGAGATAAAGGTCAACGCTTTAACTCATCGCATGGCTAACCTGAGCCCCTTTTTAAGAAAATAAATAAATGAAATAAAAATAAAAAAAATAACGCAAAAGTATTCTTGAAGATACCACACCGTTTTTTTTTTTTTACATGGAGGCAAGCAGGTGCAAAAATTTATTCCTGTTATAAATAGATGCTACGTAATTCGTTTAAAATAAATTAATTCTAAAAACGTTAATTGAGATGTTTTTTAAATAGTAAAATATTTTTTGATTTATTCAAAAATACTTTTGCGTTATTTCGTGCTATATACTATTTTTTTATTTCAGAATCCATTCCTTCTTGTTGTAGCCAACAAAATTATCTTTGAAACAAGTCTATGGGAAAAGAATGGATTCTGAAGAAAAAAAAGTTTTTAAAACGAAATAACGCAAAAGTATTCTTGAATGAATTCAAAAAAAAACTTTTACTTCAAAAAACATCAACATATCAAAAAATGTTCTTAGAATTAATTTATTTTAAACTACTAGTAATTATTTGTAAAATAAATACATTTTTCCACTTGCATAGTTTCATATTTAAAAAACAATGCGGTATCTTCTAGTGAAGAATCATCAAGAACACTTTTGCGTTATTTAATTTTAATTTTTTTTTTTTTTTTTTCGGAATTTATTCGCTCTCCCCATAGACTTGTTTCAAACCTTTATGTCACAGCAAAACGTGCCGTTTCTGAAATAAAGATTTTTGCATTTTACGGCTAAAGGATGTATCAAATCAAACAATTCACCGATATAAACACGATTTAGAATTTGATTTTCTACAATAATCCGTCATAAAAAGTATGGCATTCCATTGGAAATTCCAAAGTTATGGTCTCTGGAGAAGTAGTGAACAAGGTTGCGGGGTTGAATGTGGACTGAAAAGATTCTTCAGGAGTCATAATTATTGCTCAGCAAGTCTCAGCGTTCCATTAATACAATTGGCGATTTTAAGGGGGGGGGGTGGCACGGGAACTTGGGACACCCTATATAGTCCTGTATCTTGTAAATATGTGAGTCTAGTTGATATTGTTGCGAAAATTAAATACATGAATAATCCTTCAGAGAGAGAGTCGCGTATTTGGGAAGTGCGAGATAGATCAAAGAAGCCGACAGAGGGTCGAGCCCCTACTAGACTCATCCAGCCCAGCGTCGAAGGAACCAGACAATTCCCCTTTGATGTATGCCGACGACCTATATAAAGAACGGGCCAGCCGCGAGCCAGTCAGTTTTATTCTCACCTATCTTGATGTTCACATCAGTGCTACAGTGCGACTTAGTGCAGTGCGGTTTAGTGTTTTTATAAGAAGAACAGTGTTGTGCCGTGACTGTAAGTACCAGTTTAGTGCCGTCAGCCAGACAGTGCAGTGCCGCGAGGTAAAGGACAGTGCAGTGCCGCGAAGTAAAGGACAGTGCAGTGCCGCCTTGTTGTGAATTTCAGTGACCGTGAGTGAATTATTGGACTGTGACTCATTGAAGAACAGTGACGCTATCAGTGCATACTGTGAGTAGTAATTAAGAATAATTACCAAGTGTATTGTGCATTGTGAAATAAATTGTGCAGTGATAAACTTGCGAGTATTTAATTTTTCAATCCAAAAGAACTCTTATTAAAAACGTTTATTACTGGCTTTGGTAATAAAACGTAACAAAATATACCTATTGGTTATGATCACATAGCAGTTCTGTAATGCCATTTGACATGTCATTCTTGTTGTTTTCTACAGTCACTCATTAGGTGTTTAATGGTAAGTTGAAAATTTTTTTCAATGTGTTTTTTTTTCGAATTTACCAATTAAGTATCTAAGTGTTAATTTTGAGTGGCCAATTCTTAGGAGGTTATTCATATTTAACAACGGGAATTATTATTATTATTTTTTTTTTTTTTGTATTTTTCGATAAAAATAATTAATTCTTTGGAATGCTTAATCATTATGGTTCTTATTACTAGTCGAAAACACCGTTCAGGAGTATGTTTTTTCAATTGAGACTGATACATTCATTTAATTACAGTTAAAATATCTTACCAGAAATCTATTTCCTTCCGTTGGTGGCTTGGCGAAAGGAATTCCAAGGAAAGCTGCTACTGATGTTCTACCATCCGTGTATATTTTTATCTGGAATAAAGTTCTATCATATTAAAAATTAGAAATTCCTTAAATTATAACATTTCTATATGTAGTTCCTGTCAATAGGTTTTTGAATTTCAGCGGTTTTGAATTGCATTGCAAACATTACGTTCAGGCTCCTTCTTTAGGAACCATATAACAAAATAAATTAATAAAACCAAAATATGAAACACAATAATGGCCGAAATATTTAAAACATATTATGCACACAATATGGCTACTATTGGGAATAGTCTAAATCAAATTATTTATTAACGTCCACTTTTTGCAACTAAGGCTAATCGGGACGGGTTATCGACAGGTCACCACCCTTTTCTAGGCAGGATGGCACTCAGAATTTTTATTTAATGAATTCCGTCACTAAATAAATTCCTTTGCCCAGGCGGGAATCGAACTCGCCACTCTAGGTTTACCATGTGAGATTAACCCTTAATTGGCCAGAAACTCAAAAAATGACTTGAAATGAAAAATTGTCTTAAAAACTCCTTTTTTGTGTTCCTAATAAATAGAATATATAAGGTTTTACTTTATATTTTTTTTCTGAACAAAAATATTACATGGTGTCTTTAAGTACACTTTGGCCAATCACCGTAAATCAATGGGGGTGTCTGTAGGTTATGTTAAAAAACTGACATAGTTTCTAAAAATGTAATTAAATAATTTATTATGTAATAAAAGAAACTTGTTGTAAATAAAAAATAAGTACATTGTAAACAAAATATAAATCCGTCAAAAATATCATTAAACCTTCCCTTCTCCATGAAATTCAAGAGAACAGGGCCTTTCACATGAGTTACAAAGTTTCACATTACATTTTCGGCATAAAACAATTGTTTGATTTTGGTGACACAGTCTGCACTTTCCTTTTGTAGTGAATACTTGCCAATGGTGCATCCCATCAAGTCTTGCTGCATCGGCTATGAGAGCTGCAGCAGTTCTTGGCTGCACTTGGTGGTCCTGGCTCCACTAGCCCTTTAGCTCGCTGGTGCAGCAGAATATCCTCTGCAATGTGTATTCGAAATTGTTTTCAAGTCAATTTATTTTTGGGGTTGTTCCTTTTGTACAATAGCCATGCGATATTAACCATCAAATCCAATAACTAGCTGAAAATGTTCATGTTATACTTGTAGGTAACCTGTTCTATAAAGTGCAACGAACATGTCACTAAGGTCAACACTTTGTTGTCATACCATTTAATCATGCTGATACTCTTTTTGTTCTCAACGTATTTTTCATAACATCCTCTTGCCTCTTTCATCCTCAATAATGAAATGTTCCAATACTTCATTCATGTCAATTTGAAAATTTCCTTCATCCATTTTGGGGCATTTGTGTGCACTTTCTCCTTTATTGTCTTTCTTCTTCATCAAAAGTGATACTAATTTTGGTAGCAAAGAGAACATCTTTTCACCTCGACTTTTATACGTATCTGTTAATTAAAATGGTAAAAGTAAGAAATAATATAAAATCATGCCCCTTGGGCAAATTTGTTGGTATTTGGCCAGGGTGAACTTAAGTACACCATCATTAAAATCCATGCTAAAGCTCTATTTCTCTCCAGAATCGAAAATGAAGCATATAGGAACATAAATACATTCCTTTAAAACTAATTCACCCATTTTGGTTCATATTTAAATCGAATAGCGTATATTTTATTGAATTAGAAATTTCGCTGGCAACTAGTGTGGAATAGGGTGGTAAACAATGATGATTTTCTTCAGTATATTGTTAGTAGTTAGCTCCAATAACAATAAATCGACTTTTGCCGCATATGCTCATGCTTGGGAGGTTACAGGGGTGTGGACTGTGGCTCAAAAGGGGTAAGAATAGAAGCAGTTGCTCTCTGAAAGGGTTAAATATGAACGGTGTCTTTAAAGACACCTTGGCCAGTTAAGGGTTAAAGGCAACTCTTTAACTCACACTAACCTGAGCCCCAGTAGTCTAAAAGTCCATTAATTTACTATTTCGAATTATAGAACAAGGGACTAAAAATATTCTTTCGTAAAAATGTCAAAATATAACATATTAAATGAAAATAACATATAGTACTCTAGGCAAACAATTTTTACTGCATGTTTCAGGTAGTGGGCATCCCTGTACTTGAAATGGGATCAATATTTCATTTTTTGTTTTCGGTTGCATGAAGGAGGGGAGATGTACAAGAAAAAACTAAAGTCCTCCAGGCATATGTTGACTAAGCTATGTCGACATCACTGCAATAGGCACACATCACCCAGAATAGTGCTCGTTTCACTGCAAACTAATAGACAGTTAAAGTTCCTGGGATAAACTGAAAGCCAGTGATTAGTGTTCCCATTATCGCCCAATAAAAGTTTTTTATTATATGAGACCTCTTTATTTCTTCCGCATTGTATTTCAGTAATGAGAGTTGATAGCATCTATTGGTGATTTGAGGTTTAAAATCCATTAAACAAATATTCTTTGTTTAAAAATATTTTAAAGAACTTCCGGAAGGATTTTTTTTTATACACAAGAACTTGTACTTTCAAAAATGCTCAATATTAAATAAATACTAGAAAATATTCGTTATAAAAATCGTTCAAAAAATAATTTTTAATCAGGTACATTATCTCTTTAAGGTGGGGACTAGTTTCTCTTCATTTATAATGCGTATCACCCTTTAATGAGTTTACGACGTATAATAAAGAACGCCAATTAAATTAAAAATGTATGTTACATATCAATAAAGGCATTAAAATTGATAAAATGAATTTTTTAAAAATAATAATTGGAGCTAAGGTTAGCCAGCGAGTTAAAGCGTTGGTCTTAATCTCATAACCTAGAGTACCGAGTTGGTTTCCCGCCTGGTTAATAGGAATTTATTTAGTGACGAAGTCTCTCCCTGGCTAGAAAAGGGTAGAAACCTGTAGATAACCCGCCCCAATTAACTATAGTAGCAAAAAGTTAGTAAATAATAAAATTCATGAAATTATATATTCAAAGTAGTAGGTGATAATTGGGTTTCGGCTAATAAAGTTTTCGAAATTCTTCTTTTAGAGGATTTTTTATTTGCTGACAGTTTCGGGCAACCGTTGGTTCCCTTCTTCAGAGCAGTTTTTTTTATATGGGGGAAAAGCAGAGAGCACGAACTTTAGATAGGTGATGCAATACCTCAGTCTTTAAAGAATCATGATCGTGGTTTTCCATCGTTTGGTGCTTCTTCATTCCGCTTGTCTTTGTAGTGAAAAGTTGTTTGGCATGGGTTTTGATGTTCCTACCTCTCCATCCATATGTTAAAATGTTGTTGTCTGATAGTAATAATTATAATTATAAAATATTATATAATTATTAAATTGGTAGATTTAGAAAATCTGAATGGATTTAGAGCTAATTTTATAACGAACGTATTATATAAGTATAAATCCTATTTAATAATATTAGTAAACTTGTTATAGAAAATATTTGACCAATCCTATTATGCTATGTTATCATTTATATGAAAATAAATACATTTCATACCATTTCACTAAGTTAACTTGTCCTAAGCCAAAATCTTAATTGTTTCTTGTCTGATGAACATAAAATGATTTTCCCAAACTCAATCCCATTTGTTTGTGATGCTTCTCATCGTAGCGTTTAAAACTAATCGATATTGTTATGGCGTGTTGCGAACTAAAAGGAACTCTAATAAAATATATTCAAAGAAAAGAAAAAAAAAGCTATTATCTCACGAATTTTCCTCTTTAGTCCAAAGTAATGACTTCCAAATTTGATTCGTTAATTGCGTGACCGACCGTTAAAATATTCTGTAGGAAGTCCTTTCTGCGGTAGATAGGTCGGCTATCAGAATTCAGGCCGAAGATCATCTGTAATAGTATAGATAAGAGTGCCCTAATAGTGCAGCTCGGTAGCTACGCCATAGCCCAATCACAACTAGATTTCGTATTTTGATAATAAGCTCTTTGGTGCTTCACCGACCCTATATCCCGACCTCGGCGCCAGAGAAGTAGCAGATTTCCCTTAAGGGGAATCAGCTATTAGCGTTGTACTCATGGCGCGAAGTTTGAAATCTCCCTTCAAATGTCCATCAGTTCTACCTAGGGGATGGCGTAAATGAGGTCTGTTCAGTTATACGTATATTTACTCGTCTATTACAGCTATAGCAGACGCAATTTTGTTTGATCGCTACCAAACTTGATATTTATGCGTTTTATGCCAGGAACGTAAAATTTTACTTTATGGCGTTAACACACTAGTAGCGAAATTTGATTGGTATTTGTGCTTGGAACAAGGCGTTTCGTGATAAATTAGCTTATTGTTAACGTGTGATTGCTAATAGTGGGTTTACTGAAGGCTTAAAATAAAAAAAAAAAACGCAAATATCTCGGTCCCTTATAGAGAAAGAATGTATGTAACAACATTTATAGGCAATTGCATTTGCAAATTACTATGCAGTTATTCGACTCAATGCAAAGTCATGGAGATATTTCTAAGTCCCCCCTCTAAACATCTCCTCCCTTCCACTGGTCTGATGTCAGCCGTTGATATCTTCACCATATTATCTTCAGAAATCTCGAAGCAAAGTGAATATTGATATTAAAAGAATCTATAATCTTTGCAATGATAAATATAATTGAATTATGGAAATTTATAATAATGATAATAATGATTGCAATGATAAATATAAACTAATTAAGAGAATCTATAATCATTGCAAGTTTAAGTATAAACAAATTAAGAGAATCTATAATCATTGCAATGGTAAGTATAAACGAATTAAGATAATCTATTATCATTGCAATGGTAAGTATATAAGAATTAAGAGAATCTATAATCATTGGAATGCTTAGTATAAACGAATTAAGTGTATCTATAATCATTGCAATGGTAAGTATAAACGATTTAAGAGAATCTATAATCATTGCAATGGTAAGTATAAACGAATTAAGATAATCTATTATCATTGCAATGGTAAGTACATAAGAATTAAGAGAATCTATAATCATTGGAATGATTAGTATAAACGAATTAAGATAATCTATTATCATTGGAATGTTAAGTATAAACGAATTAAGAGAATCTATAATCATTGGAATGTTAAGTATAAACGAATTAAGAGAATCTATAATCATTGGAATGTTAAGTATAAACGAATTAAGAGAATCTATAATCATTGGAATGTTAAGTATAAACGAATTAAGAGAATCATTGAAATGTTAAATATAAACCAATTAAGAGAATCTATAATCATTGGAATGCTTAGTATAAACGAATTAAGAGAATCTATGATCATTGGAATGTTATGTATAAACGAAATAAGAGAATCTATGATCATTGGAATGTTATGTATAAACGAATTAAGAGAATCTATAATCATTGGAATGTTAAGTATAAACGAATTAAGAGAATCTATAATCATTGGAATGTTAAGTATAAACGAATTAAGAGAATCATTGAAATGTTAAATATAAACGAATTAAAAGAATCTATAATCATTGTAATGTTAAGTATAAACATTGAAACTATTTAGCATGCCAATCCGTTAGTCCTTCACACATCCAGCTAATGGGCCATGTCTTGTGACCAATTGAAGCCTTCAACGAAATCACAAATCCCGTCTTTCTAATACCTATAAACTCTCCGATGTTTACGGCAAATTATTTGCATAACTGTTACATTGCTACATTGACATCTTCTAGTAAAAATGACTCTCTAATTATTACACAATTACTAAATGCCTACATTTTAATTACAAATATGAATAAAATTATGAGCAACAACTTAGAATAAATCACGTTGGTTTTGGCATTGTGAAGAACATTTTTAGCAGATTTCCCTTAAGGGAAATCAGCTATTGAGGTCGTACTCATGACGTGATTTTCGACATTTTTCTTCAAATGTCCATCGATCCTACCCAGGAGATGACGAAAATGAGGTTCGTTCAAAACTGTATATATATACTTCGCTGGGGAAATCATTAGTGGCTGAATATTGAGAGTATTTTTATAGCAAGGCTTCAATGTGTACCATTATACTTCCCGTCTCGGCCTATTATTTTTGCATAAAAGCCAGGTAAATGTAGGGGACTTAAATAAAAGTTATTTTAAATAACTACCCCCTCCCCCCCTCCTCTTTTCGTCCTTAGAAATGCTAACAGCTAATTTTCATAGGGAAGTGGACGCTAATTCACATACAAAGTTTTGTTTAATTAGGTTGTTTTTGTACCCAATAAAATTGTTGATTTCCACTATAAATTTTAGCGTATAAATAATCGCCAAAATTTATAGTGGAAATCAACAATTGTATTGGGTGCCAAAACAACCTAATTAAACAAAACTTGGTATGTGAATTAGCGTCCACTTCCCTATGAAAATTAGCTATGTTAGCTGCCACAAATTGTGTCAAATATTACCAAAGCCTTAAGAATCAGATTAAATAGTAGAAAAGGAGAAAAGTGCTAAAGAAATTGAACAGTAAGTTGATGAAGACAAAAACTGGAAAGCACTTCAAAACGGACAGTAAAATCAAAGCCATGCAGTTCCAAACGTTTCCTAAGTCTTTCGTTTGGAGTTCACTGCATTAAGGCAGCGAAAATTGGAATATTCACAAAAAGGAATAAATAGATTGGAAGAAAAGCAAATGTGGATTATGCTTAGAACAAGTTGGAGGTAAGTGAATGAAAAAGTCTTATCAAGACCATGGAAAAAAAGAAGATGAATCTTCTTGGCCAGATTATAAGGCACAACCATTTAATCACAATCATATTTGAAAGTAACGTCACTGGAAATAGAGGAAGAGGGAGGCCTAGAATAACGTTTTTCAAAGACATCAAACAGCTTAAGTACAGGTTTCGGTGGGAATAGAAACATGAAATAGAACCTCAATAGCTGATTTCCCCTGAGGGAAATCTGCTAAAATGTGTCTACTGAAAGAACACAATTGCAACTACAAGGTATAGCCTTCACATCTTGATAAATATAGCTAAATTTGCAGGAACAAGTATTGGCTCCTAATTGCCTGTTGGCACTATTAATAGTACAGGTTGAAGCAGAAATTAAAAAACAATCCAAGATTACAATAATAACATGCTATATTACTAGTTATGGTTAATTCTTAACACCCATAGAGTTGCCAGTCGCAGCGTTAATATGCAATACTTATGATTAAATGTTAATTTGATTAATATACATGATAATAATTAATAAGGGGGGGGCTTAGGTTAGCCATGTGAGTTAAAGCGTTGACTTTAATCTCACATGGTAAACCTAGAGAGGTGAGTTCGATTCCCGCCTGGGGAATAGGAATTTATTTAGTGACGGAATTCATTAAGTAAAACCTTAGTCCCACCCTGGCTAGAAGAGGGTGGTAACCTGTAGACTACCCGTCCCAATTAGTCTTAGTTGCAAAAAGTGGACGTTAATAAATAATTTAATTAATAAGAGGGCTCAGGCTAACCATGTGAGCTAAGGCGTTGGACTATTCATTAGACCTAGAGACGTGGGTTCTATTCACACCTGGGCAAGAGGAATTTATTTAGTGACGACTTCATTAAATAAAATCCTTAGTGGTCTCTTTGCATGAAAAGGTAGGTAATCTGTAGATAGCTCTTCCGGTTAGCATAAAGTAGACGTAACTAATTGACATAAAAATATTAATTAATAAATTCACACAAACAATACCTTGATTATAACGTTTTAATGTAATGTTTAATTTCCAACCATTATTAGGAGGATTGCAAGCATTCACGTTGACCTTGAGGAGACCCAAGATTGATTTTTCTGCTCTTAATTGTCTATGTATGTTTAAAATGAGAGCGAATGAAGTTTTCTGAAGAAATGAGGTTTTGTGTTGAGAGATATGAGAGTACATAGTAATACTTCGTAAAAAGTCTGCTAGAAGAACCAAGGTCAATAAATATAATTTATATCAATAGTCACAAAATATAATTTATTAGTATTTTGAGATAATTCCTCAATAGGATTTAAACATTGTATGTATATGCATCAAATGTACGAATTTTATAAAGGTGGATTATTTCATACTTTAATCATAGAGGTAGGAGAAGGGGGAGGGGGGTTTGTTGGGTGCCAAAGTTCGTAAAAATTGTAAATGTTAATTCTGTCAGGACACTGAAAATAACGTATTTAGATACGTTTTTATAACATAAAACATATTGTTCAATCACCATATAATATCAATAACTGTTGAAGAGTATTCTATTTTGTTTGTTAGTATTGTAATGTTGTTAGGCACATGTAAACATTTTAAATGTATTATTAGCCATTGTACTCAAGAGCAGCGAATATTGATTAGACAACTTTCCACTGGTTATCGTATGTCTGCGACAGGTTGACATAACGATTATGAAAATCCCTGCTATATAATAACAAATGCAAGTTGGCATGCCTGCCGTTCAGGGTTTCGTCGTCGAACGTCTGTTTGAAGTAGCAGACAGTGAGCAATGATAGTAACTAGGTTGCCAACTTACCCCTTGAAGAGCCCCCTGCTTGAGGTTGACCTCAGGAGGTTCTTGCTGAGAGAAGGCGCATTGCAGAAAGGCAGACATTACGCAAAATCGGTGGAGCAGGTGGTCGGCCATGGTGAGAAACATATGTTTAGAACATGAGGAGACTAGCAGGTGGCTGGACGGTGTTTCCGCTCGGCCCGGGTTCCTGTTTCCTGCCGTCCAGCAAGGTCGGAATCACTACCGCTACTGAGTATTGTCGAGTCGGCCTTTGTCGCTCCGCTGACTTCATCTACTACACTACTGCTCTCTATCATTCAATGACTTCCAACACCATTCTAACCACCATATCCGATTATCTCTATAGGTCGAGCGACCTTTTAACACAATCGCTAGTCCTCAATGATCTTTCAATTGCCTCATGCGAAAAGGTTCTGTTTTATTCGCAGATGAGAGGGCGGCTGTAGAAACCATTTCTAATACGAAACAACAGATGGTATATTCCACTAATATATCACCAGTTTCGCGATATATCACTCAAGATCTGAAATCACATAAATTCCTTGTACTCCTACTAAATGTATGTTATTTATTATCGTCTGCTTTATCTTACTATTGCTGATTGGTTCGGTTATATACAGGTTACCACCCTCTTACTAGTCAGGGTGGGACTAAGGGTTTTATTTCGTCACTAAATAATTGTCCATTGCCAAGGTGAGAATTGAACTCACCTGAGCCCTTTCCTATAAAATTAAATAAACAAAATGTTTCGCTGTACTTCATTTAAATTTGTTTCATTTGAAAGTCGTATGACAAATCCTTTTCAATGCATCGAATAAAAATAAATGTCTTAGAACGCAATTTATAGATTCATTTATGAAAACGAAAAACGCCCATTACAAATTTTGTATCTCAAAAAGTATGGAGAAATTTGCAATTTTATTTTAGCCATCTTTTAAAGCTCCTTTCCCCCTTTGTGGATTCGATCAAAAGGAGATATACTTAATTAACGTAAGATACTTATATACGTACGAACATCACGCGGAAACTAGACAAAAGTCGACCGCGTAAACTTAGCAGGTTTCCCACGTGCTGGTAAAACACACTTATGCTCTCATCTCCACCACATACTCTCTATTTCTATGTAAAATAACCGATGAGTAAAAGGGTTGTTGGGTGAGGCGGGTTACTGAAGGCTAAAAACAATAATGTACAAATCCCCCTTAATACTTGAGTTGCGAAAAAAGGTATGTAACAGCAATTGTAGAGATATATTTAAAAAAATACAAACGTGACAGAGAAAGCCAGAAAAGAAGAGAAATATATAAAAAGTAAAGTAAAAGTTAAAAAAAACAGCAAAAAACTGTTTATTCTGCATGCCCATGGTCGGGGAACTACGAATGTTGGGCATTGATGACCTTGATATTTTTTCCCAAAATCCAACAAACAAACAACAATTGTAGAGCATCAATAGCTGAAGACGATTGGTTTCTATAAAATTTTGTAATACGATTCATAATAACAGAGATATATAGAATATCCAAACGTAAAAGTTCAATGAGCACAATATTTGGAATTTAGGCTTCATGGGAGGAAGTGCTTCACCACATAACAGCTTATTATTAATGCAGGGTGTGTTAATTAAGTTTCAAGACTGATTTTTTCTCGTGCAGCGAAGCGAGATCACGTCGAAACATCGCGCTAGTGAAAATGCAGCGTTTGAAGGAGCAGAGTTATTCTATAAAATTCTCTGTCAACCTGGGCAAGAACGGCGTGGAAACGCTTCAGTTGCTTCAACAGGCCTACAAAAAAGACGCAATGTCACGTGCGATGGTTTTCATGTGGCATAAGAGGTTTAAAGATGGCCGCGAAGATGTCGAAGATGATGATCCTGCTGGAAGGCTTGCAACGTCACGAATCGAAGAAAATCTGGCCAAATTGTGGGAAGTTTTAAACAGTGACCGACGCTTGGACATTAGACTCATCGCGGATAGAATGAGTTTGAACTACGGCACTGTGTTTCAAATGGTTACTGAAGATTTGATGATGAGGAAGGGATGAGAAGCAGCGGCGCGTGGCAGTTGCGCAGGAATTGTTCGAACGGTTGCAAGTCGAACCCAACTTTTTGGACAAAGTGGTCACCGGGGATGAAATCTGGGTCTTTGAATACGACCCGGAGTCGAAACGGCAAAGCTCCGAGTGGCACACCGTGAATTCGCCAAAACCGAAAAAAGCAATCGCATGAGCAAATCGCGTGTGAAAAGCATGCTCATCACCTTTTTTGACGCGAAAGGAATGATCCATAAAGAGTTTGTTCCTGCTGGACAGACTGTCAATGGACAATTTTACGCCGACGTCATCCGTCGTTTGAAGGATCGAGTCCACCGCTTTCGCCAGGAGAAGAAAGGCGAGTGGGTGCTGCACCACGACAACGCTCCCGTGCACACGTGTCACCCTGATATTGGCCCGAAACAACGTGGCAACGCTTCCGCAGCCACCCTATAGCCGGACCTCGCCCCCAGCGACTTCCTTTTGTTCTCCCGTATGAAGAAGAACTTGAAAGGGAAGCGGTTCGGCACCGTCGCAGCGGTTCAAACGGCTTCGACGCAGAGCCTGAACACCATTCCAGTAGAGGAGTTTCAGGAAGCCTTCCGACAGTGGAAAACTCGCTGGCAGCGGTGTGTCGACTCAGAAGGAAACTATTTCGAAGATTTTTAGTCCGCTATATATAAATGTTTAATAAATTTCTTTTCCTGAGACCAGTCTTGAAACTTAATTAACACACACTGTATAACATGAGGCCAAAAACTAAAAAACCCAAATATCTCGGTTAATAATCAAGATAGTGAAAAAACGGACATAACAACATTTATAGAACATTATATCTATATATATATATAAAATTGTAACCTCTGTCTGTACATTGATTTTTTTCACGAAATTTCACGATAACTTTTCGTTTCACATGTCATAGACACCATATCTGCATTTTGTTTCTTTCGTGTATGTTTGTTTGTTTGTTTGTTTGTTTGTTTGTTACCTTTTCACGCATAAACGGCTGAACTGAATTTTATGAAACTTGGTATGTATATTACTACTAACCCAACTTAGACTTTAGGCTATATTAATTTTCTCTGAGACGAACAGGAGTGGGGGTTATAAGGGAAGCCTGAAATTAAAACTAGCGATATTTCGTTTTCTATTGGTTTTTCGGTACATATGCACATAATAAAAGTTGTTTTTTTGTTATTTAGAGTAACTTTTGTTATATACACTTTTGTCGAATACCAAAGTTTAAATTTGTTATTCGCTAAAAATTATAGCGGGGGTCGACAATATTATTTGCCAAAAAAGACTCAACCGAACTAAATAAAACTCGGTATGTGTATTAGCATTGAGGCCTTCATTATAATAAGCTATACCAAAATTTCTATGGACGGGCAGGAGTGGGGGTTATAAGGGAAGCCTGAAATTAAAAATAGCGATATTTCGTTTCCTATTGGTTTTTCCGCAAATATAAGCATAACAAAAGTTGTTTATTTTGTTATTTGGAGTAACTTTTGTTATAAACACTTTTGTTGTATACCTAAGTATAAATGAGTTATACGTTAAAACTTTAGCGGGAGCCAACAATTTTATTGGGCACTAACGGCTGAACCAAACTTAACAAAACTCGGTATGTCAATTAGCATTAATTCTTCCATGATTATAAGTTATATTAACATTTTTAGGTTCGAACGGGAGGGGGGTTATAAGGGAGGCCTGAAATAAAAATTCAATATATTTACATGAATAAGAGACGGGAAATATAAAAATATTGAAGACAGTGAAGCCTTATCGAACAAATAATTCTATTATTAGCAAATCCACGGCAACGACGGGTATCAATCTTAAACACTGGGACGGGCAAATGTCAAAATATTGTGCAAAGTAAAGCCATGCCAAAAAAATACCATCACCATTCAGCCTCAAATGAATTCCCGGGCGAAGCCGGGTATCTGAGCTAGTTTTCAATAAGATTGGTTGTGTACAGTTTTTTGATCCGACGCATTTTAACGGAGATATTAAGAGTTTTTGGAAATTCTCTCCCTCTAAACCCCTTCGCACTGGTCCGATATTATTGTTATTGTGTGTCAGCAGGGCACTGACGATGATGCACTGCATCGAAAGTGCTCTGCCGTTTTAATAAATTGTTATAGTGGAAGCGTAGCCAATTCTTTCATCCTACCTACATTAGAAGTCACTTCCACCTGCCAGAATACCAACTCAGAATATATATAATTTTGAACGAACCTCATTTTCATCATCTTCTGGGATGGACATTTGATGAATTTTTTTCGAAAATTGCGCCATGAGTATGACCTCAATAGGTGATTTCCTATAGGTCATCTGAATGTGCATCGCGTTAGAGAATTCCTTTCTAATTTAAACCTTAATTTTAGTGATGACAAAAGTGTTAATTGTGAGTCATATACTATGGGAAGTACCATCGTTTATCATTTTCTGCTAGTCAATCTAGAAGTTCTGAATTATCCGAATTACCCCATGTCGGCTTATGTGGCCCCATGGAAGCGGCTAGTCTAGCTAGAACGTTGGTGGTTCTAAATATTTTTTGTTGTTGAAAGATGACTATTCCCATTTTAGATTTTGCTACAAATTTAGGTCTAAATCTGAGGTTCCTGAATAATAAAAAGAACTATCGCTTTAGCAGAACGAGAAAAGGGTAGAAAGCTAAAGACTGTAAGATCAGACAACGTCAGTGTAATGGTAAATTAAGTGTTAGTTTGTTTTGGTCGTATGCCGGTATCAAACATCAAACATGAGCTCCATATTGTAGGGGGCAAATTGGGCGTATAGAATGTGAACTTAGAACAGTGGTGGAATGTGGTCATACCATGGTAATTTCTGCTGATCTTGATAAATCTTACTGGGGTAAAGCAGTGAACACTACTTAGTATGCACGGGATTGAGCTGGATGTAGCCCTATTAAAAATAAAACACCATATGAACTTTGGTGCATCAAGAGAATTGACGTGAAAAATTTAAGAATTTTTGGCAGTAAAGTTTTCATACACATTCCAGAACAAAGACGGAATTAGTGGAATGCTAAAAGGAAGCCTAATATTTGGAGGCCTTAAAGAAAACACAAAAGCTAGATGCTTTTTTCATAGCCTACAAATATTTATTGTTTGGAAGACAAAAAGGTTTTTATTGCTCGTAACGTGGTATTTTTACCACCAAGATTGTAATTCTGAATCCAATAAAGATTTTTCATATCAAATAATACAAGATAATGAAGAAGAAAGCAATGATGATACTGGTCAAAGTGACACCTCTAGTGACTTTTTGAGATTCAAGAATACTTTACAAGAAATAGCTGATTTCCCTGAAGGGAAATCTGCTTAAAGAAATAAGGAAATGGAAAGTGTTGAAGAAAGGGAAACACTGCCTCTAGTAGAGGAAAAGGAACAAAAAGATCTACCTCGTGAAAAACATGTATGTAGACTCCCTGATGGATTTAGAGATATTGAAATGACACTTACAACAGAGTGTGAGGAAACCTTGACTTGCAAAGAGGCCATTAGGAATGATGAGAAAGAGGAAAGGCTCAAGACCATTGAAAAGGAATTAAGTGCTTTAGGAGAAAATTACACAAGGGAGGAAGTGGAATTGCCAGAAGGAAAGTATTCAATTGGCTCTAAATTTATTTTAAAAAAGTCCGTCACGCAGGGGCTGCGTAAACTAAGCAGATTTCCCACGTGAAGTTTTGCAATAGAGATATTTCACCAGAGCTGAACAGTTACGGAAACGGCCGAATTAGCTATTGGCGGAAGCTCACGACTAGGTCCGAAGTTAGCCGATCTCATCTCGTCCGTTATACGCACACACTTAATAAAAATGCAAATACCCCGGTTAATATGCAAGATAGAGAATAAATGTATATAACAATATTTATAGTAAATTTAATATGCAATAAGATTTATTCTGTACACTTGTTCGATCCGATTTATAGTAACGGCGATTTTTCGAAAATCCTCCCCTCTCCCACTGGTGCGATTTCAGCCATTAACGTACTTGATCTTTATTGTTACATAATACGTTTAAATATCGAGCTTGGTAACGATAAAGCAAAAATTGCGACCGCTAGAGCGTTAACAGACATATATACGTTATATATATAAAATTTTAAACGGACCTCATTTTCGTCATATCCTGGCTAGGATCGATGGACATTTGAAGAAAAGTTTTGAAAATCGCGTCATGGGTGCGACTGGGGGTTCAACAATCAGATGACTATTTATCCGGAATTGTTTCCCCCGTTGCAAAACCCAAGCTCAGAGTTTTGTTAGCTATTGCAAATCACTTCCGTGTGTACGCTCATCAAATGGATTTAAGAAATGCATTTCTCCACGGTGAAATAAAAGAAGAGGTTTATTTTAAAAAGCCAGAAGGAATGATTCAGGACGGAAAGGTTTTGAAATAAAAAAAAAATCCTTGTATGATCTCAAAAAATCTCCAAAGGATTGGAATATAAAATTTAATTCTTTTATGGCTTCACAGTGTTTTAGTCGTTCTGGATCAGACCCTTGTCTATATGTAAAACAAGGAAAATTAATTTAAGTCATATTGTATGTTAATGACATTTTAATAAATTCCACTGAATTCAGCATTATTAATGAATTGAAACAGAAGCTGCATTAAAACTTCAAAATGGGAGATCTTAGCAACATAAATTATTTGGGATTAAAAATTACTCAAAATATTGAAAACGGAACTCTTGAAATAGACGTTACCTCCTATCTAGAATCAGTTCTTAAAATATATAATATGAATTATTGTCACTCTACAACACACCATTTTTAAACCCATCAAATCACATTCACACTGCAATTATGAAGATCTTAAAACTCAAGACATCTCTCCACAAACACAAAGACATAACTATATAAGAAGACAAACAAGCTGCAATTATTATTGCGAAAAAACCTGATGCAAACAAGACATTGAAACACAGTGGAACTGAATATCGTTTTGTGGGTGAAAAGGCGTGTGACAGAACTGTGGCCCAGAAATATATAAATACTAAGGACCAAATTACAGATGCTCTTACAAAACCTGTAACAACTGTGTCATTAAATAACTTTTGTTGTGATATTGTGTTAATTTTAATGATATTTGTGTATTTCTGTATTTTATTAGATTTGTCATTTATTTATTTTTGATGAAGTTCGTTGTATTTTAATATTTTATTGAGGGAGGGTGTTAAGGACAATAAAATTTGTGGATGTGTTAATGTTACACATGTGGCAGTGGAAAATGGAACCTCCTCAAGATCAGGCTACCAAGACTTTTTTTCTTCTTGTTCATGTTATTGCAAAAATTAAATACATGAAAAATTAAAGAGAGATAGTCATGTATGTGGGAAGTACGAAGTAGATCAAAGAAGCCGTCAGAGGTTCGAGTTCGTTCTAGGTAATACCAGTCCTGTTCTGGAAGTGTCTCTGCATCCCCTTTGATGTATGCCGACAATCTTTATAAAGAACCGGCCCGCCGCGAGTTAGGTAGTTTGTTCTCAGCTGTCTTCATGTGAGCATCAGTGCGTTCAGTGCGACTTAGTGCAGTGCGGTAAAGTGTTTTATCTGAAGAACAGTGTTGTGCCGTGACTGTAAAGAACAGTATAATGCCGTGTTTAAGACAGTGCAGTGCCGTTAACTTCGCGAAATAAAAGACAGTGCAGTGCCGTCTTTTTGTGGATTTCAGTGACCGTGAGTGAATTATTGGACTGTGTAATCTGAAGAATAGTGACGCTATCAGTGCATACTGTGAGTAGTAATTAAGAATAATTAACCAAGTGTATAGTGCATTGTTAAATAAATTCTGCAGTGATAAAAACGCTAAAGCTTGTGTGTGTTTAATTTTGCAATCCAAAAGAACTCTAATAAACAACGTTTATTACTGATTTTGTAATAAACGTAGAAATATGTACGGCGCAATGTTCCTTTGTGTTAATGTATTATAAACTGAAATATTATTCATTTATTTACTCATTTCCATACATAAGCCCGACAGTAATAGCTATTTGTCAATATGACATGAGCCGGAGTGGGGGAACTAAAAGCTAAACAGTGTACAGTTTTTCATACAATGCTTTTTTTTCTTCGCATATTAATAAATTATGAGTTGCTGTTTTTGCCACCGACACTTCTAAATGTTGCTTGTATGATTTGAAATTACTAGACACTTTAAACTTTTGAATTACAAATAAAGCCATAGCATTTGTACTTATATTTAAATCCTTTTAGGGAGAAAGAACAAAATTATAGCATACAAGGTACATGAATAAGAGGTGAGGTAAAGAAGCTTATTTGCTTCAAAATGTAGTAATTCCAGAAACACATTTATTGCTCAAACGTCATATTGAGAGTAGTACTAAGTAAATGTGCCGATGGCAGAATATGTTTCAACTAACTACAGTTTTATGATGAAGGCAACAATAAATAAGTATTCATAAATGTATTTTCTATATACTTTCTATAAATCTCTTAAATTTAATGTACTTTTTAGCAGATTCCCCTTAAGGGAAATCAGCTATTAAGATTGTACTCATGACCCATTATTTTTCCTCAAATGTCCATCGATCCTACCTAGTAAATAACGAAAATGAGGTCCATTCAAAATCAAACACAAGCCCGCGCGCGCGCGCACACACACACACACACACACACACGCGCGCGCGCATTATTATTTATGCGTTTTGTATACAAATAAAAATCAAGGTCTTTAATGGCTGAAATCTGACCAGTTGGAGGAGGGATATCGAAAATTCTTAATAACTCCTTATATATATATATGAAGGATATGAGATATATGCAAATACATTCTGTTGATCCCCCGCCCCTTCTTTTGTTCTTGGACTGCTAAAATTTGATTGATTCAAATAAAAATTATTCTGATTCATTATAAATTACAGAACTAGATTAATATGTTATATTCAGATGAATTTCAGTAATTGTTTTTCTTTCCGGTGAAGAATATTTCTATCAGTTCAGCTCTAAGCGGTTGGCAGATCTATTTGTTTACAATTCAGAGTTTCATTTCCGTTGGGAGGTTATTAAGATTGACTGAAAGATTTATCATTAACGTTTTTATTTATTCATTTAATTTTCACGTTAGTGTTAATTGTTACTAGTATATAGATTTATCTGTTGTTAAACTTCTCGTGGGAAATCTGTTTAGTTTACACAGACGGAATTTTTTTCATTGTTACCAAACTCGATATTTAAACGTTTTATGTGAAACTAAAGGTCAAGTTCGTTAATGGCTGAAATCCGACTCGTGGGAGAAGGGGTGATTTCGAAAATTTTTAATATCTCCGTTACTATGGTCTGATCGAAAAATTATATAGAACCGATCTTATTGTAAATGCAATGTTCTATAAATATTGTTATTCACGTTTCGCTATTAACTTGATTATTAAACGAAATATTTTCACTTTTTAATTTTCTATCTTCCATAAACCCCCACTGCTACTCATGTTGTATTTATAATAAGCTGTTATATTATGAAGCACTTTAGTATGCTGTACCTATTCTATTTTGTAAATGTTGGTGTGTTTTAGATATGTTAGTATCTATATACATGATATAGATACATATATATATATATATATATATATATATATATATATATATATATCTTTATATATATAATCTACTGTACTGATTTGAATGAATTTCTTTGTATGCATTTGGGTGACACCCTGGATGGTTTAGATTCACAAATCAGCCAAGCAGATGGAGCAGGAGTGGGGGTGGGGGTTGTAAGGGACGCCTAAAATCAAAAATAGCGATATTTCGTTTCCTATCGGTTTTTCGGGAAATATGCATAGGGTAAAATTTGTTTATTTTGTTATTTAGAGTAACTTTTGTTATATTCACTTTTGTCGTATAAGAAAGTATAAACAAGACATTCACTAAAAAATTAAAGTGGGAGCCAATAATTTTATTGGGCACTAACGATTGAACTTAACAAAACTCTATATGTAAATTAGCATTAATTCCTCCATGATTATAAGCTATATTGATTTTTTTTAGGTTCGAACACCCACTCCCGGGGTTATAAGGGAGGCCTGAATAAAAAATTCACGATATTTCATTTTCTATTTGTTTTTAGGCAAACGTGCACATGACAAAAGTTGTTTTTTTTTTGTTATTAAAAGTAGCTTTTGTTTTAAAAATAATATTATTAAATTTTAATATCCTAATCGCTTAAAATATCATGCAGGACAATGTCTGTCGGGTCCGCTAGTATATATATATATATATACACAGTCCGTTCAAAAAGTTCCGGGACTGCTGTGAAATGAAACACTTAACATTGCTTAAAAAATTTATTAACGATTTAATTTTCTATATACATCCCTCCTCTTGTTATACACTCGCGGGAACGATCATAGAGTGCCTGAAAGGCTTTCGGAAATTCGTTGGCTGAAATGCTGTTAAGAATGGCAGTCACATTCCGTTGAATCGTCTCTACATCATCAAAAAACTCTCCCTTGAGGACTGCTTTGAGTTTTGGAAACAGCCAGAAGTCTGCTGGAGCCAAGTCTGGCGAATAGGGTGGATGTTCGAGAACAGTGACCCCTCGTTTCGCCAAAAACTGACGCAGAAGAACACAGGAATGGGCTGGTGCGTATCATGGAGAAGAGTCCAGTCACCTGACTCGTAAACATCGTTTCGTACTCGACGAATCCTCGCTAGCAGACGATTCAGGACTTCCAGGTAGAATGCTCCTGTTACAGTCTGACCTGGGGGGACAAATTCTCGGTGAATGATTCCTCTCGAATCGAAGAACACAATGAGCAAAGTCTTCACTTTGGATTTTGACGCACGCACTTTCGTTGGACGACCCTCTTCAGGTGCCCGCCATTCTGACGACTGCCTTTTAGTGGTCGGGTCATATTGAAAACACCACGTTTCATCACCTGTAATGATGTTCGATAAAAAATTTTCATCCATATCGGCCGCCTCAACAAAATTCACGCAAGCCTGAACACGTTGCTCTTTTTGCTCTGCTGTGAGAGAGTGTGGAACGAACTTTGCACACACCTTCCGTAGGCCTAAATCCTCGCGCATGATGGTGTGCGCAGTGCCTACAGCAATGCCTAATTCACTCGCAACACTTTTAACACTCCTACGCCGATTATTTCGAAGCAACTCGCGAACTTGCTCCACAGTTTCTTCATTCCGACTGGTTGCGGGCCTACCAGAACGCTCATCATCTTCCAATGACTCCCGACCATTTTTAAAACGTGCGAACCACTCAAACACTTTGCTTCGACTCAAACAATCACTTCCATAACCTTTTTGCAACATTTCATAAGTTTCTGAAGCAGTTTTACCGCATTTAAAACAAAATTTAATAGCAGCACGTTGCTCCATTTTGTGATTCTGACAGCACTACAGAAGATGCCAACAAAGACTGACCGTAAACAAGCCTAATCTTATTGCAATCAGGGGGAAGCCGTTATCGGTGGCGAGTGAATGTTTACATTACGTAGATCCATAGTCGTCCGAGAGATAGCCCCGCTAGTATAAAGGATGTGAACCGAGTCCCGGAACTTTTTGAACACACTGTGTATATAAATATATATATATATATATATATATATATATATATATATATATATATATATTGTATTTTAGAAAATGGTTTCGAAGTTGTTTTGAAATTCAGTGTGGGGTGCCTTCAGGGTGCTATTCACTAATTCCTTAACTTAGGTTATTTAGGATTATCACTTAGGATTAACTTAGGTTATTCCTATAACCTAAAGTATTCAGGCAGCTGGCTTTAATTCAATGAATAAATTGATGTAATATCTAAATTTTTGCTTTGCCTCTTTCTACTTTAAACAGCATAATATGTAATTTTGTAGTGATTTTTACAAAACATGTTTTTCTATATTCTATACGGGAAAAAATTTCTTCTAATCTGGGAATTTAAGGTTGCAGAGGAAGAATGCTTATAGAAAATAAGAACATTAGCAAAAAAATATTTTATTAATATATTTTAATTAATTTATTCACCTTCTGCCAGCCTATCAAGAAGATCATTTCTAATTAGTCAACTATCTTCTAAATTTTGTATTTTTGGATGAACAAAATGAAACTAGTACAATGAGAACAAAGGGGACAGGTTTTGTCTTTTACATTGTGTTCTGCCCTTTCAATATTTAGTCTAAGGTCACCCCAATCAAAAAAACTATATATAAATCTGAGGCATAGATGATAGCAATATTAAATAATTTAATCTGACCAATTCAAATAAATTTGAAATAATTAAAACATTATTTGTTTTGAAAAAGGAATCCACTAACGTTATGGTTTTCTTAATGAATAACCAAAATTTCTCATACAGGTTATGTATGTAAGTAGAGTTAATAAAGCTTATGATTTATATGCATTACTTTTTTTGGAAAGAAAACAATGATGTAATATCAATAGTTCTGTAAGGCATAATTATTTTTGAAGACCTTGAGTACAATTTATTTTTAGCCTAAATTAATCTTTATCACTCTGGTAAGAATAAATAAATCACATTCTATGTGAATCTTCGTACATTTACTTTAGATAGTGAGTTTACACATTTCAGATAATAATAAAAATATAGCTACGATATCTTAGTCTAGCTGAAATTCTGTGGAATTTAAAATATATATATTTTTATTTTTATTTTCAAGAGAAAAATTCCATTATAAATGAAGGTGCTATTAGCAAAAATGACATTATAATAACTTCTTAATTAATTTTAATGGGGTGTAGTTAGGCTAAATGAAATATTTTATTTAAAGTAAGTATTCACAGTTGTAGACATGAAAGCTGTAAAAATGGGAATAGGTATTTTTTCTTATTACCCTGAATTACTCACTCCTTTGTATCATATCAACAATGGGGTGAAACTAAGAGTTCTTAACGGGTATAAAATATAATTAAAGGGACAGATGGCCCATATTATTCACCCTTAACAGATCTCCCTATTACCAAGGTGAGAATGTATGGAATAAATAATATTGGTGAATTTTTAAACAAAATTTTGATTTATTTTATTTTATTTATTTATTTGGTGAACTCCGCAACTAGGCGATGTCGCTCAGTATCATTTACTTTCAATTAAAATGTTAAAATAAAGAAATAAAGAAAAATTTTTATTCATGGGTTAAAGTGAAAAATCTCTTTTAGAAATATGCCTTTCAGAGCTGAATGTAATTTGCTCCTTCAGTATCAATCTCGATATCACCCTTACAAATACACTGATAATGTAGCGGTGATACATGTGTGAATAATTAATCTTTATAATACATTAAAATTAAGTTCCTATAATTCATCTGGTCCCATTACATGTTCGATATTAGTTAAATTTCAATGTATTAATTCATTTTTGTACATTAAAATTTGTCTCAATAATGCAAATATTTGTTTGTAACAAATATATGCATGTTTTTCTCAAAAATAATTGAATACATTATCTTTCGGGATGGTATGAGCTCCTTGTGTTGAAATCAGAAACATCTCATACTTAGAAGTCAACAAAATTTGATTCTATCCTATCGAAATATTCATACTTATATTGAACGAATTTATATTGGAAATATGTTATCCTGATTAATAAAATGATTTCCTGTTCTTTATTCAGTATGTAGCTGACCAACAGCCAACGGAAATAATTTGAATGAACAAAACAGATTAATTTTCTTAAACGAGATTAATCCTTTGAAGATCTTTCGGTCATCAATTAGCTTGAGGTTGATTTACTAAAACAAATGTATGGAGGAATAACTGTTTTTAGGAAGAACAAAAATGATTCTGTTCTTTTTTTTGTATTTCTAATAGTTCCAAAAAAAAAATTGGATTTCTGTTTTCCTGTAGTCCCTCCTTCCCCTCGAGTTTGACCAAAAGGAGAGGCATGCAACTAGATGGCTCAAAAGTCCTAAGTGTGAAATTTCATCATTCTGAGGCTAGTTGTTTTTGAGTTATATGAGATACTAGCTCAGATACCCGGCTTCGCTCGGGAATTCACTTGAGGCTGAATGGTGATGGTATATTTTTGGCAAGGCTTTACTTTTCACGACATTTACCCGTCCAAGTGATTAGGGTTAACACCCGTCGTTTCTGTGGATTTGTTAATAATGAAATTAATTTTTTATGTAAGACTTCACTGTCCTGCATATTGTCATATTTCTCGTTTCCTGTGTATTATGCATAGATTTGAATTATTAAGGAGAAAATATTGACATACATTTGAATTAATTTTTTAAGGTGAGGTACCTGGTAGTTCAATTGAAATGAAGTGTTGAGGAAATTTCTCTAAATAACAAAATAAACAACTTTTTTTATGTGCATATTTGGTGAAACCCCAATAGGAAATCACTATTATTAATTTCAGGCCTCCCTTATAACCCCCACTCCTGCCCACATACCGAGTTTGGTTTAGTTCGGTTGAGTCTTTTGTGCCAAATAAAATTGTTGACTCCCGCTTTAATTTTTAGCGTATACCACCTTTATACTTCGGTATACAACGATAGCGTATATAACAAAAGTTAATCTAAATTACAAAATAAACAACTTTTGTTATTTTCATATTTGCCGAAAACCCAATAGGAAACAAAATATCGCTATTTTTAATTTCTGGCTTCCCTCATAACCCCCACTCCTGCCCGTCCCTAGAAATGTTGGTATGGCTTGTTATAATAAAAGCGTTAGTGCTAATACATATACCGAGTTTATTTATTTTGGTTGTGTCTATTGTCCCAAATAAAATTGTTCACTTCCGCTATAGGTTTTAGCGTATATCCCGTTTATAAATCGGTATACGAAATAGTGTATATAACAAAAGGTTACTCTAAATAACAAAATAAACAACTTTTGTTATGTTCATATTTGCCGAAAAACCAATAGGAAACGAAATATCGCTATTTTTAATTTCTGGCTTCCCTTATAACCCCCACTCCTATTCGCCCCAGAGGATATTAATATAGCCTAAAGTCTAAGTTAGGTTAGTAGTAATATACATACCAAGTTTCATAAAATTCGGTTCAGCCGTTTATGCGTGAAAAGGTAACAAACAAACAGACACCAAAGAAACAAAAATGCAGTTATGGTGTCTATGACATGTGAAACGAAAAGTTATTGTGAAATTTCGCGAAAAAAAATCAATGTACAGACAGAGGTTAGAATTTTATATATATATTATATATATATATATATATATATATATATATATATATATATATATATATATATGTACATATGTACAAATACCACACAAAACTAGCCAAAATGGGTTCAGGAAAGATCAAAATGGATGATTCTGTTAAAATCTGAAAACTAGAGATTGTTGCAATTAGAATACTTCCTTTACTTCGTACAAGGAAACAAAAATGCATAGGAAACTCTTAATTCGTCCTTTTAGTAAATTTCCCCGAAGGGAAATCAGCTATTTTTATTTTTAAAGTAATGATATCATTAAATTTTTCAAAATTCTACTTTTTTTAATAAAAAAAAAAAACACTTCCTCTTTTCATAGGTGTTCTTTCTCTACAGTCGACACTAATTTACCTATACACATAAGAATACCGATTTTTTTGAATAAACATGAGATGTGTGAGTTAAAATCATTAAATATTCATATACTAATTATTCATTTTCATTTCACAATATATTGACAGTTTGTTTTGGATTTCCACCTCTTTAAAATGTTATAGTTAAATGTACTTTGTAACTGTCAAAATGTAATGAGTAGTCTTGGGCATCATGTATCATTATTTTTTCTTAATTCCTATAAAATAATGGCACTATCATTAAAAAAAAAGTAACAGGGCTTAAAATAACGTGAATATTAAGATACTATTTCAAAATGTTTTAGTTTAAATATTATGATTCCTTGTGCAAACAACATGTGTCTGGATTGCCGAAAAAAACCTTAAAAATAAATACATCATTGTGAAAGATTAAGGTTTTTTTTTCTGTGATCTTTCACTTTCTCGTACCAAGAATTATATTAACTCCATATATGTGCCCTATTGAATTGAAACATCAAGAATTTATTGTGTACCCCCCCTCCCCCTAGCGGTTATTTGATTATTACCAATTTCAATATTTAATTTATGTAAAACTAAAGGTCAATTATTATTTTTATGTTCAAAATTGGATCAAAAGAAATACGGATTTGAAGATTGTGTGAAATGTAAATCTCTAAAAACCTCTTTTAATAAGCATGGGAGGGGAAAATGTTATATAACTCTCTTGGTAATAAATTAATGTCATCCGATTTTTGTTCTTTATACATATCTATATTTCATTAACTAGTATAGCAATAGTTATGCATATATTTTCATCACAAATCGTCTGTAAACTCCTCTCCTACTTTGTTATTTCTATATTTTACTACATATATTATACTGGTTTAAAGTAAAGTTAGTATAGTTTTAATAAAGTTCTTACTAATGGAGGAAAATAGAATACAATTACTTTTGGAAGATTTGTGTGACTCTACAGCATATGGGAAATCTTAAGTTTATGCTTTCCCTGTGTGACAATATTTATTCAATAACCCATAAGGGTAATTTACTTTAAGATATTTTATGGCAAAAATTGAACAGTAATACATTATGCTAATTTACCATTTTTTCCCCCTTATGATTAAAGAGCTAACAATGAGGTCTATGTTATAGATTCCATTGTGCGAAAAAATATAATATTTGGCTGATCTTTGTAAATTAATTCAGTAAACAAGTATTAGTTAGGTACTAATACTCTAAGTTAATAAAAATTATACACAGAAAAATGGCTTATCAAAGATAATATACTTACTGAGCCTGGAATTGATATTTTTTCAATGCAATAATTTATCACTCGGGCTCTTTGTGCAGCAAATCCCTTATATATTCTCAGCCCTAAATATTGTGCCTATTAAAATGTCAATTCTGGTAAATAGAAAATATAATGCATTTATTATGTTTACCTAAAAAAATGTTTGACAAAAAGTACTCAGTTCTATGTAATTGTAAAGGACTTCAGTCAAAAATTGAAAACAGTTTTTACATTGTTCCTTTTCATTATTATTTTAATCTTAAATTTATATAGTTAAGGGGGTGAATTTTATTTTTTTATTAATAAAGAAAATTTAAAACAAAACTGATTTAAAAGCATAAAGGTAATAAATAGTTTTTTTTTTTTTATACTTTTGTTTAAAATGTTTTAAAGAAATAAAATCTAAAGATTTTGCTAATAATATTTCATATGAGAACAATTTTTACCTAAATTATGTACTTTCAAAGTACTTGGGATTTGATGTTATGTTTTTTTCACCTACAATCACAACAAATATCTTAAAAAATATTACTTCCATTGAATATTTTAAATTTACCTCCTTTACAGAATGCTTTTTTATCTATAATTAATTGTCATTTAGTATTTATTCTTGAGAATTAATTAAATTACTTATTTTGAAAATCTAGAATTGTTTTTAGTGTCTGAAATATTATTTATTGCCACAACTAACAAAAGCTTTGTGTCTGGATGACATTGTTTTTAAAAAATAAAATTTCTAGATTCTCAGTCTGATTATTGGTGCAGATAAATGGTCCAGTATAAGAGAATTTAAAAATTTCTGAAGGTTTTTGAGTATTTGTTGTGATATTAGTAGTTGAGGGAGATAGCGGTAGATGGCAGAGCTGCGCGCCGGTGCAGAAGGGACGTTACATGGTTATAGCCAGCCAGTCTGTCAGTGTTGTCTTGTTTAGGTTAGTCTGCCCTTCTTGGCATGCAACTGTTTCAACTAGTTCACGTATCTTATTTATTAGCGAGTGTATTTGATTGTGCTTCCGGGACGATCTCCATTTTATTGAAACATGCTCATAACCTGCAAATTTGTACGTGTGAAACAATGTCAAACAATTATTGTGAGATGAAGCTAAAGACCTCTGTCAAGTGTCAAAGAGACCCACTGTTTTGTATGAGACATTGTCATAGAAGAAATATTAATTTAATTGCTATTTTATAATAGGGTTCTAATTATGAACCGTTCACCAATTTCGAAGGATGAGTTCTTTGCTGTTAATTTTATTTATAAGATTACCAGGGACAGGACTGTGAATTAAATTTTTTTATGGGTTGTTTTGATTTAGATATGTTATAGTTTCGTTAAAAAAAAAATCTTTAAGTTGGCTCCAGGAATGCAAGCCAAGAAACGTTATCTTTTAGTTCTTTTGTCGTGTGCATTTTTAGCTTATTGTTATTTTGGTGGCTATCGGTTGAAAAGTGAAGGCAGTAAACCTTTTTCTGACGAGTCTCTTCCTACCTATGTCGACACTTGGAAAGATGAACTTAGTGAAAGAGACTTGGAGCCTGACCCTCGCTCGCGAAGGACTGGCGGTTCATATGGTATCCGAAAAGGTAGCAATAATATGGTTAATCAGAAGTGCCGAATGGAAACATGTTTTGATTTTTCACGTTGCCTAAAAGACTTCAAAGTGTATGTGTATCCGACTGTTGATGAATCGACTGGAGAAGTTCCTCTAACGCCAAGTGCTGCTTATCAAAAAGTCTTGGACGTTATATCAGAATCTCGATATTATACTTCTGATCCGAATCAAGCATGTCTATTTGTTTTGGCTATTGACACACTTGACAGAGATAATTTATCGGCTGACTATGTGCGGAATGTGCCATCAAGGCTTCAGCGGCTTAAACTATGGAACGGTGGAAGGAATCATGTAGTTTTTAATTTGTACTCTGGGACGTGGCCTGACTATTCCGAAGATGATCTAGGCTTTGACACCGGTGAAGCCATTCTTGCTAAAGCCAGTATGTCTGTGACTAGTTTTAGGCCAGGCTTTGATATCTCCATTCCATTGTTCCACAAGGTATGTATTATTTATCCACATCATTTTGTTTGTGTCCATGATTTATAGACAATAACTGATTTTTGCTCCACTTTGCCACTCTGAAATATAAATTCATTGCACCTAATTTTAAATATAAACTTCTAACATTTCTAAATCAACTTAACAATGTAAATTTCAACAAAACGGGCTGTTTGGTTTATGGAATGAGCTGTCGAATAGCTTATTGTGTGCCAGTGAATTGACTTTTTTACATGAAACAATTAATATCCTCATTTCTCCTTTTATATTGTTTATTGAAATTATTCGTATCAAATTTTCTACAAAAAATTACCAGTTTATAGGAATGCTCTACCTTTCAGCAGAGAGGGTTGAGAAAATATTTCTGGTCATTTGTAACTAAATACATTGATGCTTAATTAATAGGAAAAAAAATAACAATATTCTAAGCTTAAAATCTAAAATATTAATTTATAACTTGGAATTGATAAAAAAACATTCCATTTACTTCTTGATAAAATAAGAAAATAAATCCTACATCTTGGTATTTGTTTAAATGGATTTTATAAATTAAATAAACTGCCTTATTTATTTAAAATAGTGTGTTGTTTAATATTATTTTATTATCGTAATAGCTCAAATTTAAAGATAAGTGATAAAAAGTTTTCAATATACATTTAACTATTGAATAAATTTTTATAATGGACTAAAATTATTCTCAGAGTAAGCATGCTCATCTCATTCCTAAAATAATTGTAAATTAATATTTTCCCTTATTACATTTATTTATTTTTTTAAATTTTAGAATCACCCTGAAAAAGGTGGAGAGCCTGGCTTCGTTTCAACGAATAACTTTCCAATAAATAAAAAATACTTACTGGCTTTCAAAGGAAAACGTTATGTACACGGGATAGGTTCGGAAACGCGCAATTCCCTCTATCATCTGCACAATGAAAGGGACATTGTCCTTGTCACCACATGCCGCCATGGCAAGTCTTGGAAGGACCTCAAGGATGAAAGATGTGATGAAGACAATTCTGAATATGACAGGTAAGCACAGTTTTTAGTTTATTAATAATATTTATGTAAACATTTTATATTTATAGATGCTATTTTTTTTCTTGGACATTCACTTTATAGTTATAGGCATAGTAAAGCTTTCTATTTAATATTTATTTTGTGTTTTAAAGTAATATTAATAGGTTTCTATAACTTGTAATTTTGTTTGAAAAACTGTAGACCACTAGAATTTTATATAATTTTTATATTCATGAATGGAGCTAGGAAAAGAGGTAGGGGTTGCTCTCAACCCCTGGATAACTTGCTGATAGGTGCTAGGGCTTGGTGATTTAAGGAAACTAGCTGTAGATCATAATGAACTGATGGTTAATTGTTGAGGTCCATGTCCTATTAGAACTGCTGTAGACAAATATTTGTTCTACGCATTTCAGTTTAGCATTCTTATATTGAAAGTGGAATATGGGAAATTAATCCCCTAGGATTGATATTACATAAAAACAAAAAGTGTTCATTTTTAGATAATGTTTTATGATTTATTATATAGTACTCATAGTGCATGCTATCTGACTTCTGTTACTTATATTATCTGATGTCGTTCATTTAACTATGAGTTAATTATTTAGTTTTTTAATTAATATTGGAATTCGAAATGGGTTACTTTATGCTTCAACGTGATGCAGCAAGGTAAAGTAGTAGGATGAAAAATTAATTATTTTAAACTAGTATTCTGTCCTGTGAAAAAGGTTTTCTAAAAATCTGCTGTAATATTTACCTATTTATTTGGACACATTGCTTCTTTGTGCTCCTATTTAAATTAATAAGTAAAATTAGTGTTGCACTTAATTTGAAAATTATATCTGATATCTCCTTTCAAATGCATCGAATAAAAACATGTCAGAGGGTATAATTTATAGAAATTTTTATGAAAAACAGTGACCTAAACAAATCTTCTGCATCTCTAATAGATGTTGAGAAATTTAAAAATTTGTATTAATCCTCGTGCTTAATCTCCCCCCCCCCCCCTCCCTACGGCGATTTTGATCTTAAGTAGAGGTCTACAACTAGATGTTGCAGGAGTCCTAAATAAAAAACTTCAAAATTCTAAGACTAGTAATTTTTGAGTTATGTGAGGAACATATGATCTCTAGCAGAAATCAGTCAAAGTAAATTCATTATCACAACGAATAATTCTAGTTATATGTGAAAATCGAAATATTTCGTGATTACAGTACTGCCTGCAATTAGTCTCAGGGAGTAAAAAACAATTTAACAAATATAATGCACACAAATTAACTCCTTAATTTTTCAATTTATCAAAGGGCTTCATGGATAAATAGGGATCATTTCCTGTCTTTAGGGACAAAACTTCTTGTATCGAGTGACTTTAGGTCTTAATCTTATTAGCAGATGTCCCTTAATCTGATCGTTACCAAACTCGATATTTAATCGTTTTATGTAAAAAGAAAGATCAAGACCGTTAATGGCTGAAATCGGACGAGTGGGAAGGGGGATTTTTGAAAATTCAAAATATTTCCGTTATTATTCGTCGCATCGAAAAAGTGTATAGAATCAATCTTATTGCAAATTAAATTTACTATAAATATTGTTGTATACATTTATTCTGTACCTTAAATATTAACTGAGATGTTTGCATTTGTATTGTGTGCGTGGTCGGCAGGAGTCGGCTATGTTCCGGACTCTCCGCCGAGAGCTAGTGCGGCTGTTTCCGTAATTGTTCGTCCCTCGTGAATAGGTCTAGAGATTTCTTACTACAACTGTTATTATTAGGCAAATTTCTCTATTGTAAAACTTCACGTGGGAAATCTGCTTAGTTTACGCAGCCCCTGCGTGGCGGACTTTTGAATGAATGGGTTAAATATCGAGTATGGAATAGGTCAAGCAATCATTTTGGAGACTATAAATAAAATCTTAATTGGTGACACCATCACACAATTTGTCTGTATCTCATTTAGTAAAGATATGTTGAAAACAATATTTGGTATTTAAGGTTGGTATAAGACGTCTCATGTTATATTAACTTTTTCTTAAAGTGCGATGACTAAAAAAATGGGTGTTTAATGTAGGTAAATTTGTATTGTTACAATCTCCTTGTCAATGGTGGTTTTCGGTGGCAGAAATTATATAAATATTCTTTCTCGTGAAATAATTAACCTCTCTTTTCGTTGGTAATTTGAATAGCCATCCTTTTCAGCCCTACAAATGAGGATGAAACTCGAAATTGTACTTCCTTTTGTTTGTGGTATATAGCGACCTCTTCCTTTTTCTTTCTTTTTTTTTGCCCAAAGACGTTATTTTCCAATACAAGGGAATGAACTAGAAACCAATCATTGGATTTTCTTGTACTCTTATTCGCCAACTCCCAAGGCACCATTTTCTGATTTCTCCCTTCTTTTCGACCCTCTGCCTATTCTGCTGAAGAGTAGGTCCTGACGATTAACCTCCCCCCTTGAGGGAAATCAGTTATTGGGGTTGTTTTTCTATGTTATTTGAACTATATTTACCGGTTTTTAAGAAAATCGTTTCTACTGATATATCAGTTAAATAATCTTTTTTTTATAGCCACCAATTTACGAAATAATCATAATGTAATTTCGTGTTTGTAAGTGAAATTACGGCGTAAATCGTAATTGCGTGTTTGTAAGTGGAATTACTGCATAAATCGTAATTACGTTCTTTTAAATGAAATTACCTCGTAAAATGCAATTACTTGTTATTAATTGAAATTACTCCGTAAATCGTAATTACGTGCTTTTAAATGAAATTACCTCGTAAAATGTAATTACTTGTTATTAATTGAAATTACTCCGTAAATCGTAATTACGTGCTTTTAAATGAAATTACCTCGTAAAATGTAATTACTTGTTATTAATTGAAATTACTCCGTAAATCGTAATTACGTGCTTTTAAATGAAATTACCTCGTAAAATGTAATTACTTGTTATTAATTGAAATTACTCCGTAAATTGTAATTACGTGCTTTTAAATGAAATTACCTCGTAAAATGTAATTACTTGTTAGTAATTGAAATTACTCCGTAAATTGTAATTACGTGCTTTTAAATGAAATTACCTCGTAAAATGTAATTACTTGTTAGTAATTGAAATTACTCCGTAAATCGTAATTACGTTTTGTTTATGAAATTACCGAGTAAAGCCTAACTATGTGCTTTTAAATGGAATTACCGCTTAAAACATACATTACATTTTTAAAATTAAATCACCGCGTAAATAACGTGTATTTAATATTTCTTATTTGTATTATAATATCACATAAAATTCCTTATAACTTATAAACGATACTTTTGTTACTGTATTCATTTCTCCACTGATAACTTTGTGAATTTGTTTTTGTAATTTTAATCCATGTTGTTAATAGGTTATTTTAATTTTTATATTTTTTTGTTTTTTAACTTTGTTTGTTCCAGATTCATTTAAACTATAGATTAATAACTTTGTTTTGTCAGACTAACATTCGGATTTTTTTTTTCAAAGTGAAAGGCCAATGAATTTTATTTTGTATAAAATAATTGTAATAGGAAGAAGAAAATAATTTTTTCTCAAGTGATTAGCAATCAATTATATTGAAGAGCTTCGTGCTTAATATTTATTTATTTGGAGCTTCGCAGCTGTGGCGATATTGCTCAGAAAAAAGAAAAAAACTGTATAAAATTAAAAAGCAAAACAAAATTAATTTAAACGAAAATAAAACATCACAACAGAAATCGAACACGAAAAACAGAAATGCAACACAAAACAGACATTGAACACGAAAAACAGAAATGGAAACCAAAAACAGAAATAGAATAGAGAACTGAAACGAAAAACAAAAAACAGAAATCGAACACAACAAAGGAACAAACAAAAGATAGAATCCAAAACTAACTACAAAAACTAAAAAGTGAGAAATGAAAAACGAAACATTCGATTTTCAATTCTCACACGTCGAATCACGTTCGATAATAGCGAAATCAAATAAAATATATTAAACAAAATATAATAAAAATAAATAAATTGATAAATAAAATGGAATATGCATCTAAGATGTGTTATGAATTGAAATTTAGATAAAATATAGGTGGCTTTTTAAAAAACGTATATCTCCCTCGTGTATCCCCGGAGTTTCATGCTCAGTTTGAGTTACTGACAACGAAAGTCATGAATTGCATTATGACGGGAGGGAGGGGGACCTTCAGTTTTGCTTAATACTGGGTCCGGCAAAAAAACCTCCCTGATTTCAATAGGCATTTGCAAAAAGAATAAGAAACATACAGAACAATTACTTATATTTGTGAATAGCCTATATAATGCCATTTTACATCACTTAGTATACTCTCCTTGGTTTTGAAAATTATGTTAAGACATTCACAAAGTCCACGATTTCCATGGGCCGCATTCCATTATAGAGACATTTCTGCGACCCAAGATCAACCAGTTTGTTTTAGACCATGAGGAAGAAGAAGTTTGGTTCCAACAGGACGGAGCCACAGCTCATACTGCTCGGCGGTCCATGGAAATGTTAAGAGAGTAGTTCCCTGGACGTCTTGTTTCTTTAAGAGGAGACATTTCCTAGCCCCCAAGGTCATTCGACTTATCACCTTGTGATTTCTTTCTGTGGGGCTACCTAAAGGCTAAAGTGTACTAACATCGTCCCAGAACTCTGCAAGAACTAAAAGATGTCATTACGCAGAAAGAGGCAGCCATTCCAAGGAAAGGTACACGAAGAACTATGGACAACTTCAAGGGGAGACTTCGTGAATGTCTTAACAATGGGGGACATCATTTATCGGACATAATTTTCAAAACCAAGTAAAGTATGCTAAGTGATGTAAAATGGCATTATATAGGCTATTCACAAATATAAGTAATTGTTCTGTATGTTTCTTATTCTTTTTTGCAAATGCCTATTGAAGTCAGGGAGGTTTTTTTGCCGGACCCTGTAGTTCGTTCTACTATCGTGATACTCAGAATAAACAACTATTCATTGTTTTAAAAAAACATATTAATATATTCATATGGTATAATTAATAAATTAATTATTAAGTTAAAATAAAATGTGTATTTGACAGCTGCTATATGTTATAAAGTTTAACATTTTATTCTTATGACTGAAATGGATAGAGTACTTCGTCAGAATATATTCTTTTTTTTCTTATTATTAGAGAAACAAATGTATGGGTCAGCTGGATTTGTAGCCCGGTCCTGAAGAGAAGAAATACTTGTATTGGTTTTCCTAGATTCTGTGATAAGATTTTCTATGTGTTGCCTACTTTTGTGTGTCTTTGTCATGTACAACTTTACCCCATTGAGGAATAAAGAAAATAACCACCTTCTTGAATCCATTTAAAACTCAACAATAATAATATTGTTATCGGCGTATTCTGCTCCGAGTGAAAAAGACTGAACATATGGTAGTAAAACTTCAAAGAAAAAAGATAGGGGTGTATTTTATTGATACAATAATAAAAGGAACTGTGAAATGACTACTTTCTGGCATCACTAACAATATCTTATATTGCTTGCACGAATTGAAATTCTTGATCACACCTTAAGAACGGACATATATTCTGACAACGATTGTTCGCTAGTAATGTATGACAAGAGACACAATAACCCCTTGATGAAAACGTGCTTATGATGCCTTACATGAAGTAAATTCAGTTTTGTAAAATTTCTAGTTTTGGGTTTCAACGGAATTATCCCTAAACTTGTTTTGACCATTTTCTAAGATACGGTCATACTATTTATTAAACCGATGTATTGGAACAGAGATATAGTGTATTACATGCAGGAAAATGAAATAATTTTAAATGAAGTAGATGGGAACATTTTGTTTATTTCAACCAACAGCATTAAACAGTTGTCATGTGGGGACTCGTCAGATTTTTACTTCCTTGCACCTATTTAACGGTTCTAAAGGAAGTATTGCAAACGCAAAGATTTTTCGTGTTTCAATGAAATTATCCTTTTTGATTTTCCCTTAACCCGTTTTGACTAGTTTTTAGTGAGATGTTATGTAGGTCTCTCGCATAAATTAAACACGACTATTCTTAGAATGGTCAAATTTCTAATTTAGGACTAATATCTTCTCCCTTGATCGAACCGACGGAAGAGAATGGGCTGGGGAGGAAAATAAAAAATATTATATTTCACTGTATCTATCTATGATACAGAAGATTTGTATATTACTTTTTTTGTTTATCATCCAAAAATCTATAAATTATTTTTCATCTCAATTTTTTTGGTCAGAGTCATTTGAACGGTTTCTAGTGAAATAATTAACAAGCTAAGTCTGCTTAATGGGGAATAAAAATTTGCTAAAAACAGCTATTTTTAAATCAACATGCTACCTTCGTCAACTGTCAGTAGGCGTGTTTATAGATTGAATTGCTTAACGTAACCTATGCCATTTACTAATGTTAGTTGGGATATTCTTTCTTATTTTCTGTAAAAATGACTCCCAATGCAGGAAACTGATCTTTATTGCTTATGCCAAAACTATGTAGATTGCCCTGAGGGGTTTAACATTTGTCCGCCACTTTCTTACACAAGGACGAGATCTGAAGGTGTTTGATCATGCGTGAAGTAATTAGAGTAATTATTGTATAGATTACAAATATTCTTTGACCCACAAGATATACTTAAGCCAAATCAGCTGTTGAGGTGGTACTCTTTACGCGATTTTTGAAATATTCCTTCAAATGTCCATCAATCCTACTTAGTAGATGTGTGTGTATCTGTTAACGCTCTAGCGGTCGCATTTTATTTTTGATCGTTACGAAACTCGATATATAACCGTTTTATGCAAAAAGACAGATCAAGTTCGTTAATAGCTGAAATCGGACCAGTAGGAAGGGGGTTTAGACGGGGAATTTCGAAAATTCGAAATAACTCTGTTACTATACGTCGGGTCGAAAAATTGTATAGAACCAATCTTATTGCTAATTAAATGATCTATAAATATAATTGTTCTATACATCTCTCTCTCTCTCTCTCTCTCTCTCTCTCACTCTCTATAAACTTAAAAACCAAATATTGTTTTCAAAATGCCTTCACTAAAAGAGATACAGATAAATTGTATGGTGATGTCACCAAGTGAGATTTGAGTTCTTAAGTCGAAAATGTTTATTTGATCAATAGTATCCCTCTACATTTAACCGTTTCATTCAACACTAAATATCTTATTCGGCAACGGCTGAAATCGGATTAAAAAGAGGGTGAGGGTTAATTGATTATTAAAAATATTTCCGTTAGGAGTTAATTGAAAAACGTTATATAATCAATCTTTCTTTAAATTTAATTTTCTGCAACTATATTATTATTATGCATCTTTCCTCTGATCCAAATACTAAGCCAGTTATTTGGGATTTTACGTTTTCAACTTACTTCGAACTCCTACTACTACTCATCCGATTTTTACTTTGAGTTACTGAGTCACTAAGCATGGCATGCGCAACTTTCATTTCAATTCCTGTTTACATTGCTTTTTTACTAAGGACCAAATAAAGAATAAATACTGAGATGAGATCGCTACTCCGTCATTCCAACAAGGAGCAAATCTCCTTGGTTTGCACAGCCACTGTGTGAGGGGCGTTTATTGCTTTGGACTATAATAGCTCCTCAAAGTTATTTACTATTTATTTATTTACTATTTATTGTGCCTCACTCTAATTATGACAGCTGAGAATTATTGACATACTTTCAGTTATGCATTGACGACTCGCGCTTTAACTTATGTAATTATTGAGAGGCAGGCATTCGTGACGAGCCATTTATGAATTTTTAATTCTGACAACTCCCTCCCTATCTGTAGCTAGGCTCTGGGCACTTTGATTGTGTTTGAACAATGTAAATGTTTAATACACCTTCAACTTTGTTGTTGCTTAAAACCTGTGCTAAACTCATCAGTTGAAATTTTCCCAGTAGCAACTTCTTAGTTACTCGGAAGTGCAAATAGTGGTTAAGCAATTTCAATCATTTCACCTTCTTTTTAATAAATAAAAATTCCGTCTCGCAGAGGCTGCTGAAACTAAGCAGGTTTCAAACGTGTGCCACATATTTGCATTTATCTCAAAAAGTAAAAGTTAAATGTGAACAATATTTGGTATTTATGCTTCTATTAATATGCTTATCATATCAAGTTCGTTAATGACTGAAATCGAACCAGTGGGAGGGGGAGGGGGGGGGTTAGAATGGGAGAAGTTTCAAATTTCGAAATTATTATTAAGCGTTGGATCGGATTGTATAAAACCAATCTTATTGAAAATAAAATTTACTATAAATATTGTTATATACATTTATCTCTATCCTTATTATTAACTGAGATATTTGTATTTTTTAGTTTTCGGCCTTCAGGAAACCCCCACTCCTACTCATGCCATGTTAAGAATAAGCTGTTATATTATGAAGCACTTTATTTGAAGTCCAAATACCAAATAATGTTCTCATTAAATTTTTACGCTTTAAGATAAATGCAAATACGTGCAGCACGTGGGAAATCTGCCTATTTAACGCAGCCCCTGCGTGATGGACGTTTTATAGTAAACCCAGAATCCTACTAATTCGATTATCATTTGAAACACCTGATCCATTAAACATCTCACTGCCAGATTATTTTTCAAATCGTGATTACATAGGATTCTTACTATATGAAAAGCCGAGACCAGAAGCTTATGATTTTTACTCATGCCTGTAAACCGAGCATGTGTGATACCTGAGGGTTTTCTTGTTGATACTGAGTTTTAATAATATTGTTTTCAGAGATTATGTTCTGTACAGTGCTATTAGTAGGAGCATGTTCCAAACATCCTAAATATTTATTTTGCATTTAACCTTACATTTTGGCAATTTCCAGATGACCCGCCGCTACATTAGTGTCAGTAGTGTAAAATGTTAAACCAAGTTAAGAGTCCGGTCTGACAAAATGGCTGACTATAGATGTCCTTATCGGCGACCTCGGATCCTTGAAATGTATGAACTGAAATGCCGTCTAGGAATTCAATTCTTCTTCCAATAGTTGTTATGCTAATTTGTTGATCACATTCACCTGCTGTACGAATGCCAAACAGCAATCATGTGACATTGAACACGTGCATTTACTACGTTTTCCTTATGCTTTTCAAATAAACTTCGTATTAATCTATTATTATATTTGATAGAGAGATTAATAAAGTTTAATTCCAAACACTACAAGGGAAGGATACAAGTTGGTCAAGCAGAGACTGCATAAACTATGTGAAGTCTTACAATAGATAAATCTAATACTTTTACATTTAATGTCACAAGTGAACAAATACAAATGACAATGAGAAATCTTTCAGTCCATTTACATTTTAATAACCTCTACAACAGAAAGCTTCTGAATTTTAACATGCAGGTCAGCCAACCTCTCAGAGCTGAAAGCTAGAAATACTTTTGACCTGAAAGGAAAAAAAATAGTGAATGATATCTGAATATAATAAACTAATTTTATTAATAAATTTGTACTATGTCTAGTCCTGTAATTTATATTGAGCTAGTATAATTTTAATCAAAATCACTCTAATTGTAGTAATCCAAGATGAAAAGACGGGGGAGGGGGATCATCATAACGAATTTGCATGTATCTACTCTAGAAATGATTTGTTGAACACAATATTTGGGATTTCAGCTTGAAATAAGACGATTTATATGTTTGCATATACATATCATGCAATGACGAAGAAGGGGGGTTTATTGAAGGCTGTAAATTAAAAAAAAGGCAAATATCTCGGTTAATATTTGAGATAGACAAAGAATGTTTACAACATTTATAGATAATTTAATTTTTAATAAGATTGGTTATGTACAACATTTCGATCCGACTTACAGCAACGGAGATATTTCAAATTTTCGAAATTTAACCCCCCCCCCCATTTTGTATACATATATATAACGCCTTTATTATTATTATTATTTATTAACGTCCACTTTTTGCAACTTAGGCTAATTGGGACGGGTTATCTACAGGTTACCACCCTTTTCTAGCCAGGGTGGGATTTTAGGACGTTATTTAATGAATTTCGTCACTAAATAATTTCCTTTGCCCAGGCAAGAATCGAACTCGCCACTCTAGGTTTACCATATGAGCTAAAGGTCAACGCTTTAACTCGCATGGCTAACCTGAGCCCCATTATTTACTGAATAATAGCTTCTAGGGAAATGTTTATTACTACAAATGTGCAAAGGTCTAGTTATGACTAGAACATAGTTTAACTCTAAGTAAATTCTAAAATGAATGTAGGACCTCAGGGGAAAAGGTTTTTGAACTCTACCTACTCAGCTATATCCGTCTGTAATAAAACTACAATGTGGCGAAACGGCTGACTCAGTCTGCTAATGCCAGCTTAATTCTCCTCAGTTTGTAATCTTGAATGTTAGAAACCGTGCTGCATAAGTTTCACAATAATATGATATATGCACTAAAGGCTTTTCTTGTTTGGTGGTCGCATCTTCTATCACAAATCAAAAAAGTCCGTCACGCAGGGGCTGCGTAAACTAAGAAGATTTCCCCTGTGATGTTTTACAATAGAGAAATCTGCATACTGGTAACACAATACCACCGTGATTAGATAATGAGAAATCTTTCAGTTAATTAAAATAAATTCCCAACTGAAACGGCTTCTGAATTGTAAGAATAATTTATATTTTAATAACTCAAATTTTAGTAGTCCAAGAACTAAAGAAGGGGGGGGGGCGGATGAACAGAACGTATTTGCATAAATCTCACAAAGTAAGGAAATCTCGCTTAATATTCAAGAAAGAGAATAAATGTATATAACAATATTTACAGTAAATTTAATTTGCAATAAGATTGGTTCTATAAAATTTTTCGATCCGATGCATAATAACGGAGATATTTTGAATTTTCGAAAATCCCCCCCCTCTAAACCCCCCTCCCTATAGTCCGATTTCAGCCATTAACGAACTCAGAAAGATATATATATATACAGTTTTGAACGGACCTCATTTTCGTCATCTCCTGGGTAGGATCGATTGACATTTGAAGAAAATTTTCGAAAATCGCATCATGAGTACGACCTCAATAGCTGATTTCCCTTAAGGGAAATCTGCTAACATAGGATCTAATAACAAATGATTTAATTTTAACTAGTTTCATTAATGAAAGGAACCTCTATTGACGTTGTACTCAGGTGGTATGACTCGATTTTCTATTTTTGTTTCTTCAAATGTCCATAAATGTTTCGTGTGTGTGTGTGTGTGTGTGTGTTTGTGTGTCTGTTGAGGCTCTGGCTGTCGAAAGTTTTGTTTAATCATTACCAAACTCGATATTTAATCGTTTTATGTAAAAAGAAAGATCAGGTTCGTTAATGTCTGAAATCGGACCAGTGGGGGGGGGGGTTAGAGAAGGAGAATTTCGAAAATCCACGATATCTCCGTTATTATGCATCGGATCGAAACATTCTATACAATCTATATTGCAAATGTAATGTTCTATGTACATTTTTCACTATCTTGATACTTAACCGAGATATTCGCATTTTTTAGTTTTCGGCCTTCAGTAAACCCCCATTCCTACTCATCTCATATTAGCAATATGCTAGTATGTTATGAAGCACTTTATTTGAAGGCTACATATTTTTATCATTGAACTTTTACGTTTTGTGATACATGCAAATAGGTAACGCACGTGGGAAATATGCTTAGTTAACGCAGCCCCTGTGTGACGGACTTTTGGTTTTTAGCCCCACTCATTCCTATTCATGGGATTTTTACTTTTCCGCAATTGTAACACTAATCATATCATGTACAACTTAAATTCGCAGTTGTGATTACTTATTATTATTTTTTCCCCACCTCTGCCCCCGCTGTACCTTTGGGCTTCCCCATACCAGCGGTCTCCATTTATTAAGAAATATGAAATTTTGAATAGCCAAATTGGGCCAGGTAACAGCGTACCTCACCGAGCACGGCTAAGCATAAAAGTGCAATATTTGGGAGATTTAGTTTAAGTCCGATAAGTCCTAGGAGAACCCGCAGCTGCGACTCCTTTGTCTCTATTCAGAGAAGTGGCAGCAAGAGCCTACTTGAGTGATTACTTATTAGTGGAGAAATAGAAAATGGAATTTGATATGAGAGCACCAGCAAACTATTATCACATGTGGGAAATCTGCTTAGTTTGCGCTGCTCCTGCCTGGCGGGCTTTTTGTTGGTTGTATTGTCCCTTTGTCTGCTTAGTCCCGAAGTGCCACTGTACTTTGTTGCGCCCTAAAATTTTATATTGTTGGGCCGAACCTTCCCTTTGGGTCTACTTTTTATGGAGCATTCTCCCCACCGTCTCCGATAGAGATGGATAATGCACACCATTTTTCGCAAGGTCCCACCCTAAAAAAAGTCCTTGTCCTCTGTTATTGTTTTTAATTATATGCAAGGTGCACTTTCAGTGTCAGCGCCTCATCGTCAGGGCCTGAATATAGAAGTGTTGCCTGGACAACAACCGCTGGGCGACTGTCGTCTGAAGTATACCATCCTGTGTATTCCAGAGATATTGCTTACACACTCTTCAACCAGCGACTTCTTAAGACCTTCATTATCTATCTATCTATATATATATATATATATATATATATATATATATATATATATATATATATATATACTAGCTCAGATACCCGGCTTCGCTCGGGAATTCATTTGAGGCTGAATGGTGATGGTATTTTTTTGGCAAGGCTTTAGTTTGCACAATATTTTCACCTTTACCCGTCCCACTATTTAGGATTAACACCCGTTGTTGGCATTTGTTAATAATAAAATTAATTTTTTATGTAAGTCTTCACTGTCCTCCAAATTGTCATATTTCCCGTCTCCTGTGCATTATGCATAGATCTCAGTTATTAAGCACAAAATATTGTGGTGAAACAAAATATCACCATTATTAATTTCAGGCCTCCCTTATAACCCCCACTCCTGCCCGTCCCTAGAAATGTTAGTATGGCTTGTTATAAGGAAAGAGTTAGTGCTAATACACAAACCGAGTTTTATTTATTTCGGCTGGGTCTTTTTCCCAAATAAAATTGTTCACTTCCGCTATAGGTTTTAGCGTATATCTCGTTTATAATACGGTATACTAAAAAAGTGAGTAAAACAAATGAGGAAAGAAAGAGGGAGTGAGAAAGGTTCTAGATTACAGGAAGGTCTCCCCACCCGTCCCTGACGCTCCAGGTTAACCAACAGAACATGACTAACGGCTAACTCTCAATTCCGCTAACATTACCTTATATTCAGATTCTATTTTCAATTCTAATTATGTATGTTTAAATACTTTCGTTTTTTGTGAATTAATTGATGTTTTAAACACATTAAAGGATGAAATTACTTACTGCCGATTAATTAATGTTCCAGTGAAAGACAGAGGAAGGGGGGGGGGGAGTAATATACTTTGCTCCTCATGAAACAGCTACTTGTTTTTAAAATGCTTCATACAATTGAAATGTTCTTGTTTATCGTCATGTTCATAATAGCCGAGAAACCACTCCTGCCCGTGCCTAGAAATGTTGATATGGTTTGTTATAATGAAAGCGTTAGTGCTAATACACATACCGAGTTTTATTTATTTCGGTTGGGTCTATTGTCCCAAATAAAATTGTTCACTTCCGCTATAGATTTTAGCGTATATCTCGTTTATTATTCGGTATACGAAAAAAGTGTATAAAACAAATGTTACTCTAAATAACAAAGTAAACAACTTTTGTTATATTCATATTTACCGAAAAACCAATAGGAAACGAAATATCGCTATTTTTAATTTCTGGCTTCCCTTATAACCCCCACTCCTGCCCGTCCCTAGAAATGTTGGTATGGCTCGTTGTAATGAAAGCGTTAGTACTAATAGATATCCTGAGTTTTACTTAGTTCGGTTGAGTGTTTTGTGCCAAATAAAATTGTTCACTTTCGGTATAAGTTTTAGAGTATATCTCGTTTATAACTCGGTATAGGAAAAAAATGTATATAACAAAAGTTACTCTAAAGAATAAAATAAACAACTTTTGTTATGTTCATATTTGCCGAAAAACCAATAGGAAACGAACAATCGCTATTTTCAATTTCTGGCTTTCCTTATAACCCCCCCCTCCTGTTCGTCTCAGAGGATACTAATATAGCCTAAAGTCTAAGTTGGGCTAGTAGTAATATACATACCAAGTTTCATAAAATTCGGTTTAGCCGTTTATGCGTGAAAAGGTAACAAACAAACAAACAAACAAACAAACAGACACCAAAGAAACAAAATGCAGTTATGGTGTCTATGACATGTGAAACGAAAAGTTATCGTGAAATTTCGCGAAAAAAATCAATGTACAGACAGAGGTTACAATTTTATATATATATAGGTATAAAATTGTAACCTCTGTCTGTACATTGATTTTTTTCGCGAAATTTCACGATAACTTTTCGTTTCACATGTCATAGACACCATAACTGCATTTTGTTTCTTTGGTGTCTGTTTGTTTGTTTATTTATTTGTTTGTTTGTTACCTTTTCACGCATAAACGGCTAAACCGAATTTTATGAAAGTTGGTATGTATATTACTACTAATCCAACTTAGACTTTAGGCTATATTAATATTCTCTGAGACGAACAGGAGTGGGGGTTATAAGGGAGACCTGAAATTAAAAATAGCGATATTTCGTTTCCTATTGGTTTTTCGGCAAATATGCATATAACAAAAGTTGTTTATTTTGTTATTTAAAGTAACTTTTGTTATATACACTTTTTTCGTATACCGAACTATAAAGGCGTTATACGCTAAAAATTATAGCGGGAGTCAACAATTTTATTTGGCACAAAGACTCAACCGAACTAAATAAAACTCGGTATGTGTATTAGCACTAACGCCTTCCTTATAATAAGCTATACAAACATTTCTAGGGAAGGGCAGGAGTGGGGGTTATAAGGGAGGCCTGAAAATAAAAATAGTGATATTTCGTTTCCTATTGGGGTTTCGGCAAATATGCACATAACAAAAGTTGTTTATTTTGTTATTTAGAGATTTTGTTATATTCACTTTTGTTGTATAACAAATTATAAACGAGATATACACTAAAAGCTAAAGCGGGAGTCAACTATTTTATTGGACACCAACGGCTGAACTGATTCCTACAAAACTCGGAATATATAAATTAGCATTAATTCTTACATGGTTATAAGCTATATTAAAATGTTTAGGTTATAACGGGAGTGGGGGTTATAAGGGAGTCCTGAAATAAAAATTCGTGATATTTCATTTTCTATTCCAAACCAACCACTAACCCTAAACACTGAAACGGGGAAATTTCAAAATATTTTGCCAAGTAAAGTCTTGCCGAAAAAATACCATTATCATTCCGCCTCAAATGAATTCCCGGGCAAAGCCGGGTACCTTAGCTAGTAAAACTATATAATTAATGTCCTGTAAAACCTGCATACTGCTAACACAACACCACCGTGAATATTAAGTGAATAAATACAAAAGGTAATAAAAAATCTTTCCCCTTCCCTGCGGAAAGTGTCTCAAATATAAACAAACAGGTCTGCCAACGGCTCACCGGAAAGAAAAACAATAACTGAAACATATGAGAATATTTCGTATTAATTTGATTGAAAACTATGTACTATATCTAAAAGTCCGTCACGCAAGGGCAGCGTAAACTAAGCAGATTTCCCACGTGAAGTTTTACAATAGAGAAATTTCACGAGAGCCGAGCCAGTCAAGGTAACGGCCGTACTAGTTTTTGGCGGGAAAGTAACTCTCGTCCGTTAGGCGCCCCGATAAAGTAAAAATGCAAATATCTCGGTTAATATTCAAGATAGAGAAAACATGCATATAACAATATTTATAGTAAATTTAATTTGTAATAAGATTGATTGTGTACACACTGAAATTTATTTAGTGACGGACTCATTAAATATACTCCTTGAGTCCACCCTAGCTAGAATAGGGTGGTTACCTGTAGATAACCCGTCCCGATTAGCTATAGTAGCATAAAGTGGACGTAAACAATAATATATATATATATATATATATATATATATATATATATATATATATATATACATATATATATATATACACACAGTTTTGAACGGACCTCATTTTCGTCATCTACTAGGTAGGATCGATGGAGATTTGAAGAAACATTTCGAAAATAGCGTCATGAGTACGACCTCCCCTTATTACCCCCTGATTTCCCTTAAGGGAAGTCTCCTAAAATTCAACCCTTCCTCACATTAACGGTCATTCGGTAGCAACCCTTTGAACACCCATGAGGTTTTCTTTGTTGTAAAATGCTTAACTGAAGACTCATTTAATCAGTATTGACCTCAGGTTGGAGTCAGCGAAAGTTGCTTGACGGGTGTTTTCCCCAAATGTTTGACTGGGAAAAATCGTTGCAGCCTTATCCCCTAATATATAATATATCAATGTCTAATGTGCTTACTCATCTCCTTCGAGAAACCTTCAAACAAATGGTGAAGAGTGTGTCGATATCCGTTAAAGTGTTAAAGAGATAAACCTGCCAATATAAGTATTGAATGATGTGTTCGCCATTTATTAAATGTCATACATTACTTATTTTTATCAGTGGTGACTAAACTTTAGAGGATTCAATAGTAAAAAGTGAATGTATAAATTAACTAACCCTTAAATAATCCAGCTAAGATAGTAGATAGAAAAACGAGACTATTGGCGACTAAAGAAAGTCACATTGGCGTGTTTATGAAATTTTCCTATTCCAGAAAATCCATTCTATTATATAAACGTGTAGTAGTGGTTCAGATATGCGTACAGGAGTGGGGGTTATTAGGAAGGTCTGAAATATAAAATCGCGATATTTCGTAACCTATTCATTTTTCGGCTAACGGGCATATAACAAAAGTTGTTTGTTTTGTTATTTAGAGTAACTTTTGTTATATTCATTTTTTTCGCATACTGAAGGATAAATGAGGTATACACGAAAAACTATAGAAGGGGTCAACAATGTTATAGGACATGAAAGTCTAAATCGAAATCAGCGATCTCCAGCGATCAAGAATGAGAGGTACATCCAGTTATTTCTGGTCTTAATTAACTCTGCAGAGTTAAAAAATGTTATACTTTACTGAACATGCTATGTACCATTAACAATATACAGTTCACTTTCCAAACAAACAAGAGTATTTTTAATAGTGGTTATAACCGATAGGAAACAGCTGCCATCCAAGTGGTGCTTTGGACCACTTTTGAGGAAATGAACGTTTATTCATAGATGGTTCGGAATGTAGAATTCATTCTATGTTTATGAATAATATGGTTAATACGATAATCTATGATTATGTTATATATAAACAAAGTCCGTCACGCAGGGGCTGGGTAAAGTAAGCAGATTTCCCATGTGATGTTTTACAATAGAGAAATTTCACGAGAGCCGAGCAGTTAAGGAAACGGCCGAACTAGCTTTTGGCGGGAAAGTCACTTGTCCGTTAGCCGTCCAGATTTAATAAATAAAAATGCAAATATCTCGGTTAATATTCAAGATAGAGAATAAATGTATATAACAATATTTAAAGTAAATTTAATTTGCAATAAGATTTACTCTGTACAATTTTTTGATCGGACGTATACTAACGGAGATATTTCAAATTTTCGAAAATCCTCCCCCTCTCACTGGTCTGATTTCAGCCGTTAGCGAACTTGATCTTTCTTTTTACATAAAATGACTAAATATCGAGTTTGGTAACGATCAAACAAAAATTGCGACCGCTAGAGCGGTAACAGACAAGTATATATATATATATATATATATATATATATATATATATATATATATATATACAGTTGAGAACGGACCTCATTTTCGTCTTCTACTAGGTAGGATCGATGGACATTTGAAGAAAAATTTCGAAAATTCCGTCATGAGTACAACCTCAATAGCTGATGACCCTTAAGGTAAATCTACTAAAAAAGATACATGTACAGGAAACGGGCAATATAAAAATATTGTGTATTTTGTAGAATTAAGTACATAACAAATACTTTTATTATTAACATTTCCCCATTACACCAGACTCGAGTGTAAATCCTAAGCATTGAGACGGGAAAATGTAAAAATATTGTGCATTGTAAAGCCCAAAAAAAAATACCGTCATCATTCAGCCTTAAATGATTTCCCGGGCGAAGCCGGGTACCGTAGATAGTACTTAATAAAACCTAATTACTATAAAACCAGATGTGTTATTAGACTTACAAAAATAAAGTATAAATACCGTTCTTTAGTTTAATCAAATAGTATTTATTAACATCCAATTTCTAAGGCTAACTGGAATGGATTAAGTACAGGTTACCACATTTACTGCAGATTAACTTTTTAGCAGATTTCCCTTCAGGGAAATCAGCTATTGAGGTTGTACTCATGACGGAATTTTCGACATTTTTCTTAAAATGTCCGTCAATCCTACTTAGTAGATGACGAAAATGAGGTCCGTTCAAAACTGTATATATATTTGTCTGTTACCGCTCTAGCGGTCGCAATTTTTGTTTGATCGTTACGAAACTCGAAATTTAGTTGTTTTATGTAAAAATAAAGATCAAGTTCGTTAACGGCTGAAATCGGACCAGTGGGAGGGTGGGTGGTTTAGAGGGGAGGATTTTCGAAAAATCGAAATATCTCCGTTACTATACGTCGGATCGAAAAATTGTATAAAATAAATCTTATTGCAAATTACATTTACTATAAATATTGTTCTATACATATTTTCCGTATAGTGAGTATTAACCGAGATATGTGTATTTTTTGTAATGAGTTCCGCTTTCAGTAAACCCCTACTCCTACTAGGGACATATTAATAATAAGCTGATATCTAATGAACCACCTCATTATTAGGTTAAATACAAAATATTGTTTTCAACAAAGCTTTATTTTACGAGGTACAAACAAATACGTTCTTTTGAACCCCCCCCCCCCCCCCTTTTTCTTGGACTACAAAAATATGAGTGATTGAGATAGAAATTATTTTGATTCATTTCAAATTACTCCACTAACTATAATAAATAGTTTCCAATAAAATTAATATTTTATATTCAGATATATTTCTTTAATTGTTTGTTTTTCCGGTCTATCTATCGATACTGCACTACAAGGTTGGCTAACCTGTTTGTTTACAATCCAGCCGTATTACGTTGTAGGTTACGTTTATTATTAATTACAGTACTAGATATAATAAATAGTTATATGAATAAAATTTATAACTTATATTCAAATATATTTCCGTAATTGCTTTTATTTCCGGTAAAAGCTGGCTAACCTGATTGTTTAGAACTCAGGCTGTTTGCTATCAGGAAGGCTCTTACCATTTGACTTGCCCTTTATTTGTGTACTTAATATTCACAGCAGTATTAAGTCTTACAAATAATGGATATTCTGTGAAACTATTTAGTGTTGGTGTAATAAGTGTACAGAGCGTTGCTATCATTAACGGTAAGTCCATCTTTTGTGTTCTTGTTGTTTTTTGAGATTGAATTGTTTTTAATTTAATCTCGGGGCCTAACGGACGAGAGTTACTTTCCCGCCAAAAGCTAGTTCGGCCGTTTCTTTGACTGGCTCGGCTCTCGTGAAATTTCTCTGTTGTAAAACTTCATGTGGGAAATCTGCTTAGTTTACGCAGCCCCTGCGTGACGGACTTTTACTAATTTTAGGTCAGAGGATAAGGAGCCTCCCCTCCCTCAACAAATATATGAACTATGTAGTTGGGTATTGGTTTTTAATTGTTTTTCTCGTAGAGAAGAAGTGAAGTGTTATTTATTAACGTATTCTTTGTGCTACCATAGCTAATTAGAACCTGTTATCTGCAGGTTACCACCCACTTGGTGGAACTAAGGATTTTATTTAGTGTATTCGTCACTAAATATATTCATTTTGCCAAGTCGGGAATCGAACCCACGATTCTAGGTTTGCCAAGTGATTTTAGGGCTACGCCTTTACTCAAGTGGCTAATATGAGCTCCCAAAAAACTGAAAACTAAGCAATACCAATTTGCAGGCGAACATATTTTCTCAATTTCTTGGACAATGCTTATTAATTTGCTTTTTCATAGAATTAATGTTTAGGTGCGAAATCTTATTGTTAGTGCAATCTGTAGTTTATGATTTTCAAAAAAAATATTATGAAGTAATCATGGGTTTCTATCCCACCACGTCGGTTCCTCTTCGTGGTTAACATAGAACTTCTATTTTCATACAAGCTCATGTATAATTTGAGGCTACCTCTTGAAGGACCTTTTTGAAGTATTCAAAAAATAAATAGCTTTTGTGAAAATATTTTTGAAATATAATGTTTATTTGTAAATTGACTTAATATTACTTGAGTTGCTATTCTCCCTTCCCTCATTAGGTAAACTGAATTTTTCGCTAATACGAAACCTTTAGGTTTTAATTAGTTGGTATTAGTGAGTGTCTATGGTAGTGCGAGCAGAAGGAAGGAGCCATGAGAAATCTTTAGTGGGTTAGAACAGGCAGAAGGGGGTCCTTTGGATATCCATTCGATGCTGAAGCTTTTTTACCTCTCGATACCTACCTAACGAGCTAACTTCATATCGATTTACCCCCAACCCCCTCCCAAGTCCAACCCTTAGTGCTACCCTCCCCTTAAGGCAGATAGTCTACATCGGAAATAAGCTCCTTACTCCAACAACTAAGCCCATAAAATCTGACTCTACCCAAGAAATTCAAACGGCAAATATTTATATTTCCTACAATTAACTTTAGTACTGATTTTGTATTCCTATCGTTTGAGCCGCATTTCTCTTAAAGCCTTTACCTTAAATAATTATGAAGATGGCAGTAGCTTATTCTCAAAATATTCCTTATATATGTCACTATTTATATATACAAACACATTTTTTTTCTTTCCTATTTATATTCTGTGGGGATAAATATTTTTCACATTCCAGATAAGTCTAACTACAATGGCAAGAAGGTTGAAAATCTTTTCTGTATGCCCGTTTGTTACTCAATACGGTCCGGAAGGCTATATGAGACTATATTCACATATCCTCTTCAATATCTTCATCAAATTAGGTTTAAAATAAAGTTTTAATTTAAAACGTTATTGAAATTAACCGGTGTCATTTTTATATCAATTCGTCGAATACGTTAAAACAACTAGTGGGGACTTTCGGCTTCCAACTCATACACTTATAGTATTACAGGAGGTTGGCGGGGTAGAATTTCATGAACTTTATTTTATAGTACTTTTTCAAAGGTAATACAATTGTTATGATGGCTTCTAATACTAGTCTAGTTCTGGGAGAGAAACGCTATACCATTAATCTGGATCAGAGTCTTCATTATCATCTCTATTTCTTTGTGTTTCGTCTACTTCCCCATAATTAATTTCTGATATTTTTGGGATAACAGGGGCCTAACCTGTTGGTTTTAAGCCTAATTGTTCTTTTTGAGTATTTTTATCTTGTGTTTAGTGTTCTTCATGTTGCATTTATTATTTTTCTATTATTGTAGTAATTACAATTTTTTAGCAGATTTCCTTTAAGGGAAATCAGCTATTGAGGTCGTACTCATGACGCGATTTTCGAAAAATATCTTCAAATGTCCATCGATCCTACCCAGGAGATGACAAAAATGAGGTCCGTTCGATATTATATATATATATATATATCTACCGTTCGCAATGTTTGTTTGATCGTTACCAAACATCGATATTTAAACGTTTTATGTAAAAAGACAGATCAAGTTCGTTAACGGCTGAAATCTGACCAGTGGAAGAGGGGGTTTAGAGGGGCGATTTTCGAAGTATTCAAATTCAAATATTTCCGTTACTGTACATCGTATCGAAAAATGGTATAGAACCAATCTTATTGAAAATTAAAAGATCTATAAATGTTGTTATGTACATGTTTTCATTATCTTATCTAACCCTTAAATAATCCAGCTAAGATAGTAGATAGAAAAACGAGACTATTGGCGACTAAAGAAAGTCACATTGGCGTGTTTATGAAATTTTCCTATTCCAGAAAATCCATTCTATTATATAAACGTGTAGTAGTGGTTCAGATATGCGTACAGGAGTGGGGGTTATTAGGAAGGTCTGAAATATAAAATCGCGATATTTCGTAACCTATTCATTTTTCGGCTAACGGGCATATAACAAAAGTTGTTTGTTTTGTTATTTACAGTAACTTTTGTTATATTCATTTTTTTCGCATACTGAAGTATAAATGAAGTATACACGAAAAACTATAGAAGGGGTCAACAATGTTATAGGACATGAAAGTCTAAATCGAAATCAGCGATCTCTAGCGATCAAGAATGAGAGGTACATCCAGTTATTTCTGGTCTTAATTAACTCTGCACAGTTAAAAAATGTTATACTTTACTGAACATGCTATGTACCATTAAGAATATGAAGTTCACTTTCCAAACAAACAAGAGTATTTTTTATTGTGGTTATTACCTTTAGAAAACAGCTGCCATCCAAGTGGTGCTTTGGACCACTTTTGAGGAAATGAACGTTTATTCATAGATGGTTCGGAATGTAGAATTCATTCTATGTTTATGAATAATATGGTTAATACGATAATCTATGATTATGTTATATATAAACAAAGTCCGTCACGCAGGGGCTGCGTAAAGTAAGCAGATTTCCCACGTGATGTTTTACAATAGAGAAATTTCACGAGAGCCGAGCAGTTAAGGAAACGGCCGAACTAGCTTTTGGCGGGAAAGTCACTTGTCCGTTAGCCGCCCAGATTTAATAAATAAAAATGCAAATATCTCGGTTAATATTCAAGATAGAGAATAAATGTATATAACAATATTTAAAGTAAATTTAATTTGCAATAAGATTTACTCTGTACAATGTTTTGATCGGACGTATAGTAACGGAGATATTTCAAATTTTCGAAAATCCTCCCCCTCTCACTGGTCTGATTTCAGCCGTTAGCGAACTTGATCTTTCTTTTTACATAAAATGACTAAATATCGAGTTTGGTAACGATCAAACAAAAATTGCGACCGCTAGAGCGGTAACAGACAAGTATATATATATATATATATATATATATATATATCTATATATATATATACAGTTGAGAACGGACCTCATTTTCGTCATCTACTAGGTAGGATCGATGGACATTTGAAGAAAAACTTTGAAAATTCTGTCATGAGAACAACCTCAATAGCTGATTTCCCTTAAGGGACATCTGCTAAAAAAGATACATGTACAGGTAATATAAAAATATTGTGTATTTTGTAGAATTAAGTACATAACTTTTATTATTAACATTTCCCCATCACACCAGACTCGAGTGTAAATCCTAAGCATTATGACGGGAAAATGTAAAAATATTGTGCATTGTAAAGCCCAAAAAAAAAATACCGTCATCATTCAGCCTTAAATGATTTCCCGGGCGAAGCCGGGTACCTTAGATAGTACTTAATAAAACCTAATTACTATAAAACCAGATGTGTTATTAGAATTACAAAAATAAAGTATAAATACCGTTCTTTAGTTTAATCAAATAGTATTTATTAACGTCCAATTTCTGATACTAAGGCTAACTGGAATGGATTATCTACAGGTTACCAAATTTACTGCAGATTAACTTTTTACTAATTTTAGGTCAGAGGATAAGGCGCCTCCCCTCTCTCAACAAATATATTAACTAGTAGGGTATTGGTTTTTAATTGTTTCTCTCGTAGAGAAGAAGTGAAGTGTTATTTATTAACGTATTCTTTGTGCTTCGATGGCTAATTAGAACCTGTTATCTGCAGGTTACCACCCACTTGGTGGAACTAAGGATTTTATTTAGTGTATTCGTCACTAAATATATTCATTTTGCCAAGACGGGAATCGAACCCACGATTCTAGGTTTGCCAAGTGATTTTAGGGCTACGCCTTTACTCTAGTGGCTAATATGAGCTCCCAAAAAACTGAAAACTAAGCAATACAAATAGCAGGTGAACATATGTTCTCAATTTCTTGTACAATGCTTATTAATTTGCTTTTTCATAGAATTAATGTTTAGGTGCGAAATCTTATCGTTAGTGCAATCTGTAGTTTATGATTTTCAAAAAATATTATGAAGTAATCATGGATTTCTATCCCACCACGTCGGTTACTCTTCGTGCTTAACATAGAACCTTCTATTTTCAAACAAGCTCATGCATCATTTGTGGCTACGTCTTGAGAAAGTATTCAAAAAATAAATAGCTTTTGTGAAAATATTTTTGAAATATAATGTTTAGTTTATTTGTAAATTGACTTAATATTGCTTGAGTTGCTATTCTCCCTTCCCTCATTAGGTAAACTAGATTTTTCGCTAATATGAACCCCATTGATTTTAATTAGTTGGTATTAGTGAGTGTCTATGGTAGTGCGAGCAGATGGAAGGAGCCATGAGAAATCTTTGAGTGGGTTAGAACAGGCAGAAGGAGGTCCTTTGGATATCCACTCGATGCTGAAGCTTTTTTACCTCTCGATACCTACCTAACGAGCTAACTTCATATCGATTTACCCCCAACCCCCTCCCAAGTCCAACCCTTAGTGCTACCCTCCCCTTAAGGCAGATAGTCTACATCGGAAATAAGCTCCTTACTCCAACAACTAAGCCCATAAAATCTGACTCTACCCAAGAAATTCAAACGGCAAATATTTATATTTCCTACAATTAACTTTAGTACTGATTTTGTATTCCTATCGTTTGAGCCGCATTTCTCTTAAAGCCTTTACCTTAAATAATTATGAAGATGGCAGTAGCTTATTCTCAAAATATTCCTTATATATGTCACTATTTATATACACAAAAACATTTTTTTTTCTTTTCTATTTATATTCTGTGGGGATAAATATTTTTCACATTCCAGATAAGTCTAACTACAATGGCAAGAAGGTTGAAAATCTTTTCTGTATGCCCGTTTGTTACTCAATACGGTCCGGAAGGCTATATGAGACTATCCTCACATATCCTCGTCAATATCTTCATCAAATTGGGTTTACAATAAAGTTTTAATTTAAAACGTTATTGAAATTAACCGGTGCCATTTTTATATCAATTCGTCGAATACGTTAAAACAACTGGTGGGAACTTTCGGCTTCCAACTCATACACTTATAGTATTACAGGAGGTTGGCGGGGTAGAATTTCATGAACTTTATTTTTTAGTACTTTTTCAAAGGTAATACAATTGTTATGATGGCTTCTAATACTAGTCTAGTTCTGGGAGAGAAACGCTATACCCATTAATCTGGATCAGAGTCTTCATTATGATCTCTATTTCTTTATGTTTCGTTTATTTCCCCATAATTAATTTCCGATATTTTTGGGATAACATTGGCCTAACCTGTTGGTTTTAAGCCTAATTGTTCTTTTTGAGTATTTTTATCTTGTGTTTAGTGTTCTTCATGTTGCATTTATTATTTATCTATTATTGTAGCAATTACAATTTTTTAGCAGATTGCCCTTAAGGGAAATCAGCTATTGAGGTCGTACTCATGACGCGATTTTCGAAAAATATCTTCAAATCTCCATCGATCCTACCCAGAAGATGACGAAAATGAGGCCCGTTCGAAATTATATATATATATATTTGTCTGTTGTCGCTCTAGTGTTCGCAATGTTTGTTTGATCATTACCAAACATCGATATTTAAACGTTTTATGTAAAAAGACTGATCAAGTTCTTTAACGGCTGAAATCTGACCAGTGGGAGAGGGGGTTTAGAGGGGCGATTTTCGAAATATTCGAATTCGAAATATCTCCGTTACTGTACATCATATCGAAACATTGTATAGAACCATTCTTATTGCAAATTAAAAGATCTATAAATGTTGTTATGTACATGTTTTCATTATCTTTAACCCTTCACAGACAAGGAATATGAAAATTACATTGCAGGCAAGCTGGGTCACGGGTGACCCAGTCATATTTATAGCACATTTTTTTCATTTTAACAAAAATATTCCAGTTGTTGTTTTTTTTTATATAAAAAAAGAAAGTATAGTTTGAAAAATTTATTTTATTTAGCAATATACATAATATGATAAAAATACAAAAACTTACATTAGTAGGAACTACATATACTTAAATTAGTAGGAACGTAGAGTTCCAGACCTTTGGTACCTTTGGTATCCGTATAGGATAAAAGATAAAAATTAAACGAGTAAACTCCTAGAAGGGAAAAAATAAGAAATTTCCAGCTATAAAAGACGAGAAAATTTAATAAAATCTTAGTGATTAAATAATTTTCAGTAAGTTATCAGTCTTCCATTTCATCCGGCAGTCCAGCAATAATTTTTCCTACTCTGAACAGTCAAAAACTTTCCAGATCAAAATAAATAGTTTAAACTCTTACAGAAAAAATATATATAAAAATATACTCTACGGAAAAAAGAATAAGAAAATATGAGGGATAATAAATCAAAAAAAGGGAATAAACTCTTAGTAATGAAAGTTCACTAATACTTCAAACTCAGAACAATCTAACAATCTTCTATTTCTTCATCTTCTTCAGGTGAGACTCTGGTAATGCATCGAGAACAAATACTTAGCCTATGCTCAGCACATAGGCTGCGATTACAATGAGCGCAGTTTGATGTACCCTTACGATCTCTTGATTTTTCACAAAAAACACACCGATGTCTTGAAGTGCTGGGTCCAGGCTGATTCTCAATTTCTTTTTCATCAACTCTCGGAAGGAGGGGAAGGGTTACCATGCACTCCCCTTCCCCTCCTTCCCTTACTTTACTCAGAATATTATTTTTACCAACCTCTGGGTCTCCGGCGACCCAGCCTTGCCTGTGAAGGGTTAATATTAACCCAGATATTTGCGGTTTTTAGTTTTCGGCCTTCAGTAAACCCCCACTCCTACTCATGTCACAACAACAATAAGCTTTTATAAATGAAGCAGTATTTGAAGCTTAAATACCAAATATTTTTCTAATTGAACTTTTACGTCATGAGATGAATGAAAATACGGGATAAATAAGTTTGGAAATCTGCTTAGGTAACGCAGCCCCTGCGTGACGGACTTTTTTCTTTTAAAAAAAAAGTTAAATGAGCAATATCGCCTATGTTGTGAAACCCAAAAAATAAATAGATAAACTTAAGTTAAACATTTAAAATGGCGAATGAGTGATTTTTAAGAGTATTTTGGATTGGAAGGCTTGTATCTTGTAGGTTATCTGTTGGTTTTGTGGAAGCCCAAAGTTCTACTCAGTATTTCCATATCAATCGGAGTACTGTCGAGTGTATCAATTATTTATTAGTCAGTGATGAGGTACATCTAGGGCCTTCATATCCCAGCCTTATCAAGTAAGTGTTTGTGACTCCATTTAGTAGGGATGAACTCCATTTACTATTGTGTATGAAAGGACCTGCATAGATGCTATGTGTCAGGGGATGGATGTATGAACACGTCTGACAATCCATCGTTACTATTCCTGTAGTATATAGTACATACCAATGATGAACTTGGGCCATTACTACCGAAATGTGGAGTAGGTGTGACAGGGGGAAGAAGGGGGTGTGAGTATTGTCGGTGTATCGATCTATAATTAGTAGGTTTCACACGTCATTTGCCACTATCAGAACCAGCCCGCCCATTTACCCAAATATAACTAACTTGTGAAGCTGTCATGGCTCCAAGCTTCCATATTTACATACACTACACAGACATTCCTGTTAAATTCTGCAAAAGTCTTTGCCAGTCACGTCCCGTGTCTCACCTGGGTCTCGTCATTCGGCCAACTAGATGTTCTGGATAATTCAGCTGGCCGAAAGAAGTCCAGGATCTTGCTAGTTCCTCCTTTTTTGCTACATTTATATTTAGTTTGCGCTAATAATACATAATTTTGTCAATGTAATCCTGACACATCACAAAGATCTACTGATTTCACTTATTCAAATTCTGGGAAGTCATTAGCAGAGAAAGAGAACCGCTAACTGCCTAGTGGATTACTCTAAAATACGGTGTATTAGCAATTGAAGACTGCAATTATATTAACAGGTTTCTCTTAAGGGAAATCAGCTATTGAGGTCGTACTCATGACGCGATTTTCGAAAATTCGAAATATCTCCGTTACGATACGTCGGATCAAAAACTTGTATAGAACCTATCTTATTGCAAATATTTTTCTATACATTTATTCTCTAGCTTGAATATTAACCGAGATATTTGCATTTTTCAGTTTTCAGCCTTCAGCAAACCCCCCACTTTTACTCATGTTACATAAACAATACTCTATTATGTAATAAACCATATTATTCGAAGGTTAAATACTATAAATTGTTTTCAAGAGACCTTTATTATACGAGATAAATGCAAATTATGTTATCGTGACCCCCCTTCTTAAATTCTTGGACTACTATACTGATTTGATTGAGATAAAAATTATTCTGATTTCCATTATAAATTACTGTACTATATATAGTAAATACTTTTCAATCAAAATTAATATGTTATATTCTGATATATTTCCGTAATTGTTTTTCTTTCCTGTGAGAAGTTGGCACACCTGTTTGTTTACTTTTGATGTCCCGTCTGGAGGTTTCTTATTATTGTATTTATTCACTTGATGTTGACTGTGCTATTGCGTTACCAGTATGTAGATTTATCTATTGTTAAACATCACGAGGGAAATCTGCTTAGTTTAGGCAGCCCCTGCGTGACGGATTTTTTTTTATTGTAGCGGCCGGGTTGTTGCGAACGTAGTAAATATCCTTGGCAGTTAGCCTTTGAACTGTCATGTGTTCGCAAGTACCTCGTTGCTATAGAGGAGTAGAGTATCAAGGGTATCGGCGTCTGAAGTGCGGCTTTATTTAATTCGTTTGTGCTAAGGCCTTTTTAGCAGATTTCCCTTAGCGGAAATCAGCTATTGAGGTCGTACTCATGACAGAATTTACGAAATTTTTCTTCAAATGTCCAACGATCCTACCCATTAGATGACGAAAATTAGGTCAGTTCTAAACTGTGTATATATTTATATATATATATATATATATATATATATATATATATATATATATATAATTCGTCTATTACCGCTCTAGTAGCGGTCGCAATTTTGGTTTGATCGTTACCAAACTCGATATTTAGTCTTTTTATGTAAAAAGAAAGATCAAGTTCGTTAACGGCTGAAATCGGACCAGGTGGAGGGGGGGTTTAGAGGGGGAGAATTTTGAAAATTTCAAATACCTCAGTTACTATAAGACGGATCGAAAAAGTGTGTAGGATACATCTTATTGCAAATTAAATGTACAATAAATATTTTATATATATTTATTCTCTATCTAGAATATTAACCGAGATATTTGCATTTTTCAGTTATCAGCCTTTTGTAAACCCCCACTTCTGCTAGTGTTACATAAACAATACTCTGTTATATAATAAGCCAAATTATTCGAAGCCTAAATACCAAATATTGTTTTCATTGATCTTTTACTTTCTAAGCATATGCATATACGTTCTGTAGACCCCCCCCCCATCTTTTGTTTTTGGATTACTAAAATTTGAGTGATTGAGATAAAACTGATTCTGATTCATTACAAATTACACCACTAACTTTAGTGAATTGTTTTCAATAAAATTAATATGTTATATTCAGATATATTTCATTAATTGTTTGTCTTTCAGGTCTATCTATACAGCGCTTATGTATGTGGCTGGCAGGCGCCAGCCAGCCTGTTTGTTTACAATTCAGCCGCTTTCCGTTGTAGAGATTATTAACTTGTATTGTAAATTTACTGAGCATTCACGGTAGTATATTCATGCACCTGTATGTATATTCATCTATTGTAAAACTCCTCGTGGGAAATCTTCTTAGTTTACGCATCCCCTGCGTGACAGACTTTTTTGATATGTTATTTTTATGAATATATTTCATTGAGTTCAAACCGGCCTTGTCTCTTATCTCACACACCTTTCACATGACTGAAAACCCTATGGAAATTAATGATACATAATTTGTATGTGTATTGGAGCTATATGGGGCAGATGGGAGAGAAGATTGTAGGAGAGGTAGAGGTCTCTTCCTCTTCCCTTTGTGGTCCAATATAAGATCCCTCCACTCGCAGCTCCATTCTACGAGATGGATTGGTGAATCTGACTCACCGGTCACGTCTCCCGGGAACCGGCCGTGGTCCGAATGTCCACAAAGGTCACATATGTGTATAAGGGAAAAAGGATTCTAGAGGATTTCTGCTCTAAGTCCGCCCCTTAAGCTTTGTTCAGCTCTTTTTCTGCTTCCCTCTTACGGCTCCGGACTTCCCTTAGTTTTGAAGGTTATTTACTTAGGTATTCATTTTCAGTATGCTCATATTTGCCATGGAGGGTCTCCTGTTTATCACTGAAACCGTTTGACCAGTTTACGTCTGTGGAATCAAAGAACGGCCTTTTGTAGTTGTCACATCCCAGCTTGAGTTAAAATATAACTGTATAATGTGATGGGGTAATTCATTTGGGGTGAATATTACCCTCTCACTATTTGGGTTTATGCAAAATGCTGGTTTTCATGAGGGTGGACTGTATAAATGTGGTTAGATGGTTATAAAACAAAACAAGTCTATTGAAAGTGTTACTACATAATACATATAATATTGTTACGTTTTTTTTATTACCAAATCCAGTAATAAACGTTTTTAATAAGAGTTCTTTTGGATTGCAAAATTAAATACTCGCAAGTTTCACAGTTTGTATCACTGCACAATGTATTTCACAATGCACAATAAGCTTGGTAATTATTCTTAATTACTACTCACAGTATACACTGATAGCGCCACTGTTCTTCAGATTACACAGTCCAATAATTCACTCACGGTCCCTGAAATTCACAACAAGACGGCACTGCACTGTCCTTTACTTCGCGGCACTGCACTGTCCTTTACTTCGCGGCACTGCACTGTGATTTACTTCGCGGTACTGCACTGTCTTAAACACGACACTAAACTGTTACTTACAGTCACACTGTAGCACTGACTGGCTCGCAGCTGGCCGCTCTTTATATAGGTTCGGCATACATCAAAGGGGAATTGCCTGGACCCCTCGACGCCTGGCTGGAAGGTACGAGTAGGAACTAGGACATTCTATCGGCTTCTTTGATCTACGTCACACTTTCCAAATGTGCGACTCTCTCTCTCTCTCTCTCTCTCTCTCTCTCTCTCTCTCTCTCTATCTCTCTCTCTCTCTCTCTCTCTCTCTCTCTCACTCTCACTCTCTCTCTCTGAAGGATTATTCATGTATTTAATTTTCGCAACAATATGAAAAATATTGTTTAAGAGTTACAATATTGAATGCTGATGATCTGTTGACTTATTGTGCCTGGCTTCCTTGTGTGTGGTTTTCCTTCTGATGGTTATTCATTCCCCTTTTTCTCCTTACTTCTTCCATTTCTCTCTCCATCTATATCTTCTCTCCTGCCACCCGCCTTGGCTTGAATGCTAATTAATTAGCCATGGTTTTGAGATATATTAACAGTAAAAAAAGTACTTCTTTTATTAACGTGTGCACTCTCAAGAAGATTTAGACTCACTTCTCTTTATCTTCTACTGCATTTTGTTCTCTGCTAACAGCTGGAGGTGGAGGACTGACACATAGATGGCAGCACCATGGGGCCTTTGAAAGGTAGAGAACTATGGTTTCTTTCGTCTGTTTCATTTAAGATACAACAATCACATTATTTAATTTCCTCAAATATGAACAATTTAATGGTTCTAATCTATCAACCCAACATCATTTATTGATCGATAGTGATTCGTATCTTTGGCATTTAGCAATCTTTAATGTTTAGATGTCATTGGGTTATCTTTCTCTTCTCTTGCTTTTTACTTGAACACAGTAGTTAGCGTTCTATAACATACTTACGTTAAAGTATAACATACTTGAGTAGTAGGGTCGGGAGAGGGGGGGGGGGGGGGGTTCTTTTGAAGGCTCCTTGAAAAACACGAAAGTACGAATAACTCGCTCAATACTTCGGTTACGACAATTGTAGAGCATCTGTAGTTTAACAAGATTGGTCCTATTACAGGTCGATTTCCGCCAGTAGCAAATAAGATCTTTATTAGTTGACTGAAGCGGTTAAGTCTTTAGTAGGGTATTAATCAAATAACATTAACGAGTTAAGAACATACAATTTTAAATGATGACGGAATCACACTAGGTATTTGCATGTATCACACTGTATAAGTTCAATGAAAACAATATTTATTATGCACACTTAGAATAATTTGATTCACGATATAACTGCATATTGTTAATATAAAATAGGTAGGAGTGGAGATTTACTAAAGACTGAAAACTAAAAAAGTCCGTCACGCAGGGGCTGCGTTAACTAAGCAGATTTCCAACGTGAAGTTTTAGAATTGAGAAATTTCACGAGAGTCGATCAGTTAAGGAAACGGCCGAACTAGCTTTTGGCGGTTAAGTCACCCGTCCGTTAGCCGCCCAGTTTCAATAAAAATACAAATATCTCGGTTAATATTCAAGATAGAGAATAAATGTATATAACAATATTTATAGTAAATTTAATTGCATAAGATTATTCCATGTGTCTGTACAACCCCCAAATCGACCGACTATAGCTAACCGGAGATATTTTGAATTTTCGAAAATCCTCACCCTCCTAAAACCCCCCCCTCCCCCCCCCCCCCCCCCCCCCACTGGTCCGGTTTCAGCCGTTAACGAACTTGATCTTTCTTTTTTAAAGTATAAAACCGACCAAATATCGAGTTTGGTAACGATCAAACAAAAATTGCAACCGCAAACCGGTAAAACATACACCACAATTATAGCGTATATATATAATATATATATATATATATATATATAATATATATATATATTTATATATATACATACAGTTTTGAACGGTCCTCATCCTCATTTTCGTCATACTCATAGGTAGGATAGGTAGGATCGATGCCGACATTTGAAGATAATGTCGAAAATTCCCGTACATGAGTACAACCTCAATATCCCCTAAGGGTTCAATATTCATATATTCAAGAGATATAATATGTAGTAATCACAACAGTTATAGGCAATTAAATTTGTAATATGAGCTTTTGATGCGACGTTTATTATCAATTTTCAAAATTCCTCCCCTCTAAATCCCCCCCCCCCCCCATCCCCAGTCTGTCGTATTTTAGCCGTTAAATCTTGATCTTCAGTTTTGTGTAAAACTTTGTTCGAGTTTGGTAACGATAAACAGAAAAAGTCCGTCACGCTAGGGGGCTGCGTAAACTAAGCAGATTTCCCACGTGAAGTTTATTTTACAATAGGGAAATTCTGCCTAATAATAACTGCTGCTAGTAGTAGTAAGAAAAACTCTAAAAAACATTATTTAGGGCGTAACAAAAATCTCAGTAGATTTCTAGCCCCCCAAAAAACAGTTGACCTAACCTCTAAACCCTATTCACGAGGCGAAGTTATAGAAACGGCCCGCCAGAGCTCTCGCCCGAAAAGTTCGAACATAGCCTACCTGACCAGTGACCAGTATCAACGACAGCGCAAATAATTACAAATGCAAATATCACTCGGTTAATATTCAAGATACAGAATAAATGATTAGAACGATATTTATAGTTCTAAATTTTAATATAGGCAATAAGAATTTATTCTATATACAATTTTTCGATCCGACGCATAATAACGGAGATATTATTTTGAATTTTCAAAAATCCCCCCCTCTACTCCCTAAACCCCCCCTCCCACTGGTCCGATTTCAGCAGCCATTAACGAACTTGATTCTTCCCTTTTTACATAAAACGATTAAATTCCGGGTTCTCTTTGGTAACAAGATCAAACAAGAATTTTCCGTGCGATCGCTAGAGCGTTAAACAGACAAATATATATATATATTTATATATATATATATATATATATATATATATATATAGAATATAAAATATATATAATTTTGAACGTAACCTTCATTTTCGTTCGGGTCATCTCCTGTAGTCTAGATCGATGGACATTTGAAGAAATTTTTCGCCAGAACTCGCCCTGATCATGAGTACTGACTCAATAGCTGATTTTTTAATTTGCGAACCGCCACCCCCTAGAGCAAGCGTTATAGTAAAATTTGCGACCGCTAGAGCGGTAACAGACAATTGTATTACTAATGTGGTTTTATTTTCGTAATGTATTGTAAATATTTTTCTGAGAATTCATCCAACTTACAGCTCAGTCATTTTAGCAAGTTGCTAATTTTATTTGAAGAGTATAAACTAGACTTAATTGGTATACGGATGACTTATTACCAGCGTGTATAATCCATCATTGAGTCCTTTACCTATTTATATATTATTTTACGTATTTTAATTTATATTTAAGATAGATGGTCTCTATTCACTACATATTAAACCGTTTCTTGAAGTAAGGAGTGGCATACTAATCCGGTATTAAATTAAATTAAATTATTTATTCACGTCCACTTTTTGCATCCGGTTTTACTCTTTCAAATAGTCAGATAAATGGTGGTTATCAGTTTTATTTCTAATTATCTCTCTGTTCTTGACAGGAACACGATTTTATTTAAAAATGTATTAAACTATTTTTGACGAATCTTGAATTGAATTAAATATTTTAAAATAGACCCTCCATAATTAGTGGTTATTGTTTTTTTTCTTTTGACACATTTTTTCCCTAATATTCATGACTGGTTGATTTTTTGGTTATATTTCTCGGATTTACTATAAGCGGTCTTCATACCATTAATATCTCTCTGTTCCTTGCTTTTGATATTTTGAATATTTATAAATATCTTCAAGAGAGTGATTGCCTCGGAGTGATTATTTATGATTTTTTTTAAATAATTGTTTTCCAATTCATTCAGATCTGGGTTTTATTATTTATTTTTTTTTAAATAAGTCATCGTCTTTGGAAGAAGCAAGCCTTACAAGACTAAGAGTTATGTAGTATACACTTTTTAGAAATTCTTAGAGTGATAAGAAATCCGTATCACTATCGATAAAGATGTCTGGAAATGGTTTAATAGCCAGAAAATCGTTTTATCTAGGTCTGGGGTGAAGGACTCAGGGTGACAACTCATTTAAAAAAAATCAGATATTGAAATAGAAACGCACTAATTACTTCAGCATTTCTTAATGGATTCTGTAATAACGTAAAGGATGTATTTCAAGGCCTTTTCGAGTTAGAGACCTCATGTCCAGAAATTGGTTAGGTTTGATGTTTAATTTGTCAGACTTAGGTTGAAAGGACAATTTAACCAACTTTACCGAACCGATCGTTATTTATTCATTCAATCAATTCTTAGACTTCTCTAGAATTCTTGTAGTTATTTGATATATCCATGAATTTTCTGGATTTCTTTTACATTGTTTTACGTTTTCGTTATATCATATTTAGAGTAGTGTATATACAGTTTTTCACCCTCTTTTAGCTAATGTGGAATTATTTAGAGGCTGAAATTATATTCATTTTAGCAGATTTCACTTAAGGGAAATCAGTTATTGAGGTCATACTCATGACGCGATTTTCGATCCTACCCTGGAGATAACGAAATTGAGGTCCGTTCAAAATTATGTGTATATATATATATATATATATATATATATATATATATATATATATATATGTCTGTTAACGCTCTAGCGATTTTTGTTTGATCGTTGCCAAACTCGATATTTAACCGTTTTATGTTAAAAGAAAGAGTTCGTTAATCGCTTAAATGAGACCAGAGGGAGGGGGGGGGTTCGAAAATTGGAAATATCTCCGTTGTTATGCATCGGATCGAAAAATTGTATGAAACTAATCTTATTGCAAATTGAATTTACTATGTATATTGTTCTACAGTTGTCCCTCGATAATCCGACACTTTTTAATCCGACGTACTCGGTAGTCCGACGCGCTACAGGCAGCAAAATGCATCTCCCTCCCACCGCTCCGGCAGGAAGCAAAACAAACCTGCAGTGAAAAATGGCAAGCACAAGTGTGAAACGTAAACATAAAACATTAAGTTTATCTGAAAAATGGGAAATTATTAAACGAATAGACCGTGGTGAAACTCCCAGAGCAATATCTAAAGAGTATGACATTGGACGACCTACTGTCTACGATATTGTGAAAAATAGGGAAAAAATTGAAAAATTCATAAAGTCTGTTGATGATGAGCCTGTACATGTATCCTGGTACATTTTTGGTAATCCGACATTTTCGGTAATCCGACACTCTCACGGTCCCTTAACTGTCGGATTATCGAGGGACAACTACATTTATTCTCTATCTTGAATATTAACCGAGATATAGCATTTTTATGAATTGTAACGGACGAAATGAGATTGGCTAACTTCGGGTCTAGTCGTGAGTTTCTAACATAAGCTAGTTCGGCCGTTTCCGTAACTCTTCGACTCTCTTGAAATTTCTCTATTGTAAAACTTCACGTAGGAAATCTGCTTAGTTTACGCATCCCCTGCGTGGCGGACTTTTTCTATTTAAAACGTTTATCGTGTCATTTTATGGTGAATTGGTACATTTAATAGAACATTCTATTTATATGTCTAAAATATGTGGTTGAAAATAGCATGAATTAGCCATTTGATGACGTAGTTTTTCTAATTCCCTAGCCCGTTGGCTGGGTTTTGATGCGGAGTTTTATCTCATTCCTGTGGTATTTTGTCGCAAGCTCCTCTGCCTTCTTGTTTATTAAACTCTTAGTTTAACAAGTAATATATATTCTCTCTTATCTCTCTGGCGACATTACTCTATAGCCTTCCTTACCTCCTCGGCTTCTTTTAACACTTTATTTAGGTCTGCTACTCAACACCTCTCATGTTTTAATAGGTATAAGGGTATAGATCAATTTCATGATAAATGTACGTCGTAAACCTTATGGATAAACTGGACTAATTAATGTGTCTTGAGTAGAATTGTCTCTTAGTCAAATCTTTGGCGCAGTTGATGGAGCACTGGTCTTGATAATTAAAAAGTCCGTCACGCAGGGGCTGCGTAAACTAAGCAGATTTCCCACGCGAAGGTTTAGAATAGATAAATACATACAGGTAACACTACCGTGAATGCTCAGTAAATGTACTATACAAGTTAATAATCTCTACAACGGAAAGCGGCTGAATTGTAATCAAACAGGCAAGCTAGCCTCGTAGCGCTGCATAGATAGACCGGAAAGACAAACAATTAAGGACATATATCTGAATATAACATTAATTTTATTGAAAACAATTTACTAAAGCTAATGCTGCAATTTGTAATGAATCAGAATCAGTTTTATTTCAATCACTCAATTAAATTTTTGTAATCCAAGAACAACAGAAGGGGAGGGGGTCAAGTGAACGTATTTGAATATATCTCACAAAGTAAAAGTTCAATGAATACAATATTTGGTATTTAGGCTTCAATTAGTATGTTTTATTATATAACAGAGCATTTTTTATGTAACAATAGTAGAAGTGGGGGCTTTCTGAAGGCTGCAAACAGAAAAATTCAAATATATTGGTTTATCTCAGGTAAGAAAAATAGCCTCTTCCCTTCACTGTTCTTTATTCGTTGCGACAGAGCGCTTCAGAGCATACGCTCCATCATCAGTGCCCTGCTGACAAACAAATACCATAAAAACATTGTACAATATGTCATTTAATTAAACAATTTAGAAAATATATGTACATGTCGATGGTCAAGAGTTAAAACAGTGAATATTTACAGAAATAAGAAAAACTATTTTTACAGATTAAAATTAAAAATTAAAAACTTGTCAGTAGAATATATACACAATTTCAATAAATAGTTGAAATAAACAAATGAATATTTACAGTTAAGTCTGGAAAGAGGCGTTTTTTCTTACCTGAGATAATAATTCCTTCACCATCCAGCACCTCAAAAAAATGGATATTGGTTTATATTCAAGATAGAGAATAAATGTACATGACAATATTAATAGTAAATTTAATTTGCAATAAGATTAATTCTATACACTTTTTCGATCCGACTTATAGTAACGGAGAAATTTCGAATTTTCAAAATTCTCGTAAAAGTTGGAATTATTACAAACAACGAAAGTTAAATAGCGACACCGAAATCAATGAGACACATGAGCTTGAATTTGGGAAACTAATCCATCGATGTTTGGATTAATTCCACTGATACAAAGACGAAAAGAATTTTCCAAATTATCGTCAGTCAGCCTTGTACGATGTTTTGATTTAGTAACTTTATTAATTGAAAAGAACTGTTCGCAATTATAAGTACTGCCAAACGCACCAATCTCTCCTCATCTTCCTCATTTGGACTAAGTAGTGTAATATTTGTGTTTAATTGGGTTTTTCAAAATGTCTCGCCGGCCAGTTGTTGCCCATGCATGATCTAAAAGCTACTCCTTGTAGTTGCAACCTTAGTGTTCTTTCGGAGTTTTCCTTTTCCTAGTACTTTACCAATCCTTAATGTCTTTGATGTCTTCAAAATAGAATTTTCAATGCATCCCTCTTCCTCTATCCCCAAATACCCTTATCTTCAAATGTATTTGTGTTGAAATCGTTGTGCCCAAAAGGTTTTAACTTCTTTTCTTTCCCATGGCCTTTGTAAGCGTTTACCTCACCTCATTTAGGACTTACACTTTTCATTTTTTTAAACCCATCTTGTTCTGGTGGAAGTATTAATTAGCGATGATGTGTGCGATAATGTCTAGGTGTGTGAACTCCTCCTTTTTAAAAAGTACATCAGTCCATACCTACCAACATAGTTATTATTGAAATAATTATGAAATGAACTATGTTTCTAGTTCCTTAGTACACTGTAATGTTAAAATAAATTTATGGATTTTGTTGCTGTGAGAACTGTAGATTCTAATACTTAGTGAATACAGGTAGAAATTATCTCAATGAATATAACTAGAATATATAACTAGAATGTCATTATATAATAGATAGAAAAGAATAGCATATAACTTTATGAATGTTTTTATTATTGTAATATTTTAAATTAGTTGATACTTGCGTTGCACAAAACAATTACTAAAATAATTATAATGTAATTTAAACCAAAAATGAATTTATGCCTTGGAATTTTTTTTATTTATTTTTTTTACATAATAGTTATTAACTTTTCCGATGATATTTAGTTGAAAATTCAACTCTTCTTGAGCCGCTCGTAGCTCTACAAGGCATTAGAACATTCACTCATTTTCTCTGGTTTTTGGTTAAAATTATGCCCCAGCATAGATTTGACCCTATTCCCTCGTTAGCACTACCGTTTGATGTAATGGTTCGCTTAAATAAACTGTAAGGGTTGGTGTGTAATAAATCATATGTTAAGGTAAAAGGTGGATTTTTCTTTTGACATTTCAAATGTTTTTGGATTATGCTTTTGAGTATTGTATGTATGAGTTCATTTTATTTAGTGGATTTTATATTTATATCACTGTTTTTATTACGTTTCATCCACATTAACGTATATATACATTAGTCCAGTTTGTAAGAAATATTATTTGTTATTCCTTCATTTACGAATAATATTTTGATTTTTTTTTTATCATAATTAAATTTTTCTATTTTACTCTAAACTTATTCATTATTCATAAAACACTTCGAAAGGAATGCTGTGAATTTTTCATCGACTGTTATTAATGGATTGAGCTCCCCGAAGACAGCCAAATTTCAGCTGTGCTAATGTAATGGTGCATTGTGTCGACTGCTTATTTGCTGATTCGTTGAGTCAGCTTTCATCCCTCTGACCCATATTGAAAGAGTTGAATTTGCATTGATTGCTAATTTCAAGCAACAATTGTATTGAGGCCCCATGTGCATAATTGTATGACTAGAACTGTTCCTCTCATTGTAGTTTATATATGGGTCATTGAACATTCATGTTAGCGATTAATGTATTCATTTGGATTTAAAAATCTGATAAGAACGTCAAATGACTCCTTTGCACTCTTATTAATTAAAAAAAATAACGTCCTAAAATCCCACCCTGGTTAGAAAAGGATGGTAACCTGTAGATAACCCGTCCCGATTAGTCTAAGTTGCAAAAAGTGGACGTTAAAAAATAAATAATAATAATAATTATTAATTAAAATAAAGAAATAAAATGGTTTTGTAGCACCACTTATAAAATTATTATATTTGAAAGTCTTATATATGATATCTCCGATCCACTCTAAAGTCCGTCACCCAGGGGCTGTGTAACTAAGCAGATTTCCCACGTGAAGTTTTACAATAGAGGAATCTCCATACGAGAGCCGAACAGTTACGGAAACGGCCTTACTAGCTTTCGGTGGATACGAATAGAACCGACCTTAGCCGATCTCATCTCGTCAGTTATCCGCACACACTTAATACAAATGCAAATATCTCGGCTTATAATCCAGATAGAGAATAAAAGTATATAACAATATTTATAGTAAATTTAATTTGCAATAAGATTGGTTCCATACAATTTTTCGATCCGATGCATAATAACGGAGATATTTCGAATTTTCAAAATTCCCCCCCCCTCCCACTGGTCTGATTTCAGCCGTTAACGAACTTGATCTTTCTTTTTACATAAAACTATTAAATACCGAGTTTGGTGACGATTAAACAAAAACTGCGACCGCTAGAGTGTTAAAAGACTAATATATTTATGTGTATGTATATACAGCCGCTAACGATCTCAATTTTTAGTTTTACATGAAACGCTTGCTTATCGAGTTTAACGATAAAAAAAAAAATAATAAGCAAAGTAAATATATATAGTTTTGATCGGACCTCATTTTCGTCATTTCCTATGTAGGATCAATGAATATTTGAAGACAATATTCGCCATAATTCGACCTATAACAATAGCTGATTTCCCTTAAATGAAAATTGCTAAAAATGTAATTATGAACTACAGGTTTTCTTAATTTGCATTTTACATACACGTAATAGTAACTGTGGTTCTAAGTGATATCTCTGGAATATGCTAGAAATAACGTTGTTTGCCATGTGAAGTAAATAAATAAGTTTGGGACAGACATAAAGAGTGAAGAAGGGCTGTGAATTGTTTGTACGGCCTATATGGACGTTAAAGCCCCTTGGATTTGTAGTGGGTTAGATGGTCGGTGAGAGGGTGGATTGGGAAGTATGGCCGGCAGGAAAGGGTATTTTGTTGTGTTAATGTCGCTTGTTGAAGTATGCGCTGCTCCGTTGGAAATATGCCCTAATCCGTTAGTGTCGCCCTTATATTTATGGCTTCGGTTGTATATCGGCTGTAGGAGAGGTAGTTAAAGGGGTTACGTTTATCGCTACGGGGCCAACTCCTCTCGTTAAAATAAATCGCCTTCTCCCTCTTCCTCCGTCTCTCCTCATTCCTTTAATCTGCTCCGCCTTTACGCAGCCTACGGCTTTTAGCAAATTTTTCCCTTAGGCAAATCAGCAATTGGGATTGTCTTCATTTTGCGATTTCTCAAGTAGACTCCAAATATCCTCCGGCCATACCGAGTAGACAATAGTCTTAGTAGGTCATGCCTATTCAAATATACATAATGCAACTTTGGGACGGCACACACTGGAGCGATCCTTCAGTAATGTTGGACATTGGGGGATTAAAATAAAAGTTTTAATTTGGGATTTTGATTGTATTGTTAGTACCACATAAACCCTTTTCAATTGAGCAGATTGATTTTTAACCATATTATTGCAATGGTTTTTACATAATGTCTGGTTATAATTGCTATGTTAAACAAAGCCTTGGCTTATTAAATTCGTCGTGAACTCTTATTTCCTTTTATAAATTATTGCTGCTTCCAGTACACATTAAGGGTATTATAACAAATCAAAAACTGGCACTAAAGGTTTTTAAAATTCCTCTATTTTTTTTTTGTTTTTACATCGAGCTGAAAATAATTTTATTTAATTGAATTCGCAAATCGCTTGTATTTGCTTGAAAAAATACCACTTGGCATGCTTTTGGGAGTATATTGTCTTATTTGCAACGTCGTCAGATCTTGCCCTAAACTTGCCTATTCATTAAATATTTTACTTTTAGTATTAACACTTTCGGTGCGGAAGACGTATTATACCTCCCGCGGACCTTTCCCAACTACGTACGGTGTAAAACACCTTCTCTGCGCAATTGGCACCGCTATTCACGTTCGAAGAAATAGTTAAATACGTGTTTTTCTTGTCTACATATTTTTACTGACCTTTTAAAAAGGTCCAAGGTGTCATAAAGTGAACTCTGTTTAAAGTTAGCATTATTGATTAAAAGAATAAATGTAATTAAAGGAAGCAAATTCATTTATCGTATTCTTCAAAGTAGAAGTAAGTAGTATTTGTTTTTGTTGTTATTTCCTTGAAAGATATTAGGAAGAAACATTTTAAATGGCCAACTGATTTTTTTTTCTATGAATACTAGAAGATTCAATCACAGAAGAAAAAATTGGTATTCAAGCAAACCTGTTCCCGAGTTGCTTGCTGGTAATAATTTTAAACTATTAAATTAAACAGATCATTTTGTAAGTTTTACGTTTATTTAGTGTTTATTTCTGAGAAAAAAAATGAAATATTTTTTTTTCACAATTTCATCAATATTTTAAATATTAATTTAACTTTCTATTAAATTTAAATTTAATTTAATTCGTTTATTAAATTAAAGTTCTAATTCAACATTAATACCTACGCCTTTGTTGACATTTTATGAATCCCTTCTTCTAGGAATCAGTCTGATGTCTCGCGCTTCTACACTATGGAAAGTAAAATCTATGGAAATAAAAATCGCATCTGGCAACATTGCTTAAAAAATTGCTGATCAGGTAGTTGAATAGAGTATTCGATGTGCTTTAAAATGACACCAGAATCAATATTCTAGGACCAGTAGAAACGGAGATATTAATGAATGTCCGGCTTACCCTATCACTCGCTCCAGTGTGCGTCGGTGCGTTTAAGGCAGGTATGGGCAACCTTTCACATGTTTGCGGGCCCCTTTTAGAAGTAGTGCATTTTAAAGTAGTGTTCATAATTTTTAACAATAGATCAGCCATGAAATTATACGACAATGTTATACAATCTATTAAAATAACAAAATGAAATAAAAAAAAATAGGTACAACATTATAATTATAATTAAATCAGTTGTCTTTTGCCTTTTGCGGCATATCTCCAGCGGTGTCTATAGTGTGGTGGCCCACGATATTTCGCCGGTCTTCCAACTGGCTTCTTCTGGTGGTCATGTTTTGTGTGTGTTTGTGGCAGCTCTTAATGATGGGTCTGCTGTGTCGCGGTCCTTATATGCGTTATCCTCGCTGGTGGTGGGGGAACCTTCGACGTTAAACAAAAAAAAATATTCAAGATTTGTTTGACGTCCTGCTATTTCCAATTTAAAGACGTTTCTTACCGGCAGAAGGACGGCGTTGCGATGGGAGGCCCTCTGACATCAATAGCGGCTGATGCGTTTATGGAAGAGTTTGAGGACAGGGCAATAAGCGATTACCCCTTGAAATCCAAGTTGCGGAAGCGGTATGTTGACGACATCCTGGCAGTTTGGCCGCACGGGGAAGATGAATTAACCGAATTCTTGGGACATCTGAATAACCGCCACCCGTCTATTAAGTTTACTATGGAAAAGGAAGAGAACGGCGGACTCCCATTCCTGGACCTCCTCATCATAAAGCTGGGCAATGGCGAACTGGCGCACACTGTCTATAGGAAGCCTACCGCCACGGGACGATATCTCCATGCGAGCTCCTGAATCTCTGCGAGGCCAGAAGAAAGGGGTCATAAGAACCTTGGCCCATAGGGCTTTCAGGCTCTGTAACCGCCCAGAATTACTGAAGAAGGAGTTGGAGCTGCTCACCAACGAATTGGTATCAAACAGCTACAGGCGTTGGGATGAGGCGTGGGGGAGATCAGGAGAACCATCAACGAGGTCAAGACCAGCCTTGCACGTAACCGAGGACCTGCGAAAGAGACAGAGGTAAAAAGGAGGGTATCAATACCCTACGTAGGCGAGGCTTACTACTCGAGGTTCTGTCTAGCCCCGTCATTGTTATTGGGTTGACTTCCTACCTTGAACTCTGTACAGTACTCGGAACGAGGTACCCTTCCTTATAATGAAGGAAAAGTGAACTAATATTCTAGGAGCAAATAGTCCAAATTAACGAAATTTGTAAATACTTCAGAAAGCTGTATTCATTTCCCCCCTCTCCTCCCCCCATATTTATTTGCATCTACAATTACCCATGGCTTTTACATGTAAGGTTTGAAAGATCGGAGTTATTGTAAATTGTTTAAGACACATTCATGTTTAGATAAAAAGCTACTCATCTTATGACTCGTCAAGTGTTGGTTCTTCATCAGTCATTAAGATAAACATAAATGGTTACGTTTTCCCCAACCTAGTTTTGAATATCATAAGGGAAGGCAAAAACTTCCCGTAATTATATAACTCATGAATTACCATCATTTTTAATTCTCTACCAACAATCTTTATTGAATTGGGCATTTCTTGAAATTTTAAGTAGTTTTTAGACTCACAGAAGAAAAAGAAAAAACAATATAGAACAAGCCATTGCTTTTAAGATTTATCGTTCAAATATTCTAAAGCATAATTTTATCTCGATTCTTATTATCTATTTTTAATAATGTCCACTGATGCGTTTCTCTTTATTTTTTTATTTATTTCCTCTACATAGTAACCCTATGTAGAGGGATTTTATTTTTCTGCACATCCCATACATATTTGCATTATATGTGTATTTTGTCAAAAATTGTAACAATTTTTTATATAATAATATATATACATATTAAAATGTAAATAAGATTATAAAAATTAAACTTGATAAAAAAAACAAAAAAAAAACATTAAATAGTATAATTAAATAACCAATTTAAAAATTACATAATATTAATTTTATATTATCTTTTCCTCTCTCAGCTTAAGGATATTGTAGGCTATTTCTTTTAATAAATTTATGTGTTTTAAAAATAAAATATCAAGACTGATAGGCCGTCCGGGAATATGAGTCTTTAACTGTCTTCGTATGTCTTGAGTCAGTCTAGATTCATAAATCAGGTGGGTGAATGCCTGTTCAGTGTAACTGTCGCGTTTACAAGTATTTGTGTCAGTAAGTTTTAAGAGTTTGTATTTCCGTGTCCAGTTAGTATTTGTGTGAGATAAAATTTATGTTGGGATAGTGGGATATTGGTTTTTAAAATAGGGATATATAATTTTAGATGTAATCCTTTGTCTGTTTGATTCCATCTCTGTTGCCACAAATTAATACTTTTTTCTCTCAGTAAAGATTTTAACACAGTTGGAGTAATTTTATTGTAAATTACCTCTTCTCTTCTTTTAGAGGCACTTTTGGCGTGGATATCGATTATTTCATTGCCCATAATAATAATAATCTCTTGTGAAGAGAAACATTCATATTTACTATGACTAATTGATTTCTCAAGGACAGTGAAAAGTGAAATTTTCTAATTTCTCTAAAAGGCACATTGAAATGAAAATTTCCCTGAATCACGTACATTTTCATGATGAATTTAATCGAATGCTCAATAATGGGCCCATATAAAATAATAAATGTTTGGCGAAAGGTTTATTACTGAATGGTTGTGCGGTTGAATAGCTTGTAAAAGGGGGTTTCTCATGAAATATTAGTGGAAACGCTCAATCGTTAATGCACATAATTGGCGAGCACGCTCGTTGAATATTTAAAAAGCCTGTTGTATTCTGCTCGGGGTTTTATCTGGCAGTCTCTGCTAATTAATATCTCCTCTTTATCTAATCACAACATACTGCCATTGTACTTCTTTATCTTGATACTGTCAGTGTGTTAAACACATGGTCTCCTCCATCATAATTGTAAATCATAAATATAAATTATGCTATTCAAGATTATTTATTATTCTGTTTTTTTGCTAGAATTTTTTTCTAGGCCTTACATAATCAATGTAATTTCAACTGTTGTATATAATATTGTTTAACGTATTTACACGAACCCTATAGCATTAATAATTTCGTTTTTGGAATGTTAAACTTTTCGAATCATTCAATAACTTTATTTTTCTTATACATTGTTTCATACGCCTTAATATAACCTACCTATAATTTTGGTATATCCTATTTTTCAGGGGGCTCTGGTTAGCCATGCGAGTTAAACCTAGATTATCGAGTTCGATTCTCGCCTGGGCAAAGAAAATTATTTAGTGACGGAATTCATTAAATAACATCCAAAGTCCCACTCTGGCTGGAAAAGTGTGGTAACCTGTAGATAACCAGTCACAATTAGCATTAGTTGCAAAAAGTGGACGTCAATAAATAATAATATAATTTTCAGTCTCATTAATTTTATTAACGTCCACTTGGAGCTACTGAGGCTAATTGGGACTGTTTATTTGTAGGTTACCACCCTTTTCTAGCCAGGGTGCGACTAAGGATATTAATGATTTAGTACGTCTCTAAATCAATTCCTGTTGCTCAGTTGAGAATTGAACTAAAATGAGAGATTAAGACCAACGCCTTAAATAAAAATTAAGGTTTCTCTGGTTTCTTCCCATGTTTTTCCCCCTTAGTAACAGCTGTTAACCTCTTCGTCTTGTTTCTGTGATTAACTGTGTCTGTCTAATTAACGTTTAAATTAAGTATTCATAGTGATATGGCTAATGAGGGTTTTATTGTGGATGGCAGACATTTTAAGGATTGGTTGGCATAAATGAACAAAGATGATGGAAATCAGAATCATCTGTCTTATGATAATGAGGATCTAATGAGTAATTACTATGAGTCCATTCGTTTTGATCATGACACAGATTCATAAATAGAGCTAAATGTGGATGAATTGTGGCAAAGGTCTGACCAGAAAAATTCAAAAATATGCTAAAAATGTAATAACACAGGTTGCAAGAACTACTCTGAATCTAAATTTCTCTGCCGGAACTGTGAAGATAAAATTTTAAATTATTTGTTAGTGTAGCACAGAACCCCTCACAGTTTCTTTATTATTTGAGATTTTGAATTTCTTTCTGTTCAGAGCAGAATATGTTTAAATATGATAAGAAGAAAAATGGCCCTCTTAAAATTCATTTTTACGTATTAATTTTTATACTATTTTAGACTTGAACTTATTTTAGCAGATTTCCCTTAAAGGAAATCAGCTATTGAGGTCGTACTCATGGCGCGATTTTCGAAACATTTCTTCAATTGTCCATCGATCCTACCCAGGAGATGACGAAAATGAGGTCCGTTCAAAATTATACATATATATATATTTGTCTGTTAACGCTCTAGCGGTCGCAATTTTTGTTTGATCGGTACGAAACTCGATATTTAACCGTTTTATGTAAAAAGACAGATCAAGTTCGTTAATGGCTGAAATCGGACTAGAGGGAGGAGGGGGTTTAGAGGGGGATTTTCGAAAATCCAAAATATCTATCTCCGTTATTATGCATCGGATCGAAAAATTGTATATTTATTTATTTATTTATTTGGAGCTTCGCAGCTTTGGCGATGTTGCTCGCGAAAAAAAAACCGTATAAAAAAAAACGAAACGCAACAAAATTAATTTAAACGAACAAAAAATAACATAGCAGAAATATAACATGAAAAATAGAAAAGTAACACGAAACAGAAATGGAACACAAAAACAGGAATGGAACAAAGAACAGAAACAGACAAACAGAACTGATACGAAAAACAGGGCTGGAATGGATCACAGTACCAAATGGAATAACAAAACACAGATATGGAAATCAAAAACAAAATGGAAAACAAAAACCAGAAATGGAACACAAAAACAAAATGGAAAAACAAAAACAGAAATGGAACACAAAAACAAAATACAGAAATGGAATATAAAACTAAAATGGGAAACAAAAAAAGAAGAAATGGAAAACAAAAACAGAAATAGAACCAATCTTATTGCAAATTAAATTTGCTATAAATATTGATATACATTTATTCTCTATCTGAATATTAATCGAGATATTTGCATTTTTATGAAGTCTGTGGTCGGGTATAGTTCGGATTAGGTCGGCCATTTCCGTCGGCTCAGGTAGGAGGCTTCTTCTAACCTTAACTGTCGTTTCTAACCTTACCTTACCTTTGTTACTTTGTGAGATTTATGCAAATACGTTCTGTTCATCCGCACCCCCCCCTTCTTTAGTTCTTGGACTACTAAAATTTGAGTTATTAAAATGTAAATTATTATTACAATTCAGAAGCCGTTTCAGTTGGGAATTTATTTTAATTAACTGAAAGATTTCTCATTACCGTTTGTATTTAATCACGGTGGTATTATGTTACCAGTATGCAGATTTCTCTATTGTAAAACTTCACATGGGAAATCTGCTTAGTTTACGCAGCCCCTGCATGACGGACTTTTTCTAACTAAAATATGTTTTTTGGAAAGCGTAAAAAAAAGTTATTTTTATTGTATTTGTGTTTTAAAATGTGTCACGTTTGTTATGTACTCCATTAAAAAATTATATTAAAACAACTTTTATTGTATGGGTCATAAGAGACCCATGCTAGTATATGCAACTTTAAAAGATGGTAGTAGTTGAAGGTTAACTCACATGGTAGGGAGTCCCTCATTTAAATTTGTTGGTAAAATTCCAGGAATTTGTTCAATAGGCCAATAAGAGTGTTTTCTTACTATATTATGAATTTATGTCTTTCTTCTTTTGACCCTGCATGGTAGATAACATGAAACGAAGTGGCCTAGAAATCTGTTCGCTCTTATCGATATGAATTGATTAATTTTGATCCAACTGATAACACTGTATGCATGTAGCTACTTGTCTATGAAACGGAAAGTTTCAATGTGGCGGGAACTCGGAACTCTACTATCTCTTATCAGGTGTTCTTCCGTGTGAGAGACAAGGTTTATTTGCCAACCAAGTCATACATAGAAATTCTCTTTGAGCCTTGATGGCTGGGACAGATAATAAGACACCAACATTTATTATAGTTCCTATTAAAAAAATTTTTTAACCTTCATGTTTCGTGTCTCCAACTTCAGGGGTCTGAATTTGTAAAACAACCAAAATCCCTAAACTTTGTATAAATCCCGAGATTCACATATAACACAACGTATTTCATTCAAAATAATTATATTTTATAAAAATAAGACATCGAACCATACATATTTCTAATCAAATAATTTACTTAACTTGTGAACTGGGTTTTCTGTCTAAAGCCTATTGCATTATGCCTCCTAAGCCCCTAAGCCGAATTATTATAAAAATTCACTCTCAAAGCTATTTTCGAGGATAATGTTGAGTTTTGAAGAAGAGATTTAGTACTGTTGATCGTGGCTTACGGTAAACATGTACGCTGAAGTGTTCATATTTTTATTATTATAATTTAAATTAAATATCAACTAGCCTCACATACATATGTTTAGATATTGTTTGTATTAATCACATACAAATGGTATCAGCTAAGATTCTTTCCAGGCCAGATACACAATTTGCACATTACAATCTATTTATTTCTCAGGATGAACCGACCCTCTGTTAGAGAGACTTTAATATTGATGATACAATGACTTCATGTGAATGTTAAAACGCAAACGCATTTTGCTATGGTAGATAACAATTTGAACATTTATCTAATACCCTTCTCTCCAACACAATGATTGCCATTGGTCACCAATATACCATCATGGAGATGGTAAACGTACTTATTTATTTTTGTCAAGTAAATATTCGCGTATCCATTACATATTCGCAGTAGCATAACACTTTATTTTATATTTAACCTCAAAAATGAGAGCATTCTCTGAATATTCAAACGTAAAAATAATTACAGGTTTGTGGAAATAGTTGTTGGATAGAATAGCCCACTTCCGTCGACAAAACGCCCCAAATCGATTCCCGGAACATTATTGATCTCTTAAACAAGAATTCTGTTAAATTCTTCAATGAAAGGGATATAGAGTTGCAGACCTTCATTTAGTATTAGACCCAATTTCATTCAATCTCTTCAAGGGGATATATTTTATTCATGGGCTAACTAAATGGTGATGCAACTATGAAATTTTAACGATTCCAGCTAAAAAGCCAATTCTATAAATGTTTTCATGTACTTTAGCAGTCTATGAAAATAACTTAACTCATTAGTTTTAGTAGTAGTCCAACTGTGTTATCTGATCTCAGCGAGCGTAATTCGAAATTAATTAAATCTTTATACTTTGGAATTAGCCCTGATTTGATTAATTATTTTGTATAATGTTAGTCCTTCCGCAAGTTTGTTCCAAACATTATTTTAAGCTTTGCTAAGTTTTATTTGTGCTACAGTAATTTTTTACATTACCGTGGTCTATATTAAAGTAATTAGTTGAATTATTGTGCTAAGGGTAACAATAATGAATTTCTTCACTCCACTTAAGAAGGACGTTGGATAATTAAAATTGTTCATCTTGAAAGTCTGCGTTGGCCCTTTTCCATTGTATGTCCAGGTGTAGACATGACTTTAAAAAATTGCTGTTAATATCCGTGTGTTTGTTGGTCTGCTTCTCCGAATAGACGACCGTAATTGCTCTGGGTAAGCCATTTGTCCGCCAGTTGTCTCCCTACAATTCTACCTTTTTCTTCTTTCCATTTAAAGGAATTTCACGGAACTTCCCTTTTCTCTTGTCTTTGGCTTCAAGGAAATATGTATGTGCATTATTATATTGATGTTTCATCTTTATATCCATAATGTAATGAATCGAGTACATTCCAATTCAATTTAATTTATATAAAAATCTATTTATTTCTATTAATATTTAATATTATTATTATTATTACTTATAAACGCCCACTTTTTGCAACTCAGGCTAATTGGGACAAGTTATCTACAGGTCACCACCCTTTTCTAGCCAGGGTGGGACTTAGAATGGTAATTAATGAACTTCTTCACTAAATAATTTCCTTTGCCCCGGCGGGAATCGAACTCGCCACTCTAGGTTTACCATGTGAGATTAACTTGCTTAACTCACATGGCTAACCTGAGACCCTTAATATTTAATAAAAAAGATTATAGTAAATATTAATAGAATAGGTTATATAAACCATTACATGGTTTTTAAATTATTTATTAACATCCACTTTTTGCAAAAAAGGCTAATTGGGACGGGCCATCTTTTCTAGCCAGGGTGGGACTAAGGATTTTATTTAATGAATTTCGTCACTAAATAAATTCCTTTGCCCAAGCGGGAATCGAACTCGGTTTTTGAATATATGTTAAAACCATTCTTATTAAATTAACTCGATTCCCTCCTGGGTAGAGGAATTTATTTAGTGACAGAATTCATTAAATAAATTCCTTAGTCCCAACCTGGCTAGAAAAGGGTGGTAACCTGTAGATAACTCGTCTCAATTATCCTAAGCTGCAAAAAGTGGACGTTAATAAATAACAAGGTTCTATACAAAATTTCTCTGTCTCTAATAGGTACAGAAAAATTTGCAATTTTCATTCTCTATCCACTATAAATCCCCCTCCATAAATTTCAAAGCCATTTGTTGATTTCAGTCAAAACAGGAGATGTACAGCTTGATGTCAGGAGAATCCTAAATAAGAAACTTTAAGATTCTAAGCCATTCGTTTCTCAGTTATGCGAGATACGTACAGACAATTGTCATGATGACATCATGGATAACCAAAACGCATAAATCCATTGAAAAATATGAAATAACAGTACTTCCTACATTTTGTATGAGGGCAAACATAGAATTATTATTGAGAAAGAAATATAATGTAATTCATAATTGTATACAAAAACGAATTAGTGAGGACCGCAACGTGCCCCCTTTTTATTTGACAGATTGGTTTATTGTCGTGTGAAGATTACAATTCCTATTTTTTAACTGAGCATCGATTGTGTCTACTTTTGTAAAGAATGACGTTCGAAAAATCAAAGGTTCCATAAATATGTTTTCAAGAATAGAATGTGCCACGTGAAGCAATACAAACGATCAATAGCACTATATTAAGCACGTGTATTTATTGATGGCCGAACCTATTACTTAGAATTTGCTTTGTAGCGTTTCCTCGAAAAAGGGCAAGAATTCGTCTCTCATGAAGAATACATTTTCTTTTGCTTTAAATTAATCTAGGAAGGATTTTTATTTTTTTCATTGTAGTCACTTTGCTCACACTTTCTGCAAATTAGCTAAGATGTTTGAAATTTATTGATAATAAAATGAAAACCTACATAGAAATGAATTTGATAAGGGGATGGATTAAGAAATGAAAAGTGGACGTTAATAAATAATTCAATCTTTAATTTAAGTCCAAATGTCGCATTTTTAATTTACAGAAATTTGTTAACAAACTATTTTGTATTTTATCAATAATTAGTTAGAACACATCAGGTTATCATATTTATTTTGCCGTTTTATGTCTTTTGTTTCTGCAATTTTAAATATCTGTTAGTAGACTTATTATCTTATGTGGTTTATATAATTCTAAAAAAAATAATAACAACATTTTTCTGGGTATATCAAGTAGTGGGTCTGTTCCGCCTTGATATACAATAGTATTGTCATATCTGTTGGTAGATGCCGGTATTTTTGGCTGATTTCCAAGTATACATGGCAAGCGCTTTCGAAGTAAGGATATCAATTACAACCATCTGTCAGTTTTGGCAAACTTGAAAATGGCGCCGTTGCATTGAAAGCACTTGCCACATGTACTCGATGATTACCAAGTAATGACGGCATCTGCCGACACATTTGGCAATAGAACTCTTTTGGTAGTATACGTATACCTACCACTTGTCGTGCCCTACTAGCTCACTCAATCTGTCCTTAATATTTTGTATACAACATCCGCCGCTCTTCTCTCTCAGGCCAGAACTGCTTTCTGTTATTCCTTGGTGAGAGTCAACGTTTCAGCCATATATAAATGATGACCGATTCTGTATTTGAATTTTTGTCTTCCTGGAGAGACCGAATCCAGAGATCATTTGGCAAGGACATCGAGGCTTGCGATCATTCTGGCTTTTATATCTGCTTCAATAGTATTGTACTCTATTAATATCCGTCTACTGAACCCATCTATCGATAATTTGTGGATTCATCTATAGGGGTTCTCATGTTTCTGGTACTTTTCTGATCTTTTCAGAGTCTCGACCAACACTGGTACATTTCAGGAAGTGAATGTCCGAGATGTTCCATAGTTCATTGATAGCTCCAGCGTTTGTCCTGTTTTTGCATTTCTACATCCAGGATGAGTAAATGAACATAGTAGTAATGAACTAACCATTATTCTCTCCAGATTTATACTTCTTTGAATGTGCTGACTGGCTATTCCTCTTTACTGATCGGTGTTTGGCTCCTATAATTTAAAAAAAAAAATGGCCACGAAAGCCCAGGTGACTAGTCTGCTGATAGAGGTTTGCCCTGATTGTTTTCATTTACATTTTTTCGTGATTGGAATTGGTCAAATGTGTATATAAGCTATGTGGAGAATCGGTAAGGGATATCCTGTTTATATACCTGAGCTGATATGTATCCATGAATATTCAAAATGCATATTTGATCTCTAGGGACTACAGTTCGCGAATCCATAGTCATGCAAATCGACTTGATTCCATATGACCTCACTTAATTTTCAAATCAAATTGGCTGAATCTTGTTACGGATTTTCGGAAATGACCCACGGCAGGTTTCCATTCACTGGCTTGGGGTTTTTCCTTGAGAGGTTCCGTAGAATTTCCTACTTCCTCATGTATGAGTATGTCTCCTAACATTTAGCTGGCTCAAAACTAGACTGCCTAATTTATTTTTAGTAATGTTTTCTATTTATAAACACTTGCAAAAGTAAAATTTTAAATTTATTTATAAATCCAACGGTGTTTAGCTACCCAAAATATGGGTCCATTGTTAGGAAGTTAAGTAATTACAATTACTAACATAGAATAGCTACTACTTGTACTAGCTAAAGGAAATTATTTGGTGTCGAAATTCATTAAATAACATCCTAGGATCCCACCCTGGCTAGAAAAGGGTGGTAACCTGTAGATAACCCGTCCCAATTAGCATGAGTTGCAAAAAAGTGGACGTTAATAAATAAATAATAATAATAAAACTAACTAACTAATTAACTTAATTAGTATTTAGTGTGGGCTTTTGTTGATATTGTTGAGAAAGGTGTGTGGGACGAAAGAAGACAAGGCCTGTTAAAGTAAATGAAATATGTTCATAAAAATAACATTTCAATAAGCTATTTACAAAAATTGAATATTCATGGGCCGCACTTCAGCTTCTATTGTCAGTTTATAAATATGCACTATAACCAAAAACGTGGTACAAAACCAGAATACCATAGACTGTTCTTAACCTCGCTAATATATAGCATCTTCTCTATAGCATCGAGATACTAACACATGACATTTCAAAGACTAACAACTGTCAAGGTTATTCATCACATTACATTACATTGTATTTGCTAAATTTAGCAAACTAGTTATCAAATGTACCATTCGGGGCTCAGGTTAGCCATGGGAGTTAAAGCGTTGCCTTTAATATCACATGGTAATCCTAGAGTGGCGAGTTCGATTCTTGCCTAGGTAAAGGAAATTATTTAAATAACATCCTGAGCCCACCCTGGCTAGAAAAGGGTGGTAACCTGCAGATAACCCGTCCCGATTAGCCTAAGTTGCAAAAAGTGGACGTTAATAAATAATAATAAAAATGTACCATTCATATTATTATTAATTAACATCCACTTTTTGCAACTAAGGCTAATTGGCACGGGCTATCTACAAGTTACTACCATTTTCTAGCCAGGATGGGACTCAGGATTTTCTTTAATGGTTTCATCACTAAATAAATTTATATTTCCTAGGCGGGAATCGAAGTTACCATCGAAGTTTACCCTGTGAGATGAAAGGCGACGCTTTAACTCACATGGCTAACCTGAGCCCCCTATACCATTCATAGCTTATTTATTTTTGAAACTAAACTATCCTAGACCTATGACATATTTCCTAAAATTAATCCGTAAATTTGTTTTACATTACTGAACGTAATAATGTAATATAATAAATATAAAGTTTATACTTCAAACATACAAAAGAACATTTTACGATTGGAGAGAAATCATTAGTGATATATAATGTGGGAAAGTAATTTTTATTCTCACTTGCTTTTTAATAATGGTGAATGCAATCCATGATTATGATTTATATGGTCCAAGATGTTTTGAATAGAGAGAAGGGATTGGTTAGAAACCGCTAAATGTTTATTCTTCCAGACTCTGCAGTAGTTCTGGATCAATAAAAAGGCCCTGTCCTTTACTAGTGTTTTAATTTATGCCAAGTGCACTTTCAGAGTCTGTGCTTGCTGACAAACAAAAACATCGAGACTTCATAACAAACATAGCACGGACAACAGTGTAAAAGCAGCCATAAAACGTATACAGGATAAAAACCAATAGAAAATTTAAATTTAATTTATAGATCTTTTAAGTCTTTTTGAAAATTGCATCATTATATGCGTTTTTATATATTTTTTCTGTTATCTATTAATTTGGGAATCTCCATTCAGCGTTTTCTGGAATCTAGCTTCTGGTTATCTAAAATCTTGTTTACGACTAGATTTCTAATTTCTCTGCGGTTTTAATTACTTCAAATGACTTGAACGAAGTACTGACTGAAGGTAGCCTACATATTACCACGATTCTGACATATTTAAAAACAATTAAACAGTTTGAGACTATTTAATTACATATTTTAAAAGTTTTTAATGTGTGCGTTCGTATGTGTTTGGGTGTGAAACGTGTTTAAATTTGAATGATGCCTGTTTTTATGAATAGTTTTTGTTTCAAAGTTACTAAGTTTTCTTTTTACTTATTTATTTACCACCCGTTTTTTGTTCCATGTTTTGTTCGTGTTTCTTGTTTCTTTTAGTGTTTTGTGTTCCGTCCCTTAGTTTGGTTCTTTATATTATTTCGTGTTTCATTTCTTGTTATTTTGTTTACTTGTTTTTTCTTTTAATTTTGTTTTCCCCCATGTTTAAGAAGAGCCAAGTCGCCGTAGTTGCGGAGCTCTAAATAATAAATAAAGAATTGATCAATATTGCTTTGGGTTTCTCTTGATTTGTGCATCTTCTAATGCTTTTAGGTTCCCTTTTAGGCCAGGCAATAAATAATTTTTTTTAGGCTGATTCTACATTTATCCATTACTTATTGATAGTCACTGCTTACTTCTACTCCTGGGTAACTATTACTTCATTTTATTTGATTATATCACGAGAATAAATGATACATGAGGCAGAATGACATTTGCATTCTACGTCGATTGTTCCTATTATCTGTATTTTTTCTGTGTTTTGTTAATGAATCAGTTTTCCGCAAAGGTTTATCAGTTCCATCTCCAGTATTCGCCATATACGAGCAGCTTCAACTAAAATCCCCAATTATTTTTTACCATTAAAGATGCAATAGACGAACTTTTTGACCTCTTCGTTTTTTCTAAGCCCTCCCCTTGAATTGTAGGACACTGAGTCATTCCTGACTGTTTTGAGCCTTTATTCATAAGAGTATGTTTTAGCAGATTTCCCTTATGGGAAATCAACTATTGAGGTCGTACTCATGACGCGATTTCGAAATTTTTCTTCAAATGTCCATCGATCCTACCTAGGAGATGACGAAAATGAGGTCCGTTCAAAACTGTATATATTTGTCTGTTACCGCTCTAGTGGTCGCAATTATTGTTTAATCGTCACCAAACTCGACATTTAGTAGTTTTATGTAAAAAGAAAGATCAAGTTCGTTAACGGCTGAAATCGGACCAGGGGGAGAGGGGGGGTTTCGAGGGGACGATTTTTGAAAATTCAAAATATCTCCGTTACAATACGTCGAATCGAAAAATTAAATTTACTATAAATATTGTTATTAACTGTTACTCTCTATCTTGAATATTAACCGAAATATTTGTATTTTTATTAATTGTAACGGTCGAGGTGAGATCGGCTAACTTCTGGTCTAGTCTTGAGTTTCCGCCAAGAGCTAGTGCGGCAGTTTCCGTAACTGTTCGCCTCTCGTGAAATTTCGCTATTGTAAAACTTCACGTGGGAAATCTGCTTAGTTTATGCAGCCCCGCGTGACGGACTTTTTGAGATTTAGGCCTCCAGATTGTTTCTCAACCTTGGAAATTTGAATTTTCTGCAGTTAGTAGTGTGATCACACTCATCCTGTTTAAAAAATGTTAAGGAAAATACTAAAGAATGTGTAGATAATGTATGATTTCCTTTTATAGTAGTTTTGCGATTTCGTTTTCGTGCGTTGAAACAGTTTAGCTTTGTGTTGAAAAGAATGTTAGCAATACCCGTAAATCTCAAGATGAGTTTAAGGTTTATCATTTTAAGGCAAGTGTAATCGTCTACAGGAAGTCTGGCTTATAAATAGAGTGAAGTTTACAAGTTTCATGATAGATTCTATTCAAGAAACAGATTTGTTTAACTCCTTAAATACAGTTTTAAACAGCAGAAATCAGTTCTTCTCTTTAATGTAACTTTCTATATAAGTTATTAGTAAATATTCTGTCACTTTCTAATAGTTCTAAGTTTCATTATTAATTAATGCCTCAGGGTTTTCCATTTGTAGAAATGTAACTGGAGAATAATAAAGTAAGCTTCAATATATTGGGTATGGGAATAAATTTTAATTTTTTTTATCGTGAAAAAAAAAATACGTAATGCTGTAGCCAACTCTTCCAGGGTCTGACAAGGATCAATGTCAAGCAATTCCTGAAGTTCCTCGTCTTGAAACTTTTTTGGGGCACCATCGCGTTCTTTGTCATCGACATTAAAGTTACCACTTTTGAAGCGCTTGAACCAATATCTGCAAGTCGCCTCCGATGGAGAAGGTCACCATAAACATCCTCAAACAAGCGATACGTTTCTGCAGCACTTTTCTTTAAAAGATAGTAGTGAAGCAGAACTTCCCGCAAATGCTGTTTTTTTGGAACATATTCCATGATATAAGAAATCTAGATGTTAACACTCCAAGCAAAAGTTATGTACTGTGTTTATCACCTTACTAACACCCTTTCTTAATCCATGTATGGAAGATTAGATAAGATTTAAGAGATAACAATTTCAACATTAAAAAAAAAAAATTAAAACTTATTCCCATACCCAATATGTTTATGAAAATTAGCACCTTGTAGACCTATCTCTCGCGAATGAGGAATTCGTGATTAGAGTTTAGATAGTATCATGGTAAATAAAACATTATTTGCATACAGTAAAAATGGGTTCAAATTTAGATAGTATCATGGTAAAGAAAACATTATTTGCATACAGTAAAAATGGGTTCAAATCCGGATTTTATGATCACAAAATATTTTCCAAAATACGTAGTGTGTCGACTTGAAGAGATGTGAATGTTTTTAATCAATTATAATAAATTTAAATAAAACGTTGTCTGGTCACTTGGTGATATAACAAGAATTTGGTTGTAATGCTCCAGGTTTCAAAAAATACAATTTTTAACTTTTATGTTAATCATTAATAAAAAGTTCGGACTTTATTAATAGGCCTTAAACAGCTTGAAGCTGCCATAAATCAAAACATAAAATTTAAACTAAATTACTACTGGAATATTTGCTGCTGTAGTATGTATATTACTACTAAAACAGGTTAGGTTTCTGGATATATTAATATTCCCTGGGACGAACGGAACTGGGGGTTAACGGGAGGCCTGAAATTAAAAATAGCGATATTTCGTCTCCTATTTTTTCGGCAAATATGCACATAAAAGTTGTTTATGTTGTTATTTAGAGTAACTTTTGACTTATGCACTTTTGCCGTCTACCGAAGTATAAATGAGTTATACGCTAAAAACAATAGTGGGAGTCGATAATTTTATATGGCACAAAAGACTCAACCGTATTAAACGAAATTTCGTATGTGTTTTGGTACACATCCCTGATGATAAGCTACTTTAAAATTTCGAGGTACGAACAAGAGTGGGGGTTATAAGGGTGTTGTGAAATATAAAATCGCGATATTTCGTAATCAATTCATTTTTCGGCAAACGTGCATATAACAAAAGTTGTTTGTTTTGTTATTGAAAGTAACTTTCGTTATATGTACTCTTGCCGCATAACGAAGTATAAATGAGGTACACACGAAAAACTATAGAAGGGGTCATCAATATTATAGGACACGAAAGACATAACTGAAAATAACGAAACACTCCGTATTAGCGGATTTCCCTTAAGGGAAATCAGCTATTGAGGTCGTACTCATGACGCGATTTTCGAATTTATTTTTCAAATGTCCATCGATCCTACCCAGGAGATGACGAAAATGAGGTCCGTTCAAAATTATATGTATCTATATCTATATCTATCTATCTATCTATCTATCTATCTATCTATATATATATATATATATATATATATATATATATATATATATATATTTGTCTGTTAACGCTCTAGCGGTCGCAATTTTTGTTTGATCGTTACGATACTCGATATTTAACCGTTTTATGTAAAAAGACAGATCAAGTTCGTTAATGGCTGAAATCGGACCAGAGGGAGGGGGGCGGTTTAGAGGGGGATTTTCGAAAATTCAAAATATCTCCGTTATTATGCATCGGATCGAAAAATTGTATAGAACCAATCTTATTGCAAATTAAATTTACTATAAATATTGTTATATACATTTACTAGCTGACCCGGCAGACGTTGTCCTGCATGATATATCAAGCGATTAGGATATTAAATTTAATAATAATATGTTTAAAAAAAATCTTTTTTTAATAACGCAAAAACAACGTTTGTTATGTTCACATTTGCCTAAAAACAACTGGTAAATAAAATATCGCGAAAACTTGGTAGACAAAAAGAAAAGAAAAAATGAGAGAAAGATAAGAAGACGTTTTAGTTCTATGATTATCTGGTAGAATGCGCACTACACGTTCTTAAAAACAAACAGTTGTAGACCAATAATTGAAATAAATGAAAACCCTCAACAATAATAATGCAAATACATTAATATAAATAAAGAAAAGAAAATAATTGCAACATTCAAATCAAATTAAAATAAATTTGGACAATAAATACCAATGTCTGAAAGTAAAAAACCTCTCGCAGCTGAAAACATCTTTATTTAGATGACATACTTAACTCTGAGGACATACATTAGATAAACATATTTACATTTCATTACATTTCCAATAACCTCGCCCTTCGCCCTTCGACCGGAGACCTGCTCCATCTGCCTGGCCGATCTGGGGCGCTAAACCATCCGGGGCGTCACCCGAACGCGTATTCAAAAATTCAATCAAATCGGACCATCCGTCTAGGAGGAGTTCAGTGACATACACACGTACGCTAGAATTATATATATAAAGATAGAGGTGTATTAGCCTGTTAACGGTCTAGCGGTCGCAATTTTTGCTCGATCTTTACCAAACTCCGTATTTAAACGTTTTACGTTAAAAGACGGATCGTGTTCTTCAACGGCCGGAATCTGATCATTGGGAGGGGGATTTAGAGGGGAGGATTTCCGAAAAATCGAAATATCTCCCTTAGTTTGAGTCTGATCGAAATTTTGTACAGAACCAATCTTTTTGCATATTAAAAGATCTATAAACGTTGTCATGTACCTTTTTTCACTGTCTTTAATATTAACCGAGATATCGGCGTTTTTTAGTTTTCGGCCTTCAGTAAACCCCCTCTCCCGTTCGAACTTGACAAATTTAATACAGCTTATAACCATGGTAGAACTAATACGAATTCACATACCGAGTTCTGTTCAGTTCGGTTCAATCGTTGGTGCCTAATAAAATTGTTGGCCCCTCTTTACTTTTTTAGTGTATATCTCGTTTATACTTTAAGATACGACAAAATTGAATATGACAAAAGTTACTCCAAATAACAACATAAACAACTCTTATCCTGTGCATATTTGCCGAAAAACCTATAGGAAACGAAATACGGCTATTTTTAATTTGAGGCCTCCCTCACGACCCCCACCCCTGCTCCATCTGCCTGGCCGATCTGGGGCGCTAAACCATCCGGGGCGTCACCCGAACGCGTATTCAAAAATTCAATCAAATCGGACCATCCGTCTAGGAGGAGTTCAGTGACATACACACGTACGCTAGAATTATATATATAAAGATTATACATTTTCTCTATCTCTAATAGGTACAGAGAAATTTGTAATTTCTATTCTCCATCCACTATACCCCCCCCCATAAATTTCAAAGCCTTTTTTGTTGACTTCAGTCAAAACAGGAGGTATACAGCTAGATGTACTAAATGAGAACCTTTAACATTCTAAGGCTATTCGTTTTCGAGTTATGCGAGATACGTACATACAATGATCATGATGTAGTCAGGGATATCCGAAATACATAAATCCATTGAAAAATATGAAATAACAGTACTTCCTACATTTTGTATGAGGGCAAACATAGAATTTATGCTCAAGTGTTATTGAAAAATGTAATGTAATCCATAATTTTATACAAAAACGAATTAGTAATGACTGTAACGTGCCCCCTTTTTTCCGCTCTTACTCATAAATTCTTTTTTGTAATCCATTTATTTTTATGGCTAATTGGACCATTTTTTTGGCTGCGTTAGTTCATTAGCACAACATGGATATTCGCTTTCCGTAACAACAGCTGTCAATATCATCTAGTATACAATGCTAATTTATATTACTTTTTTCTATCAGGTGGCCAAACTGCCTAACTTTAGTGTCATTGGCTCTTACTAATGAATGCTCTAGGCTAACTGTTGCTGAGTAACGAAAATGTTCGAGTCGATCTAGGTCCCGGACATGTTCCACAATTTCACGCCATTCTGTCAGATGACCTTTTGGTTGATTGTTCAAACTACCTAACTTTAGGAGTACCATTGGATACAACCAATGCGCTACCTAATTGTTGCGTATCTAAAGCGCAACTGTTGGCCTTGCTCCCAGACATCTCGTACCATTTTAGGTCATTCGGTTTGTTCTTCAAAAACAATTGCGGAACTTTCCGCAAGTCTTCGCTTAGGCCATTGAGTTCATTCCTGGGGTGTTTTGGTATATCGTTCAACTTTTTTTATGAGCAGCTTGCTACCTCTGAAGGACTCCCAGATACAGTAGCTTGTTTGGTCGTCTTCCTTTTTAGCAGATTTCCCTTAAGTGACTTCAGCTATTTAGGTCGTACTCATGACGCGATTTTCAAAAATTTACTTCAAATGTCCATCGATCCTACCCGGGAGATGACGAAAATTAGGTCCGTTGAAAACTATATATATATTTGTCTGTTAACACTCTAGCGGTCGCAATCTTTGTTTAATCGTCACCAAACTCGGTTTTTAATCGTTTTATGTAAAAAAAAGATCAAGTTCGTTAACGGGTGAAATCGGACCAGTGGGAGGGGGAATTTCGAAAATTCGAAATATCCCGTTACTTTACGTCGGATCGAAGAATTTGTATAGAACCAATCTTATTCAAATTAAATTTGCTATAAATATTGTTATATACATTTATTTCTATCTTAAATATTAACCGAAATATTTGCATTTTTATTAAGTTTAACGGGTGCGCTATGGTCGCTTCTAATCGTTCCCGCCGAAAGCTAGTTCGGGCGTTTCCGTAACTGTTCGGCACTTGTATGGTGATTTCTCCATTGTAGAACTACACGTGGGAAATCTGCTGAGTTTACGCAGCGCCTGCATGACGGACTTTTCTTGAATGTGCATAATATTGAATAAGTTGAAAAATGCCCTTCGGTTTGATTGATTGGTTTATTGTCGGGTACATATTAGAATTCCTATTTCTTAACTGAGCATCGATTGTATCTCATTTTGCAAAGAATAACGTTCGAAAAATCAAAGGTTCCATAAATATGTTTTCCAGAATGGAAATGTGCCACGTGAACCAATACAGACGATCAATAGCACTATATTAAGCACGTGTATTTATTGATGGCCGAACCTATTACTTAGAACATGCTTTGTAGCGTTTCCTTGAAAAAGGCCCAGAATTCGTCTCTCATGAAGATTACATTTTATTTTGCTTTAAATTAATCGAGGAAGAATTTTTATTTTTTTCATTGTAGTCACTTTGCTCATACATTCTTCGCGAAGATGTTCGAAATTTATTTATTAATAATAAAATGAAAAGCTACTATGAATTTGATAAGGGGAGGGATTAAGATATGATCTTTACATATTGCGATTATAAACATTATTGTTTCATGAATATCCTTGATGACTACCGTTGGTTATAATCCTTTTGTTGGTGTGGTTTTCGGTCCAAATTATTAGCAGATTTCCCTTAAGGGAAATCAGCTATTGAGATCGTACTCATGACGCAATTTTCGAAAATTTGACGAAAATGAGGTCCGCTAAAAATTATATATATATATATATATATATATATATATATATATATATATATATATATATTTGCCTGTTAACGCTCTAGCGGTCGCAATTTTTGTTTGATCTTTACCAAACTCGGAATTTAATAGTTTTATGTAAAATGGAAGATCAAGTTCGTTAATGGCTGAAATCGGACCAGTGGGAGGGGGGTTTAGAGAAGAAGATTTTCGAAAATTCGAAATATCTCCGTTACCATACGTCGGGTCAAAAAATTGTATAAAACCAATCTTATTGCAAATTAAATTTACTATAAATATTGTTCTAAACATTTTCTTTTCTTGAATATTAATCGAGATATTTGAATTTTTATTAAATGTGGGCCGATAACGGATGATTGTTTCCCGCCAAAAGCTAGTACGGCCGTAACTGTTCGGCTCTCGTATTTAGATTTCTCTATTGTATGTATAACTTCACGTGGGAAATCTGCTTAGTTTACGCAGCCCCTGCGTGACGGGCTTTTTTTTTTTTTTTTTTTTACTTTTTCCTTTAGAATTTTGACGATATTGAAGTGATGACCTTAATGATAGCATATCGCTTGTGCTCAAATGTTCTCAATTTTATGACACAGCATCAGCATCCAGTTTGTCGAGAATAATGTTGTTCAGTATACCAGAACGTTGGCAAAGCTGGAGTAGTGTATGTTTACCCTACGCCTCCGAAACCCTCAACAATAAAAGAATCGAATATTTTTTTTGTTTTTTTATATTTTTATGATTTTTCATGTTATTATTGTTTTTGAATAATTATGCGTTCCTGACATACTGCATAACGAAGCTGGGAAACGAATAATTTCGAAATAAAATTACTTCAAAAAAATAAAATTATTGGAAACATTGTTTACAGTTTTCTATTGAAAGATGTTACTTTAATGAGAAATAAATAATCCAACATTATTTTTCATTTATCTTAGAGCATGTTTCTAGAAATATTTTGTGAATAGTAATTTATTGCATATAAGATTAAGTGGAGAATTTATTGAAATGAGCTAGCGATGTGTTAGCTTTATTTAATTATTTCATATTTTTTCCCTTGTTAAGTGAGTAATCATTCAATCATTTGACTCGCTGTGGGCCAAGGATATACAAGAGTTGTGTAAATCACTTAAATTTAGCGTGAATGGCTGTACCTAAATTGCTAGGCTAACTGTTGACTGAGTAACTAACTAAAGTGCTACTTTAGTTGTAGATCCCTGGATATCTCCTATCATGTCAAGCCTTTCTGTATAGTCATAATAAATAATTAGGGTTTTGTGGTTGCCTCCTTAGGTCGTCCATGCAAGTTATCCGGTGCCTTCGTCCGATATAGGTACCTTATAATATTTCCCGGAATCATCTTGTATATTTTCCGGAGTTCTGTTTCGCCAAGTAAGGTCTTCATCTCACATAGTAAACCTAAAGTGGCGAGTGGGCAATAGGAATTTTTTTAGTGACGAACTCATTAAATGAAATCCCTAGTCTCACTCTGAATAGAAAAGGGGGACAACCTGTAGTTAGCCATTAGTAGCACAAACTGGACGTTAATTAATAGCATTTATTTTTAATATTATTAATTATGAACTGGGGTTAGGGGTTTTCTGAAGACCGAAACGGAAAAATATTCAAATAACTTAGTTGGTAGTTAATTCAGAGAATCTTTGTAGATTACATTATCAACAATATTGATTTATATAACATTTTAATATAATCAAATACATTTTAAAATTAGTGTTTTTTACTTAGTTTAAAATACCAGAACATATCCCATTTGATACCAATAATACCATTTGATTTACAAATACATGTAGGAACTTCATGGAGCACACATATCGCCAATATACTAAATCATCTTATAAAATTGAAATTGGTTTACACAATATAACTTCTCCACATATTGATTTTGAATTCGTGAGGAAATTTGGTATAATTTTCAGCAATTTTAAGTATATAAATATTCTAATATATACCAATAACATTTATTTTTTTTAAAAACATTTTAAATTATTGTATTTATTACTAGTGTTTAATGTTTGTTTGTTGTGTTTATTACGTCTTATTAATGTTTATTCGTTGTCTTTATAACTTGTTTTTAATTTTTATTTGTTGCGTTTAATTTCTAGAATTTTGTTTTTATCTTACATAGTTGAAGTTTGAACCAAATCGCCTAGTTGCGGGTGCTCCTAAATAAATAATAAATAAAATATAAATTACCTATTTCCACACATTTCTCTACCATCATCATCATTACTGTTTAAGGATGAGAATTAACAAACTTAAATACACATACACGCGCGAAGTGGTTGTAATTAGTTCCAACAGAAGGCTTTATTTAAAAAAAAAAAAATTAAAACTTTTCTGGGCGCACCTAACTGAAAAAAAAAACAGTTCATCAAAAATAAAAAAAACCCGATTCATAACATTTTGTGAAGTGGGTTATCAGAAAGGAATCAAAAGGAGCCAGAAAATAAATATAAAGGGTGAATATGTAAAGAGAAATAAGGTTTCCCCCACTTCTTGGGAAGCTCTGCTAAAAGGTGAAATTAAGCAGGCGTTGAACCGACACAGCTGGGCGTGGGGGCTTACAAAGAGACGAGGTGTTAAAAGCACGTCACAAACAGTTTCAGCCCTTATTCAATTACTACCCCAGCAAATGGCTAAACAAATGGTTCAGCAACTAACCTCTTTTTTACTCCGCTTTCACCTATGGCGCCCCAAATGGAAACCATTTCAAATCTCACCCTTACTAAAAGCTTCTCTGTTGGCAAACTGACGTGTTCATGATAATTTTAATTACCATAGAAATAACAGAATTTTGGAATAGCTTAACTAAAACCATTGGAATATAGAAAAAGCACGTACTTTAATTTACTTTTTACCTTTATTTATTTTTTTTTTAAACATGTAGCTTTCCGTTCTTGATGAGCCTAGCTCGTCACGCTGTTCTGCTTCATTAATTTTCTTTCACACCAGATCGAATGAGGTGGCATTTTTAGACATTTATTATTTTTCATTCTAATATATAACGCTGGAAAATTAAGTAAGTTTTGCAATTTTTTTCCTGTATTGACATTCACCTTCAGATATTTAAGTTTTTTCTTATCTATCTAAATGCAATTACTCTGCATGTCTTCCGTCATTTAGAATTCTTTTATGTTATACTTTATAAATTCTATCGCTATATTGTATTACATATTTTTATTAGTTATAAAAGCTTAAACATACAGGAAGGAACTCTTTCAAGGTACGATATTCCACTTTCAACAAAAGTTTTGTATTTTCACTTTAAATACTTTGTACAAATGAAATTTGCTTTAAGGTAAAAAAAAAAAAATATTAGTAAATTTATTTATTTTTGTTTATTCAGAGGGTTGCTCTAATTCTTTTATCCTCAAGCATATGAACTGTTTAATAATTAGTGCAATGTTTACGGATGTCCTTTTTACACTTTGGCAACAGGTAGGCAATGTTTTTAGGGGAACATCTGAATTATAAATTACAGAAAATAGTCACGCGTTAAATTGCATATTACTATTACTATTATCCACGCAAAACATATAGCTTTTGAAATAGGAATTCCATTTAATCCTAGCAGAAGGAAATGCCTCTTTCACGGTAACGGTCTCAGAAAATAACATAAAAATCAAATTTATTCTACTGGAAGTATTTAATTACTTGTTCTACAAAAATTCTCCTATACCTGAGTATTTCATTTATTATTTTATCCGCCAATTAAAGTATTTAGAGGCTTAAGTTATTATAACATCTGGGAACAAGGCATTGGAAAAATCAAATTCCTATCAGTTGGAGACGAGTTAGTAGGTTTGAAGTTGTTTCCCCGATTTTCAGTTATTCACTTTCTCTTGTAGTATGACTCTCTGGTGTTCTAAAGGACTATAGGGCCTTTCTCATTTACTAATGTAGACTGTTAATTGTTTAGTTTGTGATGCAGTTGATTAATTTCAACTAGTAATTTGCTCTATCATTGTATCGGCAATTCATTCAACTTTTGTCAAAATAGTCCGACACGAATTGACGTAAATTCAGGAATTTTCCACGTGCTTGAATGACCACCCTGGTGAAATCATTTCATCATCTAATCACTATTTCTCTCTTAGTAGGAATCCTATGTAAAAAAGAATTGAATTTTAATCTGAGTATGTCTGATTAAGGACTATGTTACTCGTATCGCAGAGTCTGCGTTAACCAAGTAGATTTTCCACGTGCGTCACGTATTTGCATTTAACTCAAAACGTGAAAGCTCAATTACAACCATATTTGGTATTTAGGCTCCAAATTATGTGTCCTATAATATAACAGCTTATTGTTAATATGACATCAGTAGGAGTGGGGTTTACTGAAGCCCAAAAACTGGAAAAAAATGAAAATATCTCGGTTAATAATCAAGATAGTGAAAAAATGTACATAACGACCTTTATAGAACATTAAATTTGCTATAAGATTAATTTTATGCCGTGTTTCGATCCGACGCATAACAAGGGAAATATTTCGAATTTTTGAAATCCGCCCTCTAAACCCCCCTCCCACTTGTCCGAAATCAGCCTTTAAGGAATTTGATCTTCCTTTTCACATAAAACGATATGTGTATGTTTATATATATATATATATATATATATATATATATATATATATATATATATATATTTGGACGGACCTCATTTTCGTCATCTCCTGGTTAGGATCGATGGACATTTGAAGACATTTTTTTGAAGATTACGTGATTAATACGATCTAAATTCTGATTTCCCTTTAGGGGAATTTACTAAAAACAGCGAAAGCTGAAAACAAGAAATATAAATAGCTCGTTTTAAATTCGTCCTACGAAAAAATGTATAGGAAATCAATAATAGAGAATTAATTGTCTAACAAGATTGATCCTATAGCGTTTTTCGTCCCGACAATAATAACAGATATTTTCAATTCCTGAATATGCCCCCGTTAACCCCTCCCCTCTCCTGGTATTTATTTATTAACGTCCACTTTTTGCAACTTAGGCTAATCGGGGATTTACGCATAGGATCTTTAATGCTTAGAGAGACTGTTAAAAATCGCGTATGTTATGCAACAAATAAACATTTTCGAGCCAGGAACGTCAAACCTCAATTTTTGAAGGCGCGCATAACATATTTTAATGTAACTAACATAGTGAAGGTTTGTTGAATACCATTTCTGATATTTAAGATAGGAATAAAACGTTTCATAATTTATTGAAATGAGTAGGAGCGGCGGGGGCTTACTGGAAGTAAAAAAAAAATAGGAATTAACGCTTAATAATCAACATAGAGAAATAATAAGTAGACCAACAGTTATAGAAAGTTAAATTTGTGAAAAGATTGGTTTACACAAATGTATTTTAGATATATCGGTCCCCGCGCCCCCTCTAATCGTCCCTCCCCTGGTTCGATTTTTTAGGGCTGTTAATAAAAACAAATATTACAGTCCAAGTGAAGCCTAAATGAATGAAATGATGTATCCATGATTTTATTAGGGAAACCACCTCCTACTCCTGGATATGCTCTTTCCTGGTTGATACAGGCTACAAAAATGAGTTTATTTGTAATTAATTTCCTAATCAAACTTTATACAGGGGAATTGGCTTAATTAATTAACGAAATTTCTCTTCGGTCTAATTATTTCACTGGTAATTGTAATTAATTTCAGGAATCGCTGGGTAAAGTGATATGTTGAGAGGGATATTGTTTTAATAATATATATTTGAGTACTTAATTATGGAAATGATTACAAAGTCTACACATCAAGGTTAGTATAATTTAGCAAATCTAATATTAAATGGTAGTGGGACATAGATTTACTTCTAAAAACCAGTACAAAAATACGGCTAGCAAATAACACCAATATCGGGCTTAATGTTTGACTTCAACAATGTATGCAAGTTGGAATTTTAACCCTATTGACATAATTAATTCTTCGAATAAGCTCATACCAAAAATAACTGAAATCTAATGAATTATCTTTCGAGAAGGGCTAAACATCATTAACAATACTAATTATAAATTATAATTAGACTTCGCATAACAGTGTTATTTTAGTCTGTTGGAAGCACGAATTGATTCCAGTACTGAGAAGATTACCCACCATAATATTCTTTGGGTTATCCATACCTTGGGGGTGGGTGGAAATGTGGTTATGTGGCGTTATGTTCTTAACCAAAGTACTCCTTCCCTTGAATGGCTCAATCCCTAAATGCCAACTCCAATGATATTTATTTATTTCGAAACGCTTTTACGTTTTAAGAACAGATTAAATTTTCTTCAAGATAGAAGAAAATTTAATCTGTTTATTTTTTTATGTACATATTAATTTTTATTTATTTATTTTTAGTTGTAATTTAAACCTTTGAAAATATATAATTGTTTTCGTAGTTTTATTAGTCCTTATAGTTTTTAATTATCTAGTTCCTTTATAAGATATTTTGTTTTTGAATATAATGCTTCGTTTTCGTTTTTATTTTTTTTATTTGTTGATTCGTATTTTTTTGTCTCTTTGGTTGCGTTTTTAGTTTGTTCTGTTCTAATTGTTTAATTTCATTGTTTTTTGATGAACAATATCGCGTCACAGCGAACGCTCCACAATAAATAAAAATAAATTTTAAGTTACTTCCCATGTCATAAATTGTCCATCCAATAGGTAAGTGCAATTTTCTCTTGGTACAATAACGTCGTACTTAGGATGGGGCGAGTTCCTGGAATGCTCTTCTATATTCGTTATCGCTTTGAGTGGTCTGTCTCGACTTCCTTCTGCGAAGCAATGTGATATCGCTGAAATTTTCGGTTTTGAAATTTCAACGGAATTATCCATCTCTCCCCCCCCCCCCTTCCAGCCATTTTGACTAGTTTCGGAGTGACGTCTGGCATAGCCCAAAAGCGACTTGACTTATAATAATATTTAATATTTACTATTGTTGTAACATTTAGTTGTGCACCTTCCATTTTGATCAGAATCTAGTAAGGGGGGGGGTGAGGGTTTAGACGAGGGTGAAAATTTCTAAATTCTCCGAACGTAATAATAATAATAATAATAATAACAAATAATAATAACAAACCGGATATTCTCATTATTGACAAGATCAATAAGACTGCTGATATTATTGACATTGCAGTGCCCAATGATGAGAATATTCGAAAATCCCATGCCGAAAAGTTAAGAAAATATCAAGAATTGGCTATCGAGCTCAAAGAGGTATACAAACTGAAATCTGCCATAGTTACGCCTATTATAGTAAGTTCAAATGGACTCGTGCCAAAAACAACGATAGCAGGCACCAAGAACTTGAAACTGCCAACAGCAATTATAAAAGAAGCACAGCAAGGGGTACTTCTTGATACTGCTAGAATCGTGCGAAAATTTTTAAATTCCCCATAACATGTCACACTCACAAACTACATATCGGTTGGATTTTCCCCCGATATGGATTTTACTCCAGTTTTCACTGAGTATAAACCTCCCCCATAATAATAATAATAATCCTTTATTTGCTCATTTACAAAAATTTGCACTTAATATTTACATATTTTGTATATGGAATATAACAATGAGAATACAGGTATTATATGCAGACATTATTAAACGTTTGAGCAAAATCAGCGTTAGCTGAGGATTTTTGAGTTCGAGAATGTCCTAACATATACATACATATATTATTTTAACGGTTCCTGCATCGATTGCTGACAGTGTGCAGTCCCGAGACGTTTCCATTCCTTTCTGTAGTAAGCCACTCTAGTCCATGCTGCTCCACCACAAGTGCGCCGCATCTCTTCGTCCCAATGTTTCATTGGTTTGCCTCTGCTTCTTTTATATTGTCTAGGTGACCAGTCTATCATCTTCCTGGTCCAACTATCTTCATGTCTTCTTATCATATGTCCTGTCCATTTCCTTAGAAAGAAGCATTTAGCAATGTCTTCCAGGCCAGTCCTTATTCTTATTTATTATTCGGAGAACGAAGGGCTACAACGAGATACAAAAACGTCGGTCACGCAGGGGCTAAACAGATTTCTCACGTGAAGTTCTACACTAGATAAATCTACATACTGGTAACACTTAACACCACCGTGAATATTGAGTGATTAAAAACAAACCGTAATGAGAAATATTATCTCTCGTATATATTCTATCGTATAGAAATATTTCTCTTCAAACTGAAAGCTTCTGAATTGTAAACAAACCGATTTGTCAAACTCTCAGAGCTGAACAGATAGATAAAAATATTCTTCACAGGAAAGACAAACAATTAAAAAACAGACTGTCCTCCATTTACTTCAAATGGGCCATGGCACATGCAGGAATTATGGGCAATGAAATAGTCGATATCAACGCCAAAAGTGCCTCTAAAAGTAGCGAAGAGATAATTTACAATAAAATTACTCCAACTTTGTTAAAATTTTTACTAAGAGAAAAAAATATTAATTTGTGGCAACAGAGATGGAATCAAACAGACAAAGGATTACATCTAAAATTATACCTCCCCGTTTTAAAAACCAATATCTCACTATCCCAACATACATTTTACCTAACACAAATACTAACTGGACACGGAAATACAAACTCTTACTTATACAGATTCAAACTTACTGACTCAAATACTTGTAAATGCGACAGTTATACTGAACAGACATTCACCCAACTGATTTATGAATGTAGACTGACTCAAGACATACAAAGTCAGTTGAAGACTCATATTCCTGCATGGCCTATCAGTCCCGATATTTTAATTTAAAAACACCTAAATTTATTAAAAGTAATAGCCTATGATATCCTTTAGCTGAGGGAGGAAAAGATAATATAAAATTAATATTATGTAATTATTTATTTGTTATTTAATTGTATTACTGAATTGTTCTATTTAATGTTTTTTGTTTTATTTTGTCAAGTTTAATTTTCATAATCTTATTTACATTTTTAATATGTTTATATATTATTATATAAAAAATTGTTAAAAGTTTTGACAAAATACACATATAATGCAAATATGCAAGGGATGTGCAGAAAACTAAAATCCCTCTACATAGGGTTACTATACTAAAAAATTAAGAGTGTTTCAGATATCGATGGTTTTTTATTACTTTTAAACTAATTTCTTCATATTATGTAGAGTTCACTCATCACGCGGTTTTTGAGCGAAGTATTTTTTTCTTTTTTCAACGATGAGCAATTGGGTTGCGATTAATAGTGAAAATTATAAAACAATACTTAGAGGGATGAATCAAGGGAGGAATGCGGGGGCTGGGGCTTGCGGCATAACTTGACCCCCCCCCCCACCCCCACCTCAATCTCTCTCTCTCTCTCGCATTCTCTCTGTCTAAGGCTCTTAAAAGGGATTCAGGAACGAAAAGGGGAGGTCTTTCAATTTTCTCCCCTCCCCCCACTCGCCCCCCCATCCCCTCTTGCCACTCTGAGAGAATAGTCTCTCACGCGAGTACTCTCTCTGTTGTAATAAAGTGCAACTACCTTTGTGTGTTCACCTCACGTCTTCTTGAAGAATGGTTTTTAACCTAGGCCTCAACAGAGTAGGGGGAGGGGCTCTCACTGCTTCCTACTCTCTTTCAAGATGGTCTATAGGTTGTATGATCGTTATAATCCAAATTACTGCATTTGGTTACGTCTCTCCCTCCTTCCCTCCCTTCCTCCCTCCCTCCTCTGAAGTATAATAGAGAATAAAGGAAGTCCATAACTAATATTAGATTATGGGGGACACATAAGATTACTATGGGGAATGATTCGATCATGCTTGATTATTCAGCCAAAGAGCTTAATATTGTAATATACTCCTATAGTTAGAAAAATACTGCTCCGATAATCACTGTTAACGCGAACAAAATAAAAAAGTCCGTCACGCAGGGGCTGCGTAAACTAAGCAGATTTCCCTCGTGAAGTTTTACAATAGAGAAATTTCACGAGAGCCGAACAGTTAAGAAAACGGCTGACCTAGCTGTTGGCGAGAAACTCACTCTCACCTGTTATCCGCCCGATTTCATAAAATTGCAAATATCTCGGTTAATATGCAAGATACAGAATACATGTATAGAACAATATTTATAGTAAATTTAATTTGCAATAAGATTCATTCTATACAATGTTTCGATCCGACGCATAATAACGGAGATATTTCAACTTTTCGAAAATTCTCCCCTCTTAACCCCCCCCCCCTCCCACTGGTCGGATTTCAGCCATTAACGAACTTGATCTTTCTTTTTACATAAAACGACTAAATATCGAGTTTGGTAACGATCAAACAAAAATTGCAACCGGTAGAGCGGTAACAGACAAATATATATATATATATATATATATATATATATATATATATATATATATATATATACAGTTTTGAACGGACCTCATTTTCGTCATCTACTAAGTAGGATCGATGGACATTTGAAGAAAAATGTCAAAAATTCCGTCATGAGTACAACCTCAATAGCTGATTTCCCTTAAGGGAAATCTTCTGCTAATAATAGTATTTGGCAAATCAATAGACAAATCTAATAAAGATTTTACTTATAGAAATCATATGTCCAGAGATATGATGCCCTTGGTATCAAGATTTCAATCTTTTACAGATACTCACAAGCCAAATTAAATTCATTAAAAATAAAGCGAGGAATGCTACATCAAGGATAATTTGCATGCTATGTCTATGTATACAATACATCAAAAAGAAGCTGTTTGATCCAACTTAAGCTGTGGGGTGTAGAACTGTGTTCTCTGATGTATGGAGGGAATTTGGAGATCAATTCTTTTTGTTGATACCTTAAATAAAAGGCCAATTCTTCACAGAATTTTCATTAGCGGATAACAATTCTTTTTATTCAGAGACTGTTATATAAACAAGTTTCCTTTGCGCTTAAAACTGAGTTAGCAATTTCAGTGAGGGGTAAAGGCTTAGCGATATTTTGTTAGACAGAGATGCAATTCCAATTCAACGACTAGCTGTCCAGATGATTTGTCATGCTTCGGTCCAAAGTGATGTGTTGGGTTTGCTTTTGAGAATTAGAACTCTCATTTGAGATTGTAGGCTGAGGTGCTTTTCTGAGTATTTAAGAATAACGGTATAGATACGTACTGGGCTTTATATTACATAATGCGACATATGAAGTTTAAACATCAAGAATTTCCAGCCAATTTGCTTAACCTTTCATATTTTAATGAAACTTCACTTCTTAATATCTTCATATGTTCCACGAAGTTGAGATGTCCTGGTAGTACTCCTAAATATTTAGACATCTTTGGAAAGCTTTAAAGCGTCACCGTCTCCTATTCCTTTTGTTTTTAGGAGGGGATTTGTTAAGCATTACTTTTAGTAAAATGTACTTCATTTTGTTAATATTAAAATTTAACTTATTCAATTTAAATAGTACGACGACAGATTGTTTTCTATAGCGGTGTTGTTGGAAGTGAAGAATATTTTTACTTGGAGAGAGAAAAAGACGTCCAATTCTTCACAAATTTTTATTTCATCGCTAAGCGCTTTCGAAGACCATTGTTTCCACCTTGAGAGCTACTTGCATGCGTTCATTGGGAAAGACAGCAAGTGACAGATTGCTTAGATGCTATTTCAACTCCTAAGTTGGCTTGATAAACGACTCTTGGTTGATCAACGTAGACAAAAGGCTTTTTGTAATGTTCCAGGATGTAGCTCCGAAGTACTGGGCCTTGTGACAACCTCTGTAAACCGTTTTTTTACTTTTGTTTGTTAAGGTGATATATCTATCTCCAGAATGATTTAATAGCAACTTGTTTATGTTTGTTGTTACCTTAAGAGAAACCTTCTAATAGCAATGTGCTTCATATATCTGTTGTACCAGTGAATAAGTGGTTAAGTCCACTTACTCATTGGTCGACTTAACCACTTATTCATTGAGGTTACAGATATATTACCGTATTTTTGTTTACCTTTTAAAAATGTGGTGGAGATCGCTAATGGGGGCTAAAGATTTTCAAGGTTTCTAAAGACAGACGCGCACTATAAGTAATACAATAATATGTATAAGTACTTTATAATAAATATAAGGATACTTGTTATATTCGTGCTTACATTAAGGTAATATTCACTTATTTTCTATTAAACAAAATCTCTAACAAAATTGTTATTGTTTACATAAAAATGGGATATTAATATCGTACTTCTGGATGTACGTTTGTTTATTTATTGCATATTACTATTCTTGTCGTATTGGCGTTTCTGTTCTATATTATTCACGCGTTCTCTGCTATTTTAATTAAATTTTCCAGCAATATCTTTGCAAAACATAGCCATGAATGTTTTTCTTTCTTCTCTATGAGCTATGTGTTTAACGCTATAATGATTTAATTTACTTTTTAGATTTTCCTGGAAAATCTGGGCATCTGTAATGAATGCCGTTTAATAGCTGTTTACCGGTGTAGAGCTCTGAAACTTCTCACCTCAACGATACAAGATACTATGTATTAAAATAAATATATTCAAGTTTCCCCCCCCCCCAATAGATAAATTGACTTAGATAATTTAATATAATATTATTTGTTGTTGGTAGTGAGTTGGAGGACAGAACTGGAGGGACTAACTCGATCCTGCAGGACACACCCCATGAATTTTTCATCGAAACCAACCCTCCCCTCTCTACCTCTGTCGAGATTTCTGCAAATCCCCCTAAATTCTTCTTCCCTCTCTTGCACCCCCTCATTCCCTCTTTTTCTCTCTTCTCTCCCTCCCTCCTCTCTATATCTCTTCCCCTTTCCGCCTGAGTTCTATAAATTAGATGTGGCCCTCTTACGGGACTTAATGAACTCTTTTTTTCTGCCATCTATCGTTATAGCATTAAGTCTCCCTTTTATTATTAATTTTTTTTTTTCATTTCCCACAGATTAAATATCATTTGTATAAAAATCATTTTTTTTTATTTTTTTTTTTTTAAATGCTCATGTTAATAACTCTTGATGCCGTTATTTTCGTGATATATTTCTCCAAAGAAATTTGACGCATTACCTGTGCCCTTTAATGAGCGCTAAATTCTCTCTTCAACCTAAATTTCGTTTTAGCAGATTTCCCTTGAGGGAAATCTTTCTTCAAATGTCCATAGATCCTACTCAGGAAATGACGTACATGAGGTCCGTTCAAAATTATATATATATATATATATATATATATATATATATATATATATATATATATATTTGTCTGTTAACGCTCTAGCGGTCGCAATTTTTGGTTTTTGGTTGATGTTTACCAAACTCGATATTTAAACGTTTTATGCAAAAAGACAGATCAAGTTCGTTAATGACTGAAATCGGACCAGTGGGAGGGGGGATTTAGATATATCCACCAACCAATTTTATTTTATTGCAAATTTAATTTACTATAAATATTGTTCTATAAATGTATTCTCTATCTTCAATATTAACCGAGATATTTGCATTTTTATTAAATGTAGGTGAATAACGGACGAGTGAGTTTCCCACCAAAACATATTCCGTAACTGTTCGGCTCTCGTATGGAAATTTCTCTATGGTATAACTTCACGTGGAAAATCTGCTTAGTTTACGCAACCCCTGCGTGACAGACTTTTATTGTGTTACCCTTTCAATTCATTCACCAACTTCGTGAATGAGTTTCTTAGAAATGCAGTTTTATTTCTTTTCAATAATTTCTTTGTTAGTATTTACATGTTTTGGAAATTTTTCAGGCTTTAACTTTTTTTCCGTTATCTACATTGACGGGTTTCTTGCCTAGCGGCTTGTGAAGTGCTGAACAATGCGACAACATTTGATAGTAAAACGAGTGTGTTTACGATAAAGAGAAAAAAATGTGTGGTTCTAACTTCCACTCCTATTAAATGAAATGGATTTACTGCCCTTGATTTAGAGTAATTTATTATAAAAGTGATAAACATTTTCTCTATTCCAATGCGGCTGACAAAAAAGGCAACGTAACTTCATTTATAGATCTTTTTTGGTGAACTATCCAAATTTGAGAAATTTAAACTTTCCTTTCCCCTAAACTCCATTAGACGGCTTCGATTAGCAGGGCAGGCGTACTACGTATTTAAATATGAAATTTCAATATTATGAAATTAATCATTTTCTATTTAGGCGAGATACGAACACGCGTACACATTTTTGTACTGACGTCGAACCGGTAAAAATGACTTCAGGAGTGGTGAAAACAGATAATTCCGTCTAACTGTGAAACCAAAATGTTTCGCGATTTAATGCTATCATTACTTTGTTGAAGGAACTAAACATTAAAAAAAAAAAATCGTATTGAGTTTTCGTGCTCGCTTCACACTCGTTTTAAGCCAAACTCTTCTTCTTTTTTTCTTCTTTACATTTTCTGCTCACGTCTATTTAACAACTGTACGTAGCGTTTTCTAGTCTACCTCTATCTTCTGAATTTCTTTTATTCTACAGGTGTGATAGACTAATCGCGTCAAGTGGCACTCAGTAGATAGATGGAGGTCCATAGTCATCCAAGAAGTAAATCTAGGTGTCAATTACCTAATTACAATGATAGGTTATCGATTAGATATTAACGAACCTGATATTTAGTTTTGTATGGAATCTTATATATAAAAATGAATGTTTGTGTGTATGTCCTTTACAGACTCGTAAACGGCTTTTATTGAAACTTAGGAATTTTATGAAACTTAGTATGTATATTACTACTAAAATAGGTTAGGTTTCCGGCTGTATTAATATTCTCTGAGACGAACAGGAGTGCGGGTTATAAGGGAGGTCTGAAATTAAAAATAACGATATTTCGTTTCCTATTGGTTTTTCGGCAAATATGCACATAACAAAAGTTGCCTTAATATACCCTTTTGTCGTATACCACAGTATAAATAAGCTATACGCTAAAAACAATAGTGGGAGTCAACAATTTTAACGACACAAAAGACTCAACCGAATCAAACGAAACTCCGTATGTGATTTTGTATTAACACCTCTCTGATTATAGGCTATATTAAAATTTCGAGGTACGAACAGGAGAGGGGGGTTATAAGAGAGGTGAGAAATATAAAATCGCTATTTTTTGTAATCCATTTATTTTTGGCAAACGTGCGTATAACAAAAGTTGTTTTTTTGTTATTTAAAGTAACTTTTGTTATATGCACTTTTGCCGTATAACAAAGTATAAATGAGGTGTACAAGAGAAACAATAGAAAGGGCCAACAATGTTATATGACATGAATGACTAAATCGAAATCAACGAAACTCCTATGTTTTACAATAATCTAACTATATTAACATTTTTAGGAACGAACAAGAGTGGGTTGTTAGGGAGCCATGGAATGAAAAATCGTCATATTTCGTTTCCAATTGTTATTTTATTTTTTTGCGAAACTACACATGACAAAAGATCTCTAAATTTGATATTTAGAGTAAATTTTGTTACATACATCTTTATCGTAATTTATAAAGCAAGTAATTTGCATAGACGTTTTGTTATAGTCATCAATGCGCATGCTATGTATGAATTAATACAACTTAGTACCTCCATGGATTAATACACTTTCATTAAAGTTTTTATATATGGATTAAACGGGTAATATAAAAAAATTCTGTATTTTGAAGAAGTAAGTACATAAATACTTTTATTATTAATATATCCCCAGCACGCCGGACTCAGGAAAATGTAAAAATATTGTACAAAGTAAAGCCCAAAAAAAAGTACCATCATCATTCATCCTCAAATGATTTCCCGGGCGAAGCCGGGTACCTTAGCTTGTGTCTTATAAATATCTAGATAGAAATGATAGATCAAAAATTGTGGCTGCCAGAGACAAATTTACACACACATGCTCCATGTTTTGCCGATATTCATTTATTGGTTTGTCTGTATAGAAACAAAGTTATTTACGATATTATATTTCCTCCGTTCTCTAAGCGCTCCCTCAACCAGATCCGATTTCTTCTGTTAAAACACCAACCTTCTGTTCCTTTTATATAAAGGTTTCTAGAGCCCGACTTGCCCACAATGTTTCTTGACACCGACATAGGGAGCAGAGAAAGTGAAGGGTTGGGCTGAAGTTTTAATTTAATTTCAACAATTCGTGATATTTAAATTGAGTATGAGACAAGAGAGTCAGTGAAAATTGGATGAGCGGGAGAAGAGATATACTTCAGACTGAAAGGAAAAACATAAAAAGACACGCGCCTTTCTATTAATAATTGAGTTATAATGAAATCCTTAAAACAACAGTTCTACGAAATAACTTGTTTTACATGCTTGCCCGTATAATATTACATATATTGAAATCAGGTGCTCAGTTTAGCCAAGGGAGTTAACGAACTTAACAGTTAACCTACAGTCGTGAGTTCGATTCTGACGTGGTCTCTTGGAGTTACCAGGCCTAAAGGCGAGCACGGCCTTCCCTCCACCGATTTGAACGAAATATTTTCAGTGTGTGGTACCTAACGAAAAACAAATTTTGTTAAAGCGAGAGGACGCACTTCTAAAAAAAATGTTAAATGTTAGTCTGATAGCCTTGAGTTGTTGCTAAGGCAAGTACTTAAAAGGCAATCGGTGACTCAGTGGGTAGCGTCTTTTTTTTGTTACCACGAGACCTCGAGATCGAATCTCGCCGGGAACGACTATTTTTTTTTTCTGGAAATTTTTAAATTTTTGTTTCTAGGGTATTTATTTAATATTAATAAAAAGGTGTTTTTAATTATTGGCATTTAATTTTTAACTTGTTCCATACATTTATTGAAATGCTTTCTGTCAAAAATATAATAGCTACAAGGAAATATTTCATATTATACAAGATATATATTACTATTAATTTAAGACATAAGTATATAACAACTGTCAATAATAATGTGGATATTTTGATGGTATTTTTAAACTGCTTTATTTAGCTTTACCAGTTTATTTGACATTATTTTATTTTACAATTAATAAAGAAATTTAAAATTTTCTAGCTCTAGACATAAAAATATTCTTTAACAGTTTTATAGTTTAGAGCTATATTTTCATTATGCTTGTCATTGGATCACTGATGTATATTTCTATCATCAAGTTAAAAATGTTATCAAGCGTCTCCAAAACTGTTTGTATTTGATTGAACAAAAACGCAAAATATTATCTAGAGAGGATTGTATTATAATTCATTCTATTCTTCAACACCATTGTCATCCACAATAAAATTTTTAAAACTTTTTTTTTGCTCTTTGAGGTTGGTATTTGTTAGTTATTTACGTCCAGTGTTTGCTACTACGGCTAATTGGGACGTTTTATCTACAGGTATCCAACCCTTTCTAGCCATGTTGGGTTAAGGTTTTTGATTTAATGAGTTCGTCACTAAATAAATTCCTATTGCTCAGGCGGGAGTAGATTTACTATATGAAATTGAATCCAAGTCCTTACCTCACATGGCTAACCTGAGCTCCGATGTTGTAATTCAAAAAGTATGTTTTGAATGTTTGATAATATTATATTTCATATCAAATTACTTATAATTCCAAGGTTCTGCTTATTATACTATAAGTGAGTGCGCTATAATAGTAATAAATCCATTACAAAGAGTTAGAAGGTTGTAGGTTGAACTTGGTGTAATGAAGTGAAGGCAGGCAGCATGTCGGTGGCCTATTCTGGGTTTAGGTAAACTCTGCACTGTTAATTGCTCAATAATACTTAATTAAAATCAGCTGTCTCATATGACCACACCGTCCAGCCGCATACCTCCCACATCCCATATTGCCCTTTACTAATCTAGGGGCAGCCGGTATCTCTATTCAAATCATCACCAATACAATCACCAATCATATGAATATTGATTTAATGTTCAATTGATGGTTTTTTTTCCAAGTTGGGCTATATGTTATGGATGGCTCTTACCTATTTTATCTCAAATCGAAAAAAAACAAATCACTGGTCTCATGAGGTATATTTATAAACCAAGTGAAGTAATTAGAAAATGGTTAGATAAAGGATAATTATCATATATATATATATATATATATATATATATATATATATATATATATAAGGGAAACATGTTTCCATACCTGGAAGTCTTTCTACCAGTTTCTTTAATAAAGCACAATGGCTTTCGGCACTAACTAAATATAGTTAAAATCAGATAATACATGAAAGGCATTTATACGGTATTAGTTTGTTTGTTTATTATTATTTACGTCCACTTTATGCTATTATGGCTAATCGGGACGAGTCATCCACAGGTTCCAACCGCCACTCTAGGTCTACCACGCGAGATTAAGACCAACGCCTTAACTCGCTCGGCCAAACTGAGCCCCCTATGGCATAAGTAAATTTTATATTATTTAGCAAAGTTCCTACCTCGGCTGTATAATAGATGCTAGGGGCTTTGGGGCTACTACTGGTGACTAGCAGAGAGACAGCCAGGCCTACTCAACAAGACAGAACTCTGCATTTCCAATTGTACGTTTAGGCAGATACCCCTGTGTCTCTCCAGCTTAATGTAAAGGGGTTCCAATTTTTGAATTCGTTTATGGTCATGTTCAATAACATATAGAGCTACCACTTGTGGGACATTTTCGGGTTTTTCTTTTTTCAAATGCTTAATTTGAATCCGTCCTAGATAAATGCTCAAGGCACCTTGTCCTTAATTTTCTGGACAATTTTGTATATCCCTGTCTTCTCGGGTAGTTTTATTGGGTCTTTCGACTTACATAAATAGGATTTCAAATTATTTGGATTTACGAATAAACACCAATTTTCTTGCGCTTAAAGATTCATTTCATCTTCTCAGAGACGAAACCCAGATAGGGCAAAGAGCACTCCCTTTCAACTTTTGAGGTAACCACTGATATACCCAAACTCTTCTTAAGTTTCGCTACCTTCTTTCTTTCGATCATTCTATCCACCATGTGTATGCTATACCTATTAACCATCGCAACGTACGTCTGAAATATCGCTAATTTTTTTACTTATAGCGGTGGAAACAGGAAATAGGTATTGCTACATAGCTTGCTGTTGGCTTCCGGAAAATCGATAACTAGTGGCTATTGTTATAATACGCTATTGTCAAATCCATGTAATTAATTTGTTCGTGCTCTTCTATTTCCAGCGTGAAAGAAATGGCTTGTTGTTTTCCACCACTATAAGCAAAATCTAGCGATATTTCACATCAAAATCATGGATGCTTATTATATGGCCAAAACGCCGCCAAATTCAAACTATAAACGCATCAAACTCATTTAAATTCAATTTATATGGCACGTAAAAGGGAATCCATTTGATTGACCCTTACTCAAAATTATCCTTGGTGATTATGAAAAAAAAATAACGAATACATTCTGTCCCGCTCGTATTACCATAATTGGAATAGAGTTTCCTATGATTTAAGTCAAATACATTCTGTTCAATAGTTTGTTATCTATTGAAGAAGAGAGTTTTCTGCGTTAGAGCCAACAGACATGTCGTCCAGGTAGTTTATTAGCTAAACCGTAAGAGAGTTAGCCGAGAACAGTGAGCGTAGTAAGGTAACCTATCGACGTAGGGGTGACCTGCCTCAGGTCAATGGCTGCCCTCTCTCAGCCTAAGTATCTCCTGGGATTAGAGTCCCCGCCTTTTCTTTTCTAACAGCTGGATTTTGCTTGCGTGTGCACCAACCTTCTGCCCTATTCTCATTCTCACAGCTACATGCTCTCCTTTCCCAAATATCTCTGGGGTTTTACAGCTGGTCCATATCAACCAATGTCCTCATCCATACCATCCGTGTCAATGCTGTGAAAATTTCAAATTTTCAGATTCATAGAGTTTAGAGTTATTAATTTTAGAACACTTCACAAATTTGATTTAAATTACTCAATTTAGACCATGTTATACATAGCTTAACGGTGCGTCATGCTGGTCTGTTCTAATACAAATCTGAAAGACGTAACAATTATTTCTTTGAAAAATGTATGTTATAATCTATTTAGACACGTATATACCACATATTATTATACGGTAATCATCGGATCATTATTTAAATATAATATTTTATAAACGCTGATGGTATAACCTCACTAGTTAAATAAATAGAAACATTGGTGTAAAAGAAAAGAAAATGGCTTAAGTTATGTTTATTGACAGTTCATAAATGTTACTTAGATGATTGGAATCATTTATCTCTTACTTATGAACATCTACAACCATTTTATAAAAAAGAATGAAGAAGGAAAATAGGTGGTATTCACTTGTTCTACAATCTATTAATATCATGAACCCAAAGTCTGTTACACTTAATCTAAAATTTGTCTAAACCAAATCACATTATAATTAAGCCATTATTTCAAACAATTTCCAGTGACAGCAAGTAATTTACGATAAGAATAATAAATTATGTAGACCACAGACTTCAGAAAGTTACCTAAAAATAAATTGAGAAATTCAAAAGCACGCATGATATTTTTATTTTATTTTATTTTTTTTTTATTTATTACGTAGAGCTCCGCAACTATGGCGATTTTGCTCTTCTTAGACATGGGGGTAAACAAAACAAAAACAAAAAACAACAACAAACAACATAAACAAAACAACAGAAAATTGAACACGAAATAATATATAGAACAAAACTAAGGGAACGCAACAAAACAAAAGAAGAAACACGAACATAACATAGAAATAAAAACAGTCGGTAAATAAATAAGTGAAAAGAAAACTTGATAACTTTGAAACAAAAACTAAATAGGTCTCTCTCTCACACACACACACACACACACGCACGCACACACACACACACACACACACACACAAACATATAAGCACGCACACACATTAAAAATTTTAAAATATGTAATTAAATATTCTCAAACTGCCCTATTGTTTTTAAATATGTCAGAATCGTGGCAATATGTGGGCTACCCTCAGTCAGTAGTTGGTTCAAGTCATGTGGAATGTTTAAGTAAGCTCGTAATCTGCATTCTGTTAGTAAGTGTTTTATAGTTAGTCCAGTGTTGCAATGAGTACAAGTAGGCTTGTCTTTTTTGTTCATTATGTAAGAATGTGTCAGGTATGTATGTCCAATACGTAGTCTTGTGAGCACGACTTGGTCTCTTCTTGAATATACGTTCTGTTTCTTTGTCCATCCAGTAACATTGCGTTTTATTTCCAATAGTTTGTTGTCAGTACGTAACCAGTGTATTTGCCAGTCTTGGAGTATTTTTGTTTGTACAATCTTGTTGAGGTCTGTTGGTGTTAGTGTAATTATGTCGGTAGTAGTCATTTTTGTTGCTAGTTTTGCATGTTTGTCAATATCAGTCATTTGTTTAATGTCCTTGTGTCCGGGTAATATTTTTAAAAATACATCTGAATTCCAATAATTTATGTATACACTATTCATGAAAAGGAAAAAAACAAATTCGAATTAATCGAATAAATATTTTAATCTTGTCATTTAGCTATCTTTTACATTAATTTTAGTCATTTTTTTTAACCAAGAATGAGTAGTTTTCTGTGCACCACCTTGAAGAAAATATTTTCTTTAAATATGGTCCCATTTTCATCTCTTGATTAAATTTGCTATGTAAATCTCTTCTTACTCTTTGTATGTACAAAACAAATTTTTTTATATAAAAAAATAAGTTTTTGAGATTTAAAAAACGGTTTTTATTTTTTTATATATTTTACATTGAATATGTACCCCCCCCATGTTGCGACGAAGTAAAGTTTGAATAAAAGAAGAATAAATGAATTTTTAACCAGTACAGCCATTTAAATTATTTTAAATCCTTTCAAATTTCTTTAAAATTAATATATAATTCGGAAATTAAGCTGGTAAAATCCTGAAATTTTACATTATTCTATCTTTTGTAAGCAGAAGGAAAAAAAGAATACTCGGCTGATTTGTTCGCTTTTCCTGTTAGTAATTATCTACTGGAGTTGTGCCTCCATTATTCGGATATGATTATCCCTGTTTTTATTATCTTTTTTCCTTTCTGATTAACATCCTCCCCCAAGTCATCGTCCATTAACAAACGTAAAAATAAGCTTGGAACATTGTAAATGATTTCACAGGTTCAATGTGAAACGACATCTCTGTAATTTGGATCAAGTGGGGTAACCTTTTAGCAGATTTCCCTTAAGGGAAATCAGGCTAATGAGGTCGTACTCAAGACGCAATTTTCGAAATTTTTCTTCAAATGTCCATCAATCCTACCTAGGAGAAAACGAAAATGAGGTCCGTTCAAAACTATATAAATATATATATATATATATATATATATATATATGTATATATATTTATATATATATATATATATATATATTTGTCTGTTAACGCTCTAGTGGTCACAATTATTTTTTAACCGTTACCAAACGTGATATTCAGTCGTTTTATGTATAAAGAAAGATCTAACGAACTTGATCATTCTTTATATATAAAAAGACTAGCGGTCGCAATATTTTTTTGATCGCTACCAAACTTGGTATTTAACCGTTTCATGTAAAATGAAAGAAGTTCATGTAAAAGTGAAGAAGAAGGGGGGGGGGTTTGAGGGGAGGAATTTCGAAATATATCCGTTACTTTAAGTAGGATCGAAAAATTGTATAGAAACAACATTATTGCAAATTAAATTTACTTTACTGTTTTATACATATTTGCCGTATATTGAGTATTAACCGAGATATTATGATTTTATAGTTTTCCGCTTTCTCTAAACCCCCATTCCTACTAGTGTCATATTAATAATAAGGTGTTATATCGTGAACCACTTACAAGGTCATATACTAAATGTTGTTTTCAACGAACATTTATTATATGAGATCCAGACAAATACAACAGTACGTATTTGGACTGTTTTGGGACACCCCCCTCCCCTTCCTTTGTTCTGGGATTACTAAAATCTGAGTGATTGAGATAGAAATTATTCTGATTCATTTAAAATTACTACACAAGCTATAGTAAATAGTTTTCAATAAAATTAATATGTAATATTCAGATATATTTCATTAATTGTTCATCTTTCCGGCTTAGAATTAATATGTTATATTCAGATATATTTCATTAAGTGTTCATCTTTCCAGCTAGATAGAATAATTCTATTTATTCAGTGCTGCGAAGTTGGCTGTTTGTTTACAATTCAGGCGCTTTCCGTTGTAGATACTATTAACTTGTAAATTGTCTGAATAATTTCTTATTACCGTTTGTATTTATTCCCTTAACATTCACGGTGGTGTTACCAGTATGTAGATTTATTTGTTGTAAACCTTCCCGTGGAAATCTGCTTAGTTTACGCCACTGCGTGACAGACTTTATTGATATATTCAATACTATTTGATCATCCTATATCAAGATCACCAAATACTTTGGAGGTGCAATAGTAAACATCTCCACGTATTTTAGATCTTCATCAAGCAGGAAATCCCAATCTTTTTGTTATCAGCAAAACTTGAGTATCAATATCAATATGATATGGATGGCTGAGAAATTTATTGGTGTAATTCAAAATATTGTTTTTTCAATTATGAAGGTTTTGACACTACATAGCAATCGTTGAACCATGGGGAATAATTTAATTTTTTTTTTTTTTTTTTTTTTTTTTTTTTTTGGTCTATGAACTAAATTTACATTTTAAACGAAACAGGAACGTGTTATTGTAATCTTCTCATTTTGTATGTATTTTATTTTTGGAAAATACAGACTTATGTCTGTATGTTTCTAGCTATCCATATGTTTCGATAGTTTGGTCTTAGTTTCAACATAGATTTGATCAAATCAAATAGGCGGCATGTGCTTACAATCTACGTACCCAAAACCACAAACTTCATCATGCCTCGAATAATACTATATGTTATTTTTCTCGTGAAAATGCTGGGTGGTGTTCAGTCTCATCCCTTTCTTTTCCTCATATAGCAGCTCATATTTCATGGTCGACATGTCGTAATTTCTTTTTTAAATTTTATTGGTTGCCTATTTTTTAAATTTTCTATTATATCCTGTATATGTTTTGTGACTGTTTATACATTGTTGGCCATGTTGTTTCTTATTTAGTCGTAAGGCTTTTGTTTGTCAGCGGGCACTGTCAATAGAGAACTGACTCTGAATGTGCACTTAGCATAAATTAAAACAATAGTAGAGGACAAGACCTTTATTATGGATCCTGATATGTCATTTTGTTCTTTTCAAATGATTTTCTGACACCTAATAAGGCGACTCGACAATGCGAAGGCCAAACTTTAACTTTAAAAACCATTGTGGTTTCCTCAAGCCGATCTTCTATGGCCAATGACGTGACAGATAAATTCTAATTCTTTTTTTCGTCTTCCTTAAACATTGATCTTTTTATTCTATTTCGTTTTTTTGGAAATTTCGTATCTATATTGAACAATTAAATTTAAAAAATATATTGCATAGAATAAAGATTTATAACGTTCGTTTTTGTTTGTCATTTATATTTTTTTTTTTGGCATTTAATTTATGGTATTGTTTAAATACATGACTTCCGAACCTATATTTCTTTATTGGGCAGGTTATTAATGGTACCTTTTACTTCAATTCTTTGTAGCCTCCTTTGTCAAGCCACGTCAGGAGCATTTTGATGTACCCAGTACCTCTTAATTACGAGCAGAAGGTAGTAGATGAGTTACGTAGTAGTGAAATATGTAAAATTGGGGCATCAGGAAAATGAGGAAACGGTAGAGCAATAAAGAATTGAGGTAAAAGGTTTATTGACTCAAAACTCTGAAGGGAAAACTTTTTTTTATGGTATTAATGGAAAAATGTAAATGTAGGTGTAATTTGAATGTTTGAATGCGGTAAAAATCTCTGAAAGAGGAAAGAGTTGTAGGAGCAGAATGGGGATTTAAACCTCTTTTAATATTTGACGGGGTTATCCTGAGCAAACAGGCGGAGAGCAAGCAAATCGAGAAGGCGATAGGCTGAGTTTGTGGTTTGTTTGAGTTTAGGGAATAGCCGGATGGGGCAATAAGTCGCCCCATCTACCGGCTTATAGTGCAAAAACAATGTCCACCTCGACCGTTAGGCCCCTTTTTACAGCCTTCGTTCGGTGCCACTTTAATTGAGAATCGATATAAACCTTTTTCAACTTTCCTTCGACAATAGGTCTTTGTGTAGGCCAATCAAACCCTACTATAGAAAAATTAAAGTGGTCTTTAGTTTAAGAGATTGGTGTCATTCTGCTGTTCCCTTTGGCAATTACAGCCAGATATACCTTTCGTTCATTATTTAGTGAACTTTGCTGTTTTAAAGGGCAGTAATTCCTGTATTATCATTATTACTGGCTAGCTCTGTTGTTATGTGACGTTCCCTGGATATTCTACAACGAGTAAATCAGTATTTCCCATGACACAGCTCCCATTATGCATTTCTCTGTTCGCCCTTCGGATGAAAAAAGTCCGTCACGCAGGGGCTGTGTAAACTAAGCAGATTTCCCGCGTGAAGCTCTACAATAGATAAATCTACATACTGGTAACACTTAACAACACCGAATATTAAGCAAATAAATGCACCCGGTAATGAGAAATCTTTCTGTCAATTTGAATAACCTCCCAACGGAAGGAAAACAATTACTGAAATATATCTGAATATAACATATTCTGATATATTTCATTGCAAACTACTTACTATATATAGTATTTTAATTTATAATGAATCAGAATATTTTTTATCTCAATCACTCAAATTTTAGTAGTTAAGAAACAAAAGAAGGTGGGGAGGGCGGGGAATTAACCGAACATATTTCTCTGTTCTTTTCCATCTGAAGGACGATCGCCCTTCAGATTGAAAAGGATAGTTTGATCCTGAAAGGACATTTGAGCCTCTGAAACGCCATGATTATTACTGTTTTTAGAATGTCATTTATCTTTATATGGATTCCAAAAGTGGTGTCAACCAAAACTATAGAAAAATGAAACATTTTTTTTTATCAATTTTGTGTTTCTTCAAAAATACATAAATTGAATACTTAATCGCAATCACCCCATGACTTGAAAGATATTTCTTCTCTAGAAGGCCCCCTTACTGAGTAAAACAGTCTACCTTTCCCCAAACAAGTAACGTCAATATTTAAAAATTATAATTTACCAGTAACTTTTATTGCTTAGAAAGAAACTTGAAAAACGTACTATTTAAATGCATTATCTGAGCTGCTATTGAAATATATTTCCAGAATAATTATTGAGAAGGAATTTCTCAATAAGAAACGAAGCAATAATTTATAAGCATAGTCATTCGAAGCAAGGTTCTTAAAATTCGTAATTTAAACAAACTAACTTTATCCTTTCTTATTCGTTGAGAAAACTGCTAGCGATGGAGAACACTGATCAACTATTATTGAGAGAGTGAGTGCACTGAAAATATGAATTTATGATTTGCGAAGTGTGCCACTACTTAGAGAAAAGTTTAACGCTACTTGAAGATGAAAAAGTCAGTGACGCAGGGGCTGCATAAACTAAGCAGATTTCCCACATGAATTTTAATAACAGATAAACCTACATACTGCTAACGCAACACCACCGTGAATATTAGGTGAATAAATACAAACGGTAATAAGAAATCTTCCCCTTCGCGGCGGAAATCGTCTCAAACGTTAACAAACATGTCTGCCAACGGCAGTTTTGCTGGTTTTCTTTCCGACACCGGAAAGAACTTAAGTTGGGGGGTAGGGGGCGCTCCAGAATATATTTATTTATATTAACGTCCACTTTTTGCAACTAAGGCTAATTGGGACGGACCAGAATATATTTCCATGTACCTCGTGTAATAAAAGTTTCTTGAAAACGATATTTGGCATTTAAGCTTCGAATAATGTGGTTTATTATAAAACAGAGTATTGTTTATGTTTGAGTAGAAGTGTGGGTTTGCTGAAGAGTGAAAACTGAAAAATTCAAATATCTCGGTTAATATTCAAGATAAACTATAAATGTATATAATAATATTTATAGTACATTTTAATTGCAATAAGATTGGTTCTATTCAATTTTTGGATCCGTCGAAATGACCCGAAAGAACTCCATAAATTGTTTAATTTTGTAAAAAACACGAGCTTCTACAAAGAAATTTAAAATGCAATTGTTTGTATCCTCGTTTATATTGTTAAAATGGCGATATGGATGAGGAACCAAAATGTGAATTATAAATGTTGCAGGGCGATGATGACCTGGTAGTTTTTTCGCCCTTAAACCCTATACAACACACACACACACACACACACACACACACACACACACACACACATATATATATATATATGTGTGTGTGTGTGTGTGTGTGTGTGTGTAAAGATATACAGTATTGAACGGACCTCATTTTCGTCATCTTCTGGGTAGGATCGATGGACATTTAAAGAAAAATATCAAAAATTGCGTCATGAGGACGACCTCAATAGCTGATTTCCCTCAAGGGAAATCTGCTAATAAAAAGTAACTGTATTATTGTGCAAGAGTAAAAGCTATTTTTATTTAATTATTTTTCTTCTCTAGACGTGCATATTAATAAAGGTTATTTTCTTCGTGAGTCATTAAACACCAAAAGTATTTAAAATATATAAATTGGTCTTTTCTCAATATCTTCAAGTTTCTTTGTAAACTAATATTAAAATTATGAAAACATCTTATTAGGAATTTTGTTCATAATTACTTTTTACACTGGCATGTTAAAATTAATTTTAACTTATTGGAAGAGATTGAACTTGTCAGTACTTCCATTAATTTACACATTCCATTACTTTGAAACAGAGATTGAATTATTGAAGAAGTAATATCAGAACATACTTAAAAGCCCTGGGTGAATCATCAAATTTATATGGATAATTTGTCTAAGTTGATTGGGGGATCAGGTTAGCCTTGTCTATAGATAGGCGTACGTCAATACGTGTAGCTTTATGCCGTGGGTTCGATTTGCGCGAATGCAAAGGGAATTTATTTAGTGACGGACTCACTAAACAATGTTCCTAGAAAAGAGTTGTCATCTATGGATTACCTCCCCAAATTGACCTTTGTTCCATAAAGAGGGCGTTATTTCATGGATATCTATCAATGAAAATTCATTATTTTCTCATTTGACTATTGGTCGTGGGAGTGAAAATATAAATTACAATACTTCCAATAATAGAGATAATGTGAGGATTGTTGTTGGAAACATAAATGTTATTAGTGAGCACAGTGTGTTTTCGGTCGTTAAAGCTGTTATTACACAGGGGATGGATGGGGATGATTTGTTCGAGAGAAATAAATGTCAGATTTACATATTGTTGTTGGGAATCCATATTTGAATATGAAAAGGGTTAACAGTTGGTCTGTTATTCCATGTTGACAATACTCTGCACTTGTTGATTCCTACATATTCATTAATTAATTAATGAAACTAGGTGTGTGGCTAATGCTCACTTTGGCACACGACATCCACCCCCTCAGTTAAAATTGTTTCAAATTAGTCGGGGGATGATTTTTGCAGATTTCTGTTAAAAGAGATTGCCACATGACGTAATTTTTGAAAAATGATTTGAGAGGTCCATCGATCCTACATAGGAAATGACTGAAATGATGTAAGTTCATATAAATTCATACACACATACATATATATAATAATAATAATAAATTATTGACACAGAATATTCGAAAATCCCATGCCGAAAAATTAAGAAAATATCAAGAATTGGCTATCGAGCTCAAAGAGGTATACAAACTAAAATCTGCCATAGTTACGCCTATTATAGTAAGTTCAAATGGACTCGTGCCAAAAACAACGATAGCAGGCACCAAGAACTTGAAACTGCCAACAACAATTATAAAAGAAGCACAGCAAGGGGTACTTCTTGATACTGCTAGAATCGTGCGAAAATTTTTAAATTCCCCATAACATGTCACACTCACAAACTACATATCGGTTGGATTTTCCCCCGATATGGATTTTACTCCAGTTTTCACTGAGTATAAACCTCCTCATAATAATAATATATAAATTGTAAATTTAAAATTTCTCGGTTGCTATGCGTCGTAACTTAATTTTAATTTATACTATCAATAACGTTGAAATTTTATTTTTTTATTAACAGAATAAAAAAATATTATTGGCATTTATTTGGTTTTGTTTCACCTTTTTTTTAAACCCACACTTCTACTCTCGAGATTTTCACATACCACGTGTATCAAGTACCTCTGTCACTAAACATCTCCTGTCCGCAAATAATTTAATTCCTCGTTTCAAAGGCATTTTTGCTGTCAGTGTTTTGTAAACCCCACTTCTACTCTAGCGATTATCACTATAATCTCATGTCTAGTGTGCATTCCAAATTCTGTTTGTATAGGCTTCTTACTGCGGGAGAAATAGAGAATAAATGGCGAGACAAGATTATTACCATGTTTTATTCCAGCGAATGAGAAACCTGTTTAACTTGCGCAGCGCCGGTGTGAGTGACAAAAGTTATTTCTTTGAGTAATATTTGTCGTATAACAAAGTATAAACGAGATATACACTGAAAAGTAAAGCATGAGCCTTACTATTATATATTTAGCAGATTGAGGTCAAATAAGCTATTGAAGTCGTACTCATGATTCGATTTTCGAAATTTTATATATATATATATATATATATATATATATATATATATATATATATATATATACTAGCTCAGATACCCGGCTTCGCTCGGGAATTCACTTGAGGCTGAATAGTGATGGTATATTTATGGCAAGGCTTTACTTTTCACGACATTTACCCGTCCCAGTGTTTAGGATTAACACCCGTCGTTTCTGTGGATTTGTTAATAATGAAATTAATTTTTTATGTAAGACTTCACTGTCCTGCATATTGTCATATTTCCCGTTTCCTGTGTATTATGCATAGATTTCAATTATTAAGGAGAAAATATTGACATACATTCGAATTAATTTTTTAAGGTGAGATACCTGGTAGTTCATATTGAAAAGAAGTGTTGAGGAAATTTCTCTAAATAACAAAATAAACAACTTTTTTTATGTGCATATTTGGTGAAACCCCAATAGGAAATCACTATTATTAATTTCAGGCCTCCCTTATAACCCCCACTCATGCCCGTCCCTAGAAATGATAGTATGGCTTGTTATAAGGAAATCGTTAGTATTAATTCACATACCGAGTTTGGTTTAGTTCGGTTGAGTTTTTTGTGCCAAATAAAATTGTGAACTCCCGCTATAGTTTTTAGCGTATAACTCATTTATACTTCCGTATACGGCAAAAGTGCATATGACAAAAGTTACTCTAAATTACAAAATAAACAACTTTTGTTATGTGCATATTTGCTGAAAAAGCAACAGGAAACGAAATATCGCTATTTTTAATTTCAGGCCTCCCTTATAACCCCCACTCCTGTTCGTCTTGGAGAATATTAATATAGCCTAAAGTCTAAGTTGGGCTAGTAGTAATATACATACCAAGTTTCATAAAATTCGGTTCAGCCGTTTATGCGTGAAAAAGTAACAAACAAACAAACAAATAAACAAACAAACACACATGAAAGAAACAAAATGCAGTTATGGTGTCTATGACATGTGAAACGAAAAGTTACCTAGAAATTTTGCGAAAAAAATCAATGTACAGACAGAGGTTACAATTTTATTTTATATATATATATATATATATATATATATATATATATATATATATATATATATACTAGCTCAGATACCCGGCTTCGCCCGGGAATTCATCTGAGGCTGAATGGTGATGGTATTTTTTAGCAGGCTTTACATTGCACAATATTTACCCATTTACCCGTCCCAGTGTTTAGGATTGATACGGGTATCACGTTGCCGTGGATTTGCTAATAATAGAATTATTTGTTCGATAAGGCTTCACAGTCTTCGATATTTTTATATTTCCCGTCTCTTATACATGTAAATATGGTGAATTTTTATTTCAGGCCTCCCTTTTAACCCCCCTCCCGTTCGAACCTAAAAATTTTAATATGACTTATAATCATGAAAGAATTAATGCTAATTGACATACCGAGTTTTGTTAAGTTCGGTTCAGCCGTTAGTGCCCGCTAAAGTTTTAACGTATAACTCATTTATACTTAGGTATACGACAAAAGTGTATATAACAAAAGTTACTCCAAATAATAAAATAAACAACTTTTGTTATGTTTATATTTGCAGAAAAACCAATAGGAAACGAAATATCGCTATTTTTAATTTCAGGCTTCCCTTATAACCCCCACTCCTGCCCGTCCATAGAAATGTTGGTATGGCTTATTATAATGAAGGCCTCACTGCTAATACACATACCGAGTTTTATTTAGTTCGGTTGAGTCTTTTTTGGCAAATAATATTGTTGACTCCCGCTATAATTTTTAGCGTATAACGCCTTTATACTTCGGTATACGACAAAAGTGTATATAACAGAAGTTACTCTAAATAACAAAATAAATAACTTTTGTTATGTGCATATGTACCGAAAAACCAATAGAAAACGAAATATCGCTATTTTTAATTTCATGCTTCCCTTATAACCCCCACTCCTGTTCATCTCAGAGAAAATTAATATAGCCTAAAGTCTAAGTTTGGTTAGTAGTAATATACATACCAAGTTTCATAAAATTCGGTTCAGCCGTTTATGCGTGAAAAGGTAACAAACAAACAAACAAACAAACAAACAAACAAACATACACGAAAGAAACAAAATGCAGATATGGTGTCTATGACATGTGAAACGAAAAGTTATCGTGAAATTTCGCGAAAAAAATCAATGTACAGACAGAGGTTACAATTTTATATATATACTAGCTAAGGTACCCGGCTTCGCCCGGGAATTCCTTTGAGGCTGAATGACGTGGTATTTTTTTTGGTAAGCCTTTAGTTTGCACAGTATTTTGACATTTCCCCGTCCCATACCAGTGTTTAGGGTCTATACCCGTCGTTGCTGTGTGCTGAATGATGATAGTATTTTTTGGGCAAGGCTTCAATGTTTACAACTACACTTCCCGTCTGGGCGTATTGTTTTCCCGTGAGGGTCAGCAGGCGACTTATAAATGAGAAATTTTACTGTTGAAAAATAAATAAAAATGTGTTCCTAATCTATCCCTTTCCACTTCTTAAGTCTCCTTTTTGAATACTTAAAATCATAATCATGGATTGCATTTATTACAATTAAATATATAATGAAACTTATTTCCTGTTAAAAACCAATCCGAGCACTTGTAGTTTAAGCATAGTTTTGTACATTAGATTATATTCGTAATAGCGTAATAGCAGAGCTCAGTGGAAATCACTTCCAGGAATGGCAGCATTTCACTGGTAATAAGATAACTCAATTAACTGTTTAGGCTCCTGTCATCTTCCGGTCCAGCACGAGGGCTAAACACCATGTTTTTCTTAAATTATTGTATCAGAGTATTATTTTAATAATTTATCTACCTGACGGAATTAAATAATAGTATTACCCTAAAAATAATTTCATTTATATTCAAAGAGATGGGTGAGGAGAAGAGATTGTAGCCCTCCCAGCAAAATAAGTAATACTTTAAATCATATTAAGTTTAACTGGATATTGTCTTTTTTCATAATGGCCTTACCATTAACGTCTAATTGTTATGATGGTACATATTTGTTTCAATAACATCAAAATATCGGAAATAAGATATATATTAGCAGAACCAAAGAGTTTGATCCCCATAACTTCCGCTATTTTACAAAAAAAAGTGAATACAACAAAAGTTACTCTAAATAAAGAAATAAACAACTTTTGTTACTTAGAACCAAAGAGCTTGCTTCCCTACAACTTCCGCTATCGCTCCTTGTGCCAATTCAGCATGACTTTATTTAAATAATGCATTATACAAATTAAATAACGGATATGCTCTTATAGTATACATTTCTATTGGAAATAAATAACAATGTTATTCTCTAGGAAAAATAAATAAATGAGAAGGAGGCGACGGAGATATATAACCTCACTAATCCGAATCATATTTAGAGTTATCAAATGTGACTTTAACACAAAATCATTTTTCATAATATGCATTCATTAAAACCCTTAAATAAGCACTAATAAAATGAATTACTCCGGATATAGTTTTAGCGTATATCCCGTGTTTACATCATTTTACAAAAAAAGTGAATACAACAAATGTTACTCAAAATAAACAACTTTTGTTATGTGCATATTTATCGAAAAATCAATGCGAAACGAAATATCGCTATTTTTCTTTTTAGGCCGCCTCTACAACCCCCCACTCCTGTTTGAACCTAAAAATTTTAATATAGCTTATAATCTTGGAAGAATTAATGATAATTCACATACCGAGTTTTTTTTTTTAAGTTCGGTTCAATCGTTAGTGCCCAACAAAATTGTTGGCTCCCGTCCTAGTTTTAAGTGTATATCTCGTTTATACTTCATTATATGACGATAGTGTATATAATAAAAGTTTCTCTAAATAGCAAAATAAACAACTTTTGTTATGTGCATATTTGCCAAAACTCCAATAGGAAACGAAATATCACTATTTGTAATTCCAGGCCTCCCTTATAACCCCCACTCCCGCCCGTCCCTAGAAATGTTTGTATGGCTTATTATAAGGAAGGCGTTAGTACTAATTCACATACCGAGTTTTATTTATTTCGGTTGGGTCTTTTGTCCCAAATAAAATTGTTCATTCCTGCTATAGATATTAGCGTATATCTCGTTTATAATTCGGTATACGAAAAAAGTGTATATAACAAAAGTTACTCTAAATAATAAAATAAATAACTTTTGTTATGTACATATTTGCCGAAAAACCAATAGGAAACGAAATATTGCTATTTTTAATTTCAGGCCTCCCTTATAACCCCCACTCCTGTTAGTCTCAGAGAATTTTAATATAGCCTAAAGTCTAAGTTGGGTTAGTAGTAATATACATACCAAGTTTCATAAAATTCGGTTCAGCCGTTTATGCGTGAAAAGGTAACAAACAAACAAACAAACAAACATACACGAAAGAAACAAAATGCAGTTATGGTGTCTATGACATGTGAAACGAAAAGTTATCGTGAAATTTTGAGAAAAAAATCAATGTACAGACAGAGGTTACAATTTTATATATATATAGATAGATATATACTAGCTCAGATACCCGGCTTCGCCCGGGAATTCATTTGAGGCTGAATGGTGATGGTATTTTTTAGCAGGCTTTACATTGCACTATATTGTGACATTTACCCGTCCCAGTGTTTAGGATTGATACCCATCTTTGGCGTGGATTATTTGTTCGATAAGGCTTCACAGTCCCGTCATATTTCCCGTCTCTTATACATGTAAATATGGTGAATTTTTATTTCAGGGCTCCCTTTTAACCCCCCTCCCGTACCAACCTAAAAATTTTAATATAACTTATAATCATGGAAGAATTAATGCTAATTGACATACCGAGTTTTGTTAAGTTCGGTTCAGCCGTTAGTGCCCGCTAAAGTTTTAACGTATAACTCATTTATACTTAGGTATACGACAAAAGTGTATATAACAAAAGTTACTCCAAATAACAAAATAAACAACTTTTGTAATGTTTATATTTGCGGAAAAACCAATAGGAAACGAAATATCGCTATTTTTAATTTCAGGCTTCCCCTACAACCCCCACTCCTGCCCGTCCATAGAAATGTTGGTATGGCTTATTATAATGAAGGCCTCACTGCTAATACACATACCGAGTTTTATTTAGTTCGGTTGAGTCTTTTTTTGCAAATAATATTGTTGACTCCCGCTATAATTTTTAGCATATAACGCATTTAAACTTCGGTATACGACAAAAGTGTATATAACAAAAGTTTCTCTAAATAGCAAAATAAACAACTTTTGTTATGTGCATATTTGCCAAAACTCCAATAGGAAACGAAATATCACTATTTGTAATTCCAGGCCTCCCTTATAACCCCCACTCCCGCCCGTCCCTAGAAATGTTTGTATGGCTTATTATAAGGAAGGCGTTAGTACTAATTCACATACCGAGTTTTATTTATTTCGGTTGGGTCTTTTGTCCCAAATAAAATTGTTCATTCCTGCTATAGATATTAGCGTATATCTCGTTTATAATTCGGTATACGAAAAAAGTGTATATAACAAAAGTTACTCTAAATAATAAAATAAATAACTTTTGTTATGTACATATTTGCCGAAAAACCAATAGGAAACGAAATATTGCTATTTTTAATTTCAGGCCTCCCTTATAACCCCCACTCCTGTTAGTCTCAGAGAATTTTAATATAGCCTAAAGTCTAAGTTGGGTTAGTAGTAATATACATACCAAGTTTCATAAAATTCGGTTCAGCCGTTTATGCGTGAAAAGGTAACAAACAAACAAACAAACAAACATACACGAAAGAAACAAAATGCAGATATGGTGTCTATGACATGTGAAACGAAAAGTTATCGTGAAATTTTGAGAAAAAAATCAATGTACAGACAGAGGTTACAATTTTATATATATATAGATAGATATATACTAGCTCAGATACCCGGCTTCGCCCGGGAATTCATTTGAGGCTGAATGGTGATGGTATTTTTTAGCAGGCTTTACATTGCACTATATTGTGACATTTACCCGTCCCAGTGTTTAGGATTGATACCCATCTTTGGCGTGGATTATTTGTTCGATAAGGCTTCACAGTCCCGTCATATTTCCCGTCTCTTATACATGTAAATATGGTGAATTTTTATTTCAGGGCTCCCTTTTAACCCCCCTCCCGTACCAACCTAAAAATTTTAATATAACTTATAATCATGGAAGAATTAATGCTAATTGACATACCGAGTTTTGTTAAGTTCGGTTCAGCCGTTAGTGCCCGCTAAAGTTTTAACGTATAACTCATTTATACTTAGGTATACGACAAAAGTGTATATAACAAAAGTTACTCCAAATAACAAAATAAACAACTTTTGTAATGTTTATATTTGCGGAAAAACCAATAGGAAACGAAATATCGCTATTTTTAATTTCAGGCTTCCCCTACAACCCCCACTCCTGCCCGTCCATAGAAATGTTGGTATGGCTTATTATAATGAAGGCCTCACTGCTAATACACATACCGAGTTTTATTTAGTTCGGTTGAGTCTTTTTTTGCAAATAATATTGTTGACTCCCGCTATAATTTTTAGCATATAACGCATTTAAACTTCGGTATACGACAAAAGTGTATATAACAAAAGTTACTCTAAATAACAAACTAAACAACTTTTGTTATGTGCATATTTACCTAAAAACCAATCGAAAACGAAATATCGTTGTTTTTAATTTCAGGCTTCCCTTATAACCCCCACTCCTGTTCGGCTCAGAGAAAATTAATATTGCCTAAAGTCTAAGTTGGGTTAGTAGTAATATACATACCAAGTTTCATAAAATTCGGTTCAGCCGTTTATGCGTGAAAAGGTAACAAACAAACAAACATACACGAAAGAAACAAAATGCAGATATGGTGTCTATGACATGTGAAACGAAAAGTTATCGTGAAATTTCACGAAAAAAAATCAATGTACAGACAGAGGTTACAATTTTATATATATATATATATATATATATATATATATATATATATGGCTGTTGCCGCTCTAGCGGTCGCAATTTTTGTTTAATCGTCATCAATCACGGTATTTAATTGTATGTAAAAAGAAAGATCGAGTTCGGTAACGGCTGAAATCGGACCTGTGGGAGGAGAGGGGTTTTGAGGGGGGATTTCGAAAATTCGAAATATCTCCGTTACTATACGTCGAATCGAAAAATTGTATAGAATCAATCTTATTGCAAATTAAATTTACTATAAATATTATAATATACATTTGTTCTGTATCTTGAATATTAACCGAGATATTTGCATTTTTATTAAGTGTAACGGACGAGCTATGGACGCTTCTATTCCTTTTCGTCGAAAGCTAGTTCGGCCGTTTCCGTAACTGTTCGGCACTCGTATGGAGATTTCTCTATTGTATAACTTTACTTGGGAAATCTGCTTAGTTTACGCAGCCCCTGCGTGACGAACGTTTTGTTATCTCCTGTGTTGGATTGATAGACACTTTGACACACACTCGCGTCATGAGTATGACCTCAAATATTAACCGAACGTGATGAAAGCAAAATATTAAGAAAAATAAAAATTAATCCCAAAATGAGCGTTCCTACTATTGCAGCAGAGGTATTTAATGATATTGGGAAAAAAGTGCAAGCTCAAAAGATTAGAAGATTACTGAATTAAACCAATGATTAGTAACAAATAGAAAGAAGAGGTTGCATTTTGCAAAAGCTTTTATTAATAAAAGTTCTGAATACTGGGGAGATGTTATATTTAGTGAAGAAACTAAAATTGAACTATTTGGGTCACAAAGGCAGGGAAAATCTGCAGGAAAAAAATGAAGCTACTAAAAATATACAGTCTACAGTGAAACATGGGGGAGGACTCTTGGATGGTGTGAGGGTGTATGGCGGCTGCAGGTGTTGGACAATTGGCTTTCATTAATGGGGAAATGAATGCAGCAATGCATTGTGACATATTGAAAAATATTTAATACCAAGTGCGGTCAGCTTAGGACTGAAGGGTAAGGTCCATTTTTATCAGGACAATGACCCTAAACACACTAGTCTAATGCCCAGAATTTGGTGCCTTTACAATTGCCCAATCCGCCTCCTCAATTTCCCGACATGAACCCCATTGAACACATGTGGGATCATTAAAAACGGCAAATCACGAAGCTTCTAATAAACTCCAAGACTCAACTCAAGAAGCGGATCCTTGAAGAATGGTCCAAAATACTGATTTCTGTGACCTCCAAACTCGTTTGCTCTATGAGTAGGCTCAGGGGGGTAATAGAAGCTAAGGGCAATCCAACAAAATATTATTTTTTTTTTTTATTCTAACATGAATATAAAATTTGTTATTGAAATTTAAAGAAACTGTCCAAAAACTTTTGTTACCTGTTTTTTCATTGTTTTTCGTTTTGTTGTTCAGCTATTATTGTTGCTTACAAAAAAAATTAAATTAAATTATGTTAATGAACGAATGAATTAATGTACTAAAAGTTATTACTTGTTTTATTGGTTACAAACCCAATGAGTAAGAATGGCAACCTTCTATTTGCTAAGTTCATGAGTGTCCAGAAACTTTTGTTACTGACTGTATATCTAAAGCATATAGTATATAGTGCCGTTGCCTGCTAAAACTATATAATCATCTATTTTCCATTTGTTGCCATTGCCAGAGGGGTATTTTCACCCGAAGAACCAACCCCTTGAGATAATTAAACTGCCTCTTTCCCCAGATTTGTAAATATTTATCCCAAGTGACAAATTGTAGCTATAAACAAATTGATTAATCTTCTTCGTATTCCATTTATATAATTAATGTCCTCTCTCGTTATTAATTACAGATAACATGGAGAACGCTGTTTACACTCTAATACAAATGTATAAGATGGAAACTGATTATTGTTTAAGACCCAGATCTTCGTTTTACTGTAATTAATTCTATAATTAGTGTTATGCACTGCTTTATATTAGGCTTGGCTTAATATGTTGAAACTAACTATGTAAAATAAATTCTCAGTAGTTAACTCTAATTTATTGAGATAATAAATTTAGTTTAGTAATTTCATGCAGATTTTATAGTTACTGATAAGACATTAAAATATATAGGGAATGACATAAATCACATACTAATGTGACGTCATAATAACAATGCGTCTGATTGAATTTATGTAAAATATTCGATATAGAGATAACATGTACTTAAGAACCTTATTGAACATTATATTTGCAATAAGATTGATTCGATACAATTTTCTATCCTCGACGCATTTTAACGGAGGATTTCGAAATTTCTCACCTCTAACCCCCCCCCCTGCTGTTCGAGTTTCAGCCATTAACGAGCTTGATTTCTATTTTTACATATAACGTTCAAATATCGAGTTTGGTAACGCAAAAATTGCGATCGCTAGAGTGTTAACAGACAATTTATATATATATATATATATATATATATATATATATATATATATATATATATATATATATATATAGTTTCTAACGGGCCTATATTTTCGTGATCAGAGAAATTGCTAAAACTCTGATGTGGGATTGTATTAATAAATAAATTAAATATACAAAATGATTTACTCCATTTAGTTTAACATTATTTCATTGGAAGTTGACAAGATATCTCCGTCACAAAGCGACAGATCAAAAAATGTATTGAACAAAATTTATAGATATTTTTTTGATAAACATAAAATACGGACATTTTCAGTGTCTCTCCCTTAGTCACTTGCAAGCAAGAGGAGGTTCACAAATAGTTGTTGCAACACTGCTAAATATCAAATTTTAATTTTCTAAGACTACTCAATTTAGTGTTATATATGAGACACCATATTGGAACTGGTGTTAATGGGCCCAAGGTCTGTCAAAATTGATAATTCTGATGGAATCTGAAAACTGACATTATCCACGATTACAATGTTTCCCTTTTTTTGTTTCAAGGAAGTTAAAATCTTAGGTTCAACGACCAATGTATGGGCTTAAGGATGTGCGTATTGGAAACTGTTTGTCAGTGAACTAGAACTATTGTCTGTCGTTTGAAATGTTTCAATATTTTGCTCTTATCCGATTAAATCTAATCGTATACGGAATATTACAAGGAGTCTAGTATTAATTGCTAAAGAATCATATTTAGCAAAATAGACTTCCTTCTGGAATTCAATGGTTTCTTCTTCTATTTAACGATACGAATATCGTTTGTCTAGTAATATCCTTTTTTTTTTTTTTACTCAAATGTCTATTCCCTGCAGCACGATAAAAAAATATCATATCTGGCAAGCCGTCAGCGCCTTCTTTGTGCTATATTTATCGAATAATATAGCTCCAAAGACATTATACTCTACGAAAGACATTAAATACTATTCCTTAGCTACAAAAAAAAAAAAATCTTGTTATATTAAATTTCAATTTCTCCTTTTTCCTCTTGTCAGTTCTACAATTGCCTCTTACAAAAAAAAAAGTTTCCGCTCCCCCTTTTCATTTTCGCTTTCCTTCTTATTAAATTTCTTAAAGAAATATATTCAGTCTTGAATAAAATCTAACGTTGAATAGGCTGAAGTAGACTAGGCTTCTTGTTTTTTTCTTTCTTCTTTATATTGTTTTCTGTTATTTTAAATTATTTTCCTGTCATTACTTTTCGATTCCCCATTCCCTTCTCTTTTTGTGCTTTCCTTTTTATATTGATAAACTCATCTTAATACTGTTAAATGTCCAACTTGAGAAGTGCGATATTAAAGTTTAGATCAATTATTAAAACGACATTTTCAGTAATGTCACTCTTGTACATTTCTCCATAACCACCCTGAACTTCAATCACCTTATCTTGTAACTATTTTTCTTGTCTATTAATGATGAATAGACAATGAGTTTCTTAAATGCCAGTTGATCTAGTTTTAATCTATACTTCTCTTGGGATTATTAAATTGATGAGTATAACTATTGGATTTTTTTTCCCCATCTCTGCCCCCGCTGTACCTTGGGGTTTCCCCATACCAGCGGTCTCCATTCAATAAGAGATATAAAATTTTGAATAGATAAATTGGGCCAGGTAACTTAGCCTAACTCACCCAGCACGGCTAAGCATAAAAGTGCTACATTTGGGAGATTTAGTTTAAGTCCGAAAAGTCCTAGGGGAACCCGCAGCTGCGACTCCTTTGCCTCTGTTCAAAGAAGTAACAATCAAAACTATTGGATTGTTGCAACTCTCGAAGGTCCCTTTTTTTTTTTTAAATTTTTGTTTTAAAAATAGCATATTGAAATTCAAAGAAAAATATTGAGCCTAACCCCGAAGAAAGCGAATGTTAGTTATTAAAGTCCACTTTGTGCTGCAATAAGGGTACTTGAGTCGGAATTTTTACAAGTTACCGCACTTGTCTAGCTAGTGTAGCACTAAGGGCTTTTAGTTCATCTGTAAATAAATTCTCATTTGCAAGATGGAAATAGAATCTACGACTCTAGTTGTACCAAGTGTATTAAGACCAATGCATTGACTGACATTACTAACCTATGTCCCAAGGACAATAAAGATGTTGAAAGCATGTCGTACAACGCTATTTTTAACCATTGACCTATGTCCCAAGGACAATAAAGATGTTGAAAACATGTCGTACAACGCTATTTTTAACCATTGACATACTTAGGCTACATATGACATACATTACTCTTGAGAATACCAGTTTTATTATTTTTTTTTCTATTGGTTCAAAGTCATTCGTTACTGTGATATCAGATGTATATATTTTTAAACCTGGATAACTTGTATTATATGATTTTAACAGTTAAGCGTGATATTTTTGTAATGTTTTTTTCTTTACTGACATCTTCCATTGTTTTCGTTTCAGGTAAGGACTGGGCCAGAAGTAGTTCTCCATTAGACATGGTTGAAAAGGTAAATTATTATAACATGCTTACTTAACTGCGATTGTTTTTAGCAGATTTCCCTTAAGGGAAATCAGCTATTGAGGTTGTACTCATGACGGAATTTTCGACATTTTTCTTCAAATGTCCATCGATCCTACCTAGTAGATGACGAAAATGAGGTCCGTTCAAAACTGTATATATATATCTATATATATATATATATATCTATCTATCTATCTATCTATCTATCTCTCTATCTATCTATCTATATATTTGTCTGTTACGGCTCTAGCGGTCGCAATTTTTATTTGATCCTTACCAAACTCGGTATTTAAACGTTTTATGTAAAAAGAAAGGTCAAGTTCGTTAATGACTGAAATCGGACCAGTGGGTTTAGAGGGGAGGATTTTTGAAAATTCAAAATATCTCCGTTACTATGCGTCGGATCGAAAGATTGTATAGAATAAATCTTATTGCAAATTCAATTTACTATAAATATTGTTCTATACTTTAATTCCCTATCTTGAATATTAATCGAGATATTTGCATTTGTATTCTGCGTGTCGCCAATAGGTTATGTTCGGACTTTCCGCCGAGAGCTCTGGCGGCCGTTTCCATAACTATTCGTCCCTCGTGAATAGGTTTAGAGGTTAGGTTAACTGTTTTTTGGGGCTAGAAACTACTGGGTTATTACGCCCTAAATAATGTTTTAGGTTTAGAGGTTTCTTACTACTACAGTTGTTATTAGGCAGATTAACCTATTGTAAAACTTCGCGTGGGAAATCTCTTAGTTTACGCAGCCCCTGCGTGACGGACTTTATTTTTCTATTGGTTCAAAGTCATTCGTTACTGTGGTATCAGATGTATATATTTTTAAACCTGGATAACTTGTATTATATGATTTTAACAGTTAAGCGTGATATTTGTGTAATGTTTTTTTCTTTACTGACATCTTCCATTGTTTTCGTTTCAGGTAAGGACTGGGCCAGAAGTAGTTCTCCATTAGACATGGTTGAAAAGGTAAATTATTATAACATGTTTACTTAACTGCGATTGTTTTTGTTAATTTTCTCCTAATTTTGTTCAGGTCAGAGTTGCTTGTCTGTGACAAGTACTTTTATAGACGGCCTATGAGACATAAACGCGCAAAATTCGTGTGAAATTTATTTGTTCCGTTTAATTCCTGAACATTTTTCATTATCATATTCTGCTTGAGATTTGGACTATTGCCCAATTAAAAAAAGGAAACACATGGGCCTGAAACACAGCGCTCCGAGCGTTCAGCAAATTATAAAGATTATCAATTATTAAATGTTGCGAAATTTACAATTTGTTTTTTAAGAGAACCACTTCGAAACACCAGCATACACACTAAAAGGTGGTCGATTACATTTTTTATGTATCTGAAATATGGAGATTGTTGCATTCTTCTGTATTGTTTTCAGTCTTGAGTAAACTCTCACTACTTCTCACCACCTCTAACAGTAGGCTAATATGATTTTTACTACGTGATGTAAACCCATACCCATGTTCGGTGTGGCTTCATGATTTTACGTTCTATTCCATTATTTTGTTTTACCAATACGATACTCCATATTAATATGTTTGATCCAAAAAATAATAATAATGATTGAATTGGGACCATGGGAAGGGGTGGGCATTAAAGAAGGAGAAAACCCGAAAATTCGTAATTTCTGAGTTTTATGAATCGAACTAAAATTGTTTATAACCGATCGTTTTGGAAATTTCATTTGGTATAAATAATTTTCTATTCATTGTTTTTCTTTCAAAACTAAGACATTTTGCATTAACGAATCCTCTTCGCCCTCTTCCTTGTCCGATTTCAGTCATGAACAGGTATAACTTTTTCAGTTCGTGAAACGGATAAATATCAAGTATGCTATTGCTCAAATAAAGTTTTTCAAGCATAGAAGACCTTAGTTGATGACGTCATATATAAACATATTTTCATGTATCTCGTGTAGTAAAGGACGGTAAAAATAATATTTGGTATTTAAGCTTGGAATGAGGGGTGTCAAGATATATAAGCTTATTATTAACGTCAGATGAATAGAAATGAATATTTGCTAAAGCTTGAAAACAAAAAAAAATTCAAAACACTCCCCATTACTATTACACATACAAAAACGATTTGTCAGTATTAATGTTAGAACTAAATTTTTTATGTAACATTTTTTGAATCAGCCCATAACTGCAGAGATATTTTGAATTGTTGATCCTCTCTGGTTAGTCCAATGTCAATCATTAACAAACTTTATCTTTTGTTTTACATCAAACGCTTAAATATCGAGTTTGGTAAAAATCAAACAAAAATTATAGCAGACAAGAATATATATATATATAATTTGAACGGACCTCTTTTCCGTCATCTCCTAACATCGAAGGACATTTTAAGACATTATTCAAAAATTACGCCATTAGTAAAAACTCAATAGCTAAAACAATTACTTCAAATATGAGATCTTAAGCACAAAATTGACTAATAATAAATTTGTGTAGGTACATCACATATTGACTGACTGTCGACGAAGAGACAATTTTGACATTCCACATGACTTACAAAAACTTTTGACCGATAACAGTAATTACATAGACATAGTCATTAAACATCTAAAAGACATTAATATAAACAACACACTATAATCTACAATTTCTCCACACTACTTTTCACTAATTCCTACATTAGCGGGGTGTATACACTTCAATTTATTTTTTTTTTTTGGTTTCCCTTTTCCTTATTTATTTTTTTTTTCTTTTTTTTCTCTTCTATACTTACATTTTCATTTATATTATTTTCATCACCCTGATGTTTCCATATACAATATTTTTCGCTTCATATAAGACTAGTATGCCAATAAACCGTTTCAAAAACCACCGTATGCTATAGTTCACCATTTTCAGTTTCTTTTTTTTTGCTTTTCGCTTTTTTTGAGCACATTTGTATAATGAATATATTGCCGGCGTTGCGGTACTCATTTAAATAAATAAATACTAATAATAATAATACTTACTAATTAACTATATTACTGTTTAATAATTTACTATATCCATACAACTAAGGAATATACTGGGTAAGAACCGCTAAGTAGTAGGACTTGTTCTAGGTGTTATTAATAACCGAATAATTTTTTTCGAAATTTGCTTCCCAAATTTTGCTTCATTAGCTACTTGATCTGGCTGATATTGTATTCCTTTTTACTTTTGCATACTACATAGTTTTGCGAGGATGCACTGGAGAGTGAGAAATGTCGGATATTGGAAACGTTGTATATCCTTGGCTTATCCAGGCTTGCATGTGATATGTCTAAGCCCATTGCAATATCTCCTGCTGATTGGGGGTGGTTTTGATCGACCATGGCATTAATATCTCTCGAGTCAATCACTTGTGGCGTGTGCAGCTTCATCGTGGCCTCATTCAGAATAATTTCTGGAATCGGATATATATTCTGTCATAGCTGCTTGCTGACAGTTTCATATCCGAAATGCCCTTACGAAACTTGTTATCACAGCACATTGTCGTGGTATAAAAGGATTGATAGATAATTGCGCGGTATTTTGATCGGTAGTTCTATATGCAAAGCAGATCTGACATCTAATTTCCTGTTGAACTCGTGATCTCCTTTTCAATTAAGCTGTAATACCTAATGCAAAACACAAATATTCATTGCCTCTATTTAGTTGTTTTTTGCTTATACTTTCTGATTATCCAGGGTATTTCTGAAACGTTAAGTAGTTATATTCGTAGTAAAACTTTATTTAGAATATGGTTGTAAATTACACTGATAAACAAAAAAAAAACTTTCGCTGGATATCTTGGTATCCAACACTTGTTTTAAGACTATTCCGACATGCTGATTAAAAATTTGCAAACCTTTTGTCTCTATCACCCACCGTTTTTGAGATATCGAACATTAGCACTTTATATAAGTTCAACGTTGTATCAAGGCAAACAACTCGCAGACCAGTTACAGTAGAGCATATATTGCAGCGAGCATATATTTTAAAGCACGGTGGGAGGCATTTCTACTGCACGTAAATATAAGCATGGTTTTAAGGAAAGACTTGATAATTTATGACCTTCTTACACAAGATCTTAACCTAGGAATAATTAATTACATAAGCTAAAAATTAAATGACCAGGTTAACGCTACTAAACTAATTAAGAGCTATGCTATTAGTTGTGGTTTTTTTTTTTTTTTTTACAAAATCGGACATTTCTTCCATAAAAAGGAATAGGTGTGAAGGGTTTGAAGAATGGAAGGCTTAGAATTTTTGGGTTTAAATTATGTCAGCATCCAGATTGGAGGAAAAGACAGGAAGAGTTCAAGGATTTCAGAAACTTGGTTGAGATTTAGGATGAGAAGAAGGGCATCTGTGTACCAAGAAATAAATAAGATGCCACTGCAAAGTGGGCCCATTTATTCAAAAATATCTTTGTGAAGGTAGATACGAGGCTAGGAACAAGGCAGTTTGTATAATTTTTTTTTTTGTATATTTGTATTGATTATGAAAGCGAAATATCCTTTCACAGAAAAGGATATGTGATTTGAAAAAGGAGTGTAATGAAAATGTGTGCAGTTCAATAGTGTGTCAGTCTGATGATATCTAGGTTTTCTGTAGGAGTATGTGTAGTTCATTCTGAGTGATTTAGAAATTCCTTATTTTCCCAAGAAATTCAATATTATTCAGGAATATGGATTTTGGTGACTGAGAGACTTTTTTTTTTTTCGCATTTAATTCTAAACCAACAAAATTCCTCTTATCATAGAGTTATATGTAACTTGATAATTTTTGTAGCTCTGATATTGAAGTGTCTAAAATTGTAACCACCATAATATACTCTTTCATTTCATTGATTGCTTTATTAGCCAATACCTATCTTTAATCAACTTAGAGTTTTCAAAATTAATTAAAATATTTCATCATTTATATTGCTGAATAGAATACTAATTAAGATAAACTATATAGCATCATCTAGTTTAAGATATAATACACATTTAAAATACATAGGTATAACATAAAGGTCATTAATTTAAAGTTAGCTTGGTTTGATTTTCTTGGCTGTAGACTTGCGTTTGTGCTGAGCATTTGGCATGTGGCACTGACGCATCCAGCAGTAGTCAGCCAACACATTGCTCCATTCCGTTGATCCTGATAGAGAGACTCGATCACCGAGATGACCTGATGAAAAGGTTTGGCATATCACTGACAGAACCTAGGTTCTCGGGATGTGAGTCGAGGAGATGTACAATATCTTGCGGGACATGTTTCAACCCATCAAGCTCTACGCACTAATGCACTTCTGCACAATATTTACGTAGTCAGGAGATTTATAATTTTCAAGGAAGTGTGCTACAACATACTTGAATGCCAACTGTGCATCTTTTTCAGTATTGGGATGTACTAGATAGAATACATTCTCCATATTTTCTCATTCAACACACTCAACCAAGATATATCTTAAAAATAATTCATCCCCCTATATAAGCCATTTTCTCTTGCCATTTAATGTGTTTATTTGTATTGACAGATGATATGAGTTTAGGATGAAATTATCTTATTTCATTCTCTTTTTAGCAGATTTCCCTTGAGGAAAATCAGTTACTGTCATGTCGCGATTTTCGAAAACTTTCTTCAAATGTCCATCGATTCAACCCAGGAGATTATGAAAATGGGGTCCCTTCAAAATTTTATATATATATATATATATATATATATATATATATATATATATATATATGTGTGTGTGTGTGTGTGTGTGTGTGTGTGTGTCTGTTAACGGTCTAGCGGTCGCAATTTTTGTTTGATCATTACCAAACTATATATTTGGGGCTCAGGCTGGCCATGCGAGTTAAGGCGTTGGTCTTATTCTCGCGTGGTAGACCTAGAGTGGCGGGTTCGATTCCCGCCCTGGACAGTAGAAATTTATTTAGTGATGAACTCATTAAATAAACTCCTTAGTCCCACCCTGGCTAGAAAAGAGCGGTAACCTGTAGATAACCCGTCCCGATTAGCTATAGTAGCAATGAACGTAAATAATAATAAATAAACTCTATATTTAATTGTTTTCTTTAAAAAGAAAGATCAAGTTCGTTAATGGCTGAATTGGGAATTTAGAGGGGAGGATTTTCGAATATTCAAAATATCTCCGTACGTGTAGTAACGTCGGATCGAAAACATTTATAGAACCAATCTTATTTGAAAGTAAATTTACTATAAATATTGTTTTAGACATTTATTCTCTATCTTGAATATTAACCAAGATATTTGAATTTTTCATTTTTCAGCCTTGAGTAAACCCCCACTTCTACTCGTGTTACATAAATAATACTCTGCATATAATAAACCACATTATTCGAAACCTAATTACTATATATTGTTTTCATTGAACTTTTACTTTGTGAGATATAAGGAAATACGTTCTTTTGAACCCCCCCCCCCTCCTTCTTTTGTTTTTGGATTACTAAAATTTGAGTGATTGTGATCAAACTGATTCTGATTTACTGCAAATTACAGCACTGCCTCTAGTAAATTGTTTTCAATAAAATTAATATGTTATATTCAGATATATTTCATTAATTGTTGGTCTTTCCTGTCTTATCTATCTATGCAACGCTACGAGGCTGGCTGGCCTGCATGTTTACAATTCAGCCGCTTTTCGTTGTAGAGATTATTAACTTGTATTTTAAATTGGCTGAACATTCACGACGGTGTTACCTGTATGTATATTACCTATTGGAAATCTGCTTAGTTTACGCAGCCTCTGCATGACGGACTTTTTTTATATTATTCTGTTATAAACTTATTACATTAAATATTTTTAAAAGGTTTTATAATTTCTGTAAAATTCATTAGACAAATTGGTTATTGACGGGTAAATGATTTGGGGTAGATACTGAAAGGATATCTACTGTAAGGGGAATCCATGAGTGGGGCTAAGAACTGTACAAGATAGGTTGAAAAGGACTTGGAGACGAGATAGAGGCACCTACATTAAGCTTATCAGGAAGCCCTCCTTCTCAGATAGCTACACCCAGTTTTTCAGGGGTTTCCTTCGACAGATCCTTTCTAACAGATACAAGATACTCCTCTTTGGCTTCTATGTCTTGTGAGTGTTAACCTGTCCGATATAGTTTACCATTTGCTGTTATTATTTTCGCTTTTATATCCTGCACGGTGTAGACCCGTGTTTAAACATCAGCCGCCTCATTATATACATTACTAATCACGCCTTTTCTCAATGATATGCTAGCTGATTTCCCATAAGGGAAATCAGCTATTGAGGTCGTACTCATGACGGAATTTTCGAAACTTTTCTTCAAATGTATGTCCATATATCCTACCCAGGAGATGACTTTATCTATCTATCTATCTATCTATCTATCTATCTATCTATCTATCTCTCTCTATATATATATATATATATATATATATATATATATATATATATATATATATATATATCTATATATAAATTTAATAACTGCATTTTGTTTCTTTCGTGTGTGTTTGTGTGTTTGTTTGTTACCTTTTCACGCATAAACGGCTGAACCGAATTTTATGAAACTTGGTATGTATATTACTACTAGCCCAATTTAGACTTTAGGCTATATTAATATTCTCTAAGCCAAACAGGAGTAGGGGTTATAAGGGAGGCCTGAAATTAAAAATAGCGATATTTCGTTTCCTATTGGTTTTTTGGTAAATATGAACATAACAAAAGTTGTTAGAGTAACTTTTGTTATATACAATTTTTCCGTCTACCGAATAATAAACGAGATAATAAACCTATAGCGGAAGTGGACAATTTTATTTCTGACAAAAGACCCATGCGAAATAAATATAACTCGGTATGTGTATTAGCACTAACGCTTTCATTATAACAAGCCATACCAACATTTCTAGGGACGGGCAGGAGTGGGGGTTGTAAGGGAGGCCTGAATTTAAAAATAGCGGTATTTCGTTTTCTATTCGTTTTTCGGCAAATATGAACATAACAAAAGTTGTTTATTTTGTTATTTAGAGTAACTTTTGTGATATTCATTTTTGTCTTTTAACAAAGTATAAACGAGATATACACTATAAACTAAAGCGGGAGTCAACTATTTCGTTGGGCGCTAACGATTAATCTGAACTTAATAAATAACTCGGTATGTCAATTAGCATTAATTCTTCCATGATTATAAGCTATATTAAAATTTTTAGGTTAGAACGGGAGTGGGGGTTATGCCTGAAATAAAAATTCATGATATTTCACTGTCTATTTGTTTTTCGACAAACATGCACATAACAAAAGTTGTTAACTTTGTTATTTAGATTAACTTTTGTTTTATACATTTCTCCAATAACAATGTGTGGAGCAAGTAATTTGCATAGAAATATTGATATGCTCAACAATTCATTCCAATTTGAACTATGAGGTACCTCACCTGGAAAAATTAATTCAAATCTATGTTAATATTTTGTCCTTAATAGCTGAAATCTATGCATAATGCACAGGAGACGGGAAATATGACAATTTGGAGGAGAGTGAAGTCTTACATTAAAAATTAATTTTATTAATATACAACAAAGGGTATAGAACCTAAACACTGGGACGGGTAAATATAAAAATATTATGCAAAGTAAAGTCTTGCCAAACAAATACCATCGCCATTCAGTCTCAAATCAATTCCCGGGCGAAGCCGGGTATCTGAGCTAGAATATACATATACATATATATATATATATATATATATATATATATATATATATATATTTGTTTTCTGTTAACGCTCTAGCGGTCGTAATTCTTGTTTGATTGTTACCAAACTCGATATTTCGGGTTTTATTCAAAAAGAAAGATCTAGTTTGTTGTTGTCAGACCAGTGGGAGGGGCGGGGTCGAAAATTTGACGTACCTCCGTTACTATACGTCGGATCGAAAAAGTATATAGAACTAATCTTATTGCAAATTAAATTTGCTATAAATATTGTTATATACATTTATTCTCTATCTTGAATATTAACGGAGATATTTGGAATTTTAATAAGTGTGCGTGGTTATCGTTAACTATGCACTACACACTTGGTTAATTAACCTCTTGGTTAACTTCTACTCACAGATTGCACTGATAGCTTCACTGTTCTTCTTATTGCACATTACAATATCTCGGTTAATATTCAAGATAGAGAATAAATGTATATAACAATATTTATAGTAAATGTAATTTGCAATAAGATTGTTACTATACAATTTTTCGATCCGACGTATAGTAACGGAGATATTTCGAATTTTCGAAAATCCTCCCTTTTAAACCCTCCATCCCACAGGTCCGATTTCTGCCATTAACGAACTTGATCTGTCTTTTTGCATAAAACGACTAAATATCAAGATTGGTAACTATTAAACGATAATTGCGACCGCTAGAGCGGTTACAGACATATATATATTGTATATATATATATATATATATATATATATATATATATATATATATATATATATTATCTATCTGTTCAGCTCTGTGTGGTTGGCAAACCTGTTTGTATACAATTCAGAGCTTTGCCTGAAATATTTCTCATTACCGTTTGTATTTATTCACTTATTCACATAATATTCACAGTGGTGTTAAGTGTTAGTGTTATGTAGATTTATCTATATCAAAACATCACGAGGGAAATCACCTTAGTTTACGCAGCCCATGCCTGACTGACGGATTTGTTAAATTCTTACCGTTTATACGAACTCCGTCACGCAGGATTTGCCTAAATTAAGCAGATTTCCCACGTGAAGTTTTACAATAGAGAAATCTGCCTAATAATAACAGTAGTAGTAAGGAATCTCTAGACCTATTCACGAGGGACGAATAGTTACGGAAACGGCCGCACTAGCTCTCGGCGGAAAGTCCCGAACATAGCCGACTCCTGCCGACCACACTCACAATACAAATGCAAATATCTCGGTTAATATTCAAGATACAGAATAAATGTATAGAGCAATATTTATAGTAAATTTAATTTGCAATAAGATTGATTCTATTTTTCGATCCCACGCATAATAACGAAGATATTTTCAATTTTCAAAACCCCCCCTCTAAACCCACCTCCTACTGGTCTGATTTCAGGCATTAACGAACTTTTTACATAAAACGATTAAATATGAAGTTTGGTAACGATCAAACAAAAATTGCGACCGCTAGAGTGTTAACAGACAAATATATATATATATATATATATATATATATATATATATATATATATAATTTTGAACGGACCTCAATTGAGATGACCTTTCGTCAGCTCCTGGGTAGGATCGATGGACATTTGAGGAAATTTCCGCGTCATGAGTATGACCTCAATAGCTGATTTCCGTTAAGGGAAGTCTGCTAAATAAACTGGATTCTTATTCTTACATGTGACGCTATAAACGAAACCGCGTATTTCCTGAATTAAATTACGAATGGTTAATGTTAATTAGATTGATTAACCACTTTTCTCGGGAATCACTGCATTTTTATCGCCAAAGAGGCCAAATAACATTGCGATATTAGTGTGTTTGGTCAAATAAAATTGCTCATATAGAATATCGTATTTAAATTGTGGGTATTTCAGATAGATCTATATTGCCTTTTATTGCCTGATTTTTGGCATGTTTCATATGTTGATTGCTAGCACTCAAATGGTAGCCTTTTAGATAAATTACATACTATTCAAGAGTATGATTGGGCTACAAGAAGTATTCGACCGGAAATATATGCTTATTGACTCTGCTCTGCTCAAAGCTCAACTCTTTCTGCCTGCCGTGTTTACAATATTGTTATATGTTTCGTCTGTACCATTCAATGTTACATTTTGGTCTTTTCCTGATGTACGTATGGTAATGGAAAATTAGGTTTAAATGAATGCTTATGTTTTATTAGCTTTTAGATCTTTTATTTTGAATTAATGCTCATGAAACAGTATTGTATGAATTGTACTAACAGATTTTCCATCTATGGACTTGGGCGACACTCAAGAGTATCTCATCTCACCATCTTTCTCTATTATTCTGAGTAGTAAGAAACCTATGTTAACGCGAAGTTTAACTGGATATGAGATGTTCAGTGACACATTTACTCAAAGTAAAAATCGGATGAATTGAAGGGGAGGGGGTGATATGTCGTAGACTGAAAAAAAAAAAAACAAACAAAATACAAATAACTCTGTTAATATTCGAGATAGAGAAAACTTGCACTAGACAATAGTTCTAGAACATTAAAAGTCCGTCACGCAGGGCAGCGTAAACTAAGCAGATTTCCCATGTGAAGATTTACAATAGATAAATGTACATACAGGTAACACAGCCGTGAATGTACAATACAAGGCTGAATTGTAAACAAACAGGCAAGCCAACCTCGTAGCGTGCATAGATAGACCGGAAAGACAAACAATTAATGAAACATTTTTGAATAAGACATATTCATTTTATTGAAAACAATTTACTAAAGCTAGTGGTGTAATTTGTAATGAATGAAAATCATTTTTATCTCAATCACTCAAATTTTAGTAATCCAAAAACAAAGGAAGGGGGGGGGGTTAACAAAACGTATTTGCCAAATTAAAAGTTCAATGAAAACAATATTTGGTATTTAGGCTTCAATTAATATTTTTTTTATTATATAACAGAGCATTATTTATGTAACACTAGTAGAAGTGGGGGTTTACTCAAGGCTGAAAATTGAAAAATGCAAATATCTCGGTTAATATTCAAGATAGAGAATAAATGTATATAACATCATTTATAGTGTATTACATTTCCAAAAAGATTGATTCTATACACTTTTTCGATCCGACTTATAGCAACGGAGATATTTCGAATTTTCGAAATTCTCCCCCTCTAAACCCCCCCTCCCCCTGGTCCGATTTGAGCCGTTAACGAACTTGATCTTTCTTTTTATATAAAACGACTAAATATCGAGTTTGGTAAGGATTATACAAAAATTGCGACCGCTAGAGGGGTAACAGATATATATATATATATATATATATATATATATATATATATCTATATATATATTTACAACTTTATTAAAATTATTCGACCAAATTGTTTAATCGTTACCAAACTCGACATATAGTCGTTTTATGTAAAAAGTAAGTTCAAGTTCGTTAACGGCTGAAATCAGGCCAGGGGGAGGTTTAGGGGGGGAGAATTTTCGAAATATCTCCGTTACTGTGCGTCGGATCGACAAATTGAAATAGAACCAATCCTACTGCAAATTAAACGTACTATAATTATTGTTATATACATTTATTCCCTATCTTGAATATAAACCGAGATATTTGCATTTTCCAGTTTTCAGCCTTCAGCAAACCGCCACTTCTACTCATGCTACATAAACAATACACTGCTACATAATAAATCACATTATTCGAAGCTTAAATACCAAAAATGTTATTCGATAGACCTTTATTAATACGAGATAAATGCAAATATGTCTTGCTGACCCCCCCCCCCCCGTCTTAGGGTTTTGGACTACTAAAATTTGATTGTTTGAGATAACAATTATTCTTACTCATTATTAATTACAGTACTAGATATAGAAAATAGTTCTCAATAAAATTAATATGTTATATTCTGATATATTTCAGTAACTGTTTTTCTTTCCGGCAGGCGGGCAGACCCGTTTGTTTACATTTCTAACGCTTCCTGTCGGCAGGTTATCGAAATTGGATAAAAACATTTCTTATTTCCGTTTGAATTTATTCGCAGTGGTATTACCAGTATGTAGATTTATCTATTACTAAACTTCACAAGGGAAATCTGCTTAGTTTACGCAGCCCCTGCGTGACGGACTTTTTATTATGATAGATATACAAACTTTTTAGAGGCTTGGCGTTAATGACCACAATGGTTGATACGCCACAAAAAACCAAAAAAAAAACCTTTTTAGAATTCGTAATTTTAGTTAACTCTTTCACTTGCACTCTAGACTTATGGTGAACACAATTCCCATCACCGAAACGCATTGAGACTCTGATCATTCATGTACTGCTGTGTCAGAGTTTAGTTGATTACCTAATTTGCAATTTTTCAATAGACCTATTAACAGATGGAGTGATTCCTGATTTAGATGATGCAGACATATATATGTTTCACATTGCCACATTGTATCGATTTTTAGTTACTCCGTTCCCTAGAAGCCTCGGAGAGGATAATTACAGAGCTATAATGGATTCTCCGAACTCGGCAACAATTAAGTTAATTCATTCCCTTAGACCTAGTTGTATCCGTTTACATTTTGACTGCTCAATTTACCAACTCTTATGTCACTCGTAACCTCTTTGTGTTGAATTGAATGAAGTCATCCTTGCATCTCAAATTGTATTTAATATAGGAGTGTTTTGACATTTTAGCAATTTGTACATTTGTAGCTGTTGAGTTTGCTCAAGTGACTAAATTGCTTCAAATCTTCGCATACCATAGTAAATGAGCCCATAGTAAATAAGATCGGTTGAAATTTTAAGAATTATATATATAGTTACAATTATTAAAATATCATTAATAAACGTTGTTTATTAGAGCTCTGTAGGGTTGCAAAATTAAACACACACCCTTTAGAGTTTTTATCACGGTACAATTTATTTAAAAATGCACTACACACTTGGTTAATTATTCTTAACTTCTACTCACAGATTGCACTGATAGCTTCTCTGTTCTTCTTAGTGCACAGTCCAATAACTCACTCACGATTACTGAAGTTCTCAAAAACACGGCACTGCACTGATCTTCTCAAAGATAACGGTACTGCACTGTCCTTTTATTTTGACACGGCACTCTTTACATAAAAACGGCACAACACAGTTCTTCATATAAAACACTTTACCGCACTGCAACTAAATCGCACTGTTCATTAAAGCCGCACTAAACGCACTTCAGTTGATCACTTGAAGAAAGCTGAGATCAAAACTAACTGTCGAGGTGATTAAATATGTGATTAACTCTGTTTAATTTTTCACATACGTAGTTTTCGTAACACTATTATAAACGAGATATATGCTAAAAAATATAGCTGTAGTCAACAATTTTAAAGGGCACAAAAGACTAAACCATCCTTAAAGAAATGGGCGGTTTAGGATTAAAGCTTCTTTGATTATTAGCTATATAAATATTTTTAGGAACGAACTGCTGGGGGTTATAAGGGAGGTCTGAAATGAAAAATTACCATATTTAGTTTCCTATTGGTTTTTCGGTAAAGACGTTGCTCAAATGACAAAATTGCACAAAAATTCCTTCAAATCTTAGACGAGGCCGAAGTTTGATGCACGATGTAAAAGTAATGAATGTTTCTTATAGAGGTGTTGTAGAATTAATTATATATTCTATGGTGGGCGCTCAGGTTCTTATTTTATTTAATTAAAGAAACTATTAATGCAATTTCATTCAAACTGTACTATATTACTTTTTTTTATATTTTTTTGTCAGTATTATTAGTTCATAATTTGGACATATTGTTTTATTTTATTTTTTCTAAAGTACTTCATTGGTTTTATTATTTTTCCCCATGTATTTGTATTATGTACTGCATTGCTCTATTATACCTGATTCCCTGTATACCAGTTAGCATAATTACCGTGTGATATGGTTTTATTTTACTTTCTGCATAGTTTTAGCAGATTTCCCCTTAGGGAAATCAGCTATTGAGGTCTTACTCATGACGCGATTTTTGAAAACTATCTTACAATTTCCAAAGATACTACCCAGGAGATGACGAAATAGAGTTCAGTTCAAAATTATATATGAATATATAAATATATATATATATATATATATATATATATATATATATATATATATTTGTTTGTTAACGCTCTAGCGGTCGCAATTTTTGTTTGATCGTTACCAAACATCATATTTAAGCGTTTTAAGTAAAAAGAGAGATCAAGTTCGTTAATGGCTGAAATCGGACCAGTGGGAGGGGGGGGTTTAGAGGGGGGATTTTTGAAAATTCAAAATATCTCCGTTATTATGCGTCGGATCGAAAAATTGTATAGAATCAATCTTATTGTAAATTAAATTTAATATAAATATTGTTATATACATTTATTCTGTATCTTGAATATTAACCGAGATATTTGCATTTGTATTGTGTGTATGGTCGACGGAACCCAGCCATGTTCCGGACTCTCCGCCGAGAGCACTGATGGCCGTTTCCAGAACTATTCTTCCCTCGTGAATAGCTTTAGAGATCCCTTCCTACTACAGCTGTTATTAGGCGGATTTCTCTATTGTATAACTTCACGTGGGAAATCTGCTTAGTTTACGCAGCCCCTGCGTGACGGACTTTTTTTACAAATAGAATCATTATATAATTAAGAAAAACGAAAACAGGCCTTCCTTCCGCTTACAATATATTTAAGTGCGGATGAGAGCTTTCAGAACAAGTGATCTATCATTAGTGGTCTGTCAATAATATGCAATATATGCAAAAACTTGTTATTAATTACATATAATCAATAATTGTATCAGAAAACAACTATTATAGATTAAGAAAATTATATAAGCTGAACTCCAATTGAATGGGAATAATCCGGTAAGCAATTGCAAGTTAAAAAAATCAAAATCTATACGTATATAATATTAATTACTTTTCACTGCTGTGATTAAAGAAAACATTTGTTTCGAGGTTATTGTAAGGAATGAAAACAGTCTATTCTTATATGTAATTTTCAAGTTATTATTGATGTAATTGAAAATATTATAGATGATGTAAATATAGCCAAATTATAAAGCGGGAAAAGAACCCGTAATAACTTTCCCAGAGGTTGGTTATTTCGAAAAGTCAGAATTAAGATAATCCCAATAAGCGTAATTTAGGCGAAACACGTTCTAAATGAATCTCCCTTCGGACGTGATTTAAAAGGGTTTTTAAGACAAAATGTATTTTTACTTATTATTTTATACGTCATAAATAAATTGTAACAAATTCATTGTGCTCTTGGAATTATTTATTTTAACATTTAATGTATTAATAGATCGTTTAGTTATATTATAAACTCGGAATTGCCTACCAAGATATAAACGCATACATTCGTAAAATGGATTTTTCAGTAACTAAGAGATTTAAAATGGTTAAATATTTTTTTTTTTGATTTACTAATTTTGATAAAAGGGTTACACAGGGGAGGGGGGTCTTACAAATTTGAAAAATATTTTTACATTCACGTTTATTAAATGTCACTGAACTCCTCCTAATCGGCTGGACCGATTTGAATGAATTTTTTTGTATGCGTTTGGGTGACGCCCTGGATGGTTTAGATTCACAAATAAGCCCGGCAGATGCAGCAGGAGTGGGTCTCGGTCGGGGGGGGGGTGGGTAAGGGAGACCTAAAATAAAAAAAAAAATAGTGATATTTAGTTTCCTTTTGGTTTTTCGATAGATATGCACTGGATAAAAGTGTTTCTTTTGTTATTTAGAGTAACTTTTGTTATATTCACTTATGTAATATAACAAAGTATAAACGAGATATACACTCAAAAATTAAAGTGTGAGCCAACAATTTTATTGCGCACCAACGATTGAACCGAACTTAACAAAACTCGGTATGTGAATTACCTTTAATTCTTCCATGATTATAAGCTATATTAAATTGTTTCGGTTCGAGCGGGAATGCGGGTTATAAGGGAGGCCTGAATAAAAAATTCGCGATATTTCATTTCCTATGTGTTTTTAGGCTAACTTGCAGATAACAAAAGTTGTTTTCTGTGTTATTAAACGTAGCATTTGTTTTAAAAATAATATTATTAAATTTAATATCTTCATCGCTTGAAATATCATGCGGGACAACGTCTGTCGGGTCCGCTAGTGTACTTATAAAATTTTTAGCGGACCTCAGGTAATATGGATGGAAGTTTGAAAAAAGTTTTTCAAAATCGCGGCATGAGTACAATCTGAACTCTGTCGATTTCCTTTAAGGTAAATTTGCTAAAATGCACAGAGCAACAACCGAGCTAAACAGTACCTGCGATAATGGAGTTATATCCACCGCGTTCCCCAGAATTCATCATCGTGTATGGTTTACCACATTTTACCGCCTCCTACTCAGCCTTTGTTCTCAACTTTAGTCTCCATATGTAATTGTACACAAATGTAAGAGTTTTGACATTACCACTTTTCAGCAAATTTCCCTTAAGGAAAATCAACTATTGATTGAGGTCGTACTCATGACGTGATTTTCGAAATTTATCTTCAAATGTCCATCGATCCTACCCAGGAGATGACGAAAATAATGTCCTTTCAAAATTGTTTGTGTGTATCTCTCTCTCTCTCTCTCTCTCTCTCTCTCTCTCTCTCTCTCTATATATATATTTATATATATATATATATATATATACATATACACTCAACCGCAAAAAAAAAACCGGACACTTCATTTTTGTCGTATTAAATGTGTGTTAATTTTCAGCAATTTTCTTTATGTGGGTATTCTAGTTATTACAGAGAATTTAGAGTCTAAGTCCATTGAACAAATCCTTTCAGGATTAGTAAACAATTAGATTAAACTCAGATTAGATTTATTTGTCGTGAAGTTGATCTATTCTAAACTGTAAGTAGTTTTTCGAAAATATTTAATTATTAAATAAGCATTTTCTTTAATTAATGTTTTATTTTTATTTCGGTCCAGAATAATGGGTCTTTCAAACTTAGATGGAATGCCGGTGATTACGTTACTTTGCCGAAACGCTTGGGGTAGCAAAGTCTACCATTCACAGTAATAAAAATGAAGAATAAGTTTTTTTTTTTTTTTTTTTTTAAAATGTGTTAATTTATCTTTTTATTTTTTATTTATTTTGTATTTTTGTGTAAATAATCAATAAAAATTATTCTCTTTTGGCAGATTTTGTTTAAATAACCTATAGATTAACCAATTATTTTAATTAAAAAAGATTAATATACATATATATATATATATATATATATATATATATATATATATATATATATATATATATATAAACTCGCGGACAAAAAAACGGCGCACCTACATTTTTAAACATAATACTACATTTATCAGTGATCAGTCGTGCTACTGGTTTTATCATGACGCTATATGTACCTTGACACTTTCTTGACAATAATTCGAAGTGGTATTAGGATCTCAAAGAATTATGTTGGAGATAAGACTGCTGAATTCTGTAATCCACGTTTCATTAGTACACGTCTGGCTCTGACAGTTCGGCGGTGATTCAAGCTAGAGGGGGTAACACACGGTACTAAACCGAGGTAAAAGAAATTCCCATAATTTTTGTTTTGAAATCTTACAGAAATGTTTTTATTTTGTTGTTTTACCAAAATTACTTTTTGTGTATTAAATTTTATTGTGCGCTTACTTCATCTGTTTTTTGGGTTTTCTCTATTTTACCCAGTACCTATATAAATTCTTAGATAAAATAATAAAAAAAAAAAAAATCGGTATGATTTTTGGTATACTTAGTTGACAAATTGTAGACGAACATGTAGGTGCGCCATTTTTTTTGTCCGCGAGTATATATTAAGTATTTAACAAAATTATAAGACTAAATCTAAGTGTCCGGTTTTTTTGCGGTTGAGTGTATATATATATATATATATATATATATATATATATATATATATATATATATATATATATTTGTCTGTTGATCTAGTTTGTTAACGGCTGAAATCGGACCAGGAGGAGGGGGGGGGGTTTAGAGGGAGAACATGTTGAAAATTCGAAATATGTCCTTCCGGATAGAAAAAGTGTATAGAATCAATCTAATTGCAAATTAAATGTACTGAACATATTGTTATATATATTTATTCTCTATCTTGAATATCAACCGAGATATTTGCCTACAGCAAACCCCCACTTCTACTCATGTCACATAAACAATACTCTGTTATATAATAAAACACTTTATTCGAAGCTTGAATACCAAGTATTGTTTTCAAGAGACCTTTAATATTCAAAATACATGCAAATATGTTCTGGTGCCCCTCCCCTTCTTTAAGTTCTTGGACTAGAAAAATTTGATTGAATGAGTTAAAAATTATTCTGATTCTGCACATTACTAGGTATAGTTAAAAGTTTTCAATATAATTAATAGGTTATATCCTGATATATTTAAGTAATTGTTTTTCTTCCGGTAAGAGGTCGACAGACCTGTTTGTTTACATTTCACACGCTTCCCGTCGAGAAACTATTAAAATATACTGAAAGATTTCTTATTACCGTTTGTATTTAGTCACTTAATATTCACAGTGGTGTTGTGCTACCAGTATGTAGATTTATCTATTGTTAAACTTGACGAGGGAAAACTTCTTAGTTTAGTCTGCAGACCCACTTGACAGACTTTTTTTAAATTAGTCGTACTTTTAAACTCTATATGTGTTTTAATAATTTAGCTATGCAACATCAGTGTATTATTTTTACTTTACTATCCCTTTAAAAATATTCTATGGATTCAGATTTAGACAGGTCTATTCTACCCAACTCGCTACAATTATCCAGAAAATTTACAGTTATGACATAAATCAGCATCTTTCTATATTTTCATTTCCAAATGTAGTGTAACATAACGGGTAAAAATAAGGAACATACCATTAGGTTCTTTTCTTTAGGTACTTTTCTGTTGATGCTTTCCAATTGTAATTACTAATAGTTTTTTAGATATCTTTAAACCCTTAATAATGCTGATGCATTTGTCGTTTAATTCCAGTCGTAATATTCTTGTGCTTGAAGCCGCATTATTATTAGAATGTTGTTATTGGCGAAGAGAGTGGGTAGTTGCTGGGAAATAGGGGATTCTAATGTTCTTAGCCGGAGCGAGTTGGTCGTCCACTCTTTCGCACTACTAATCGAGTCATCCGGCTTTGATTTAATGGAAGGGGGAGGGAATCAGGTCGGTCGGGGGAAAAGTTTGAAATCAGCTTTAGAAGGCTAGTCCGTAGAGAACATGTTAACTCGATTGATCCCCGGGCACACTCCTGCTTGAAGCTCCTAATGAACTATGGGGAGTTGGCCTCCCAGCAACAGGCAAACTGCATTAGCCCTAATCTCTTCCACTGTCCTGTCCACTTGCCGTCTATCTCTCTCTAACCATCTCCCTACTGCGTTTACACCGCTTTCTTCCCTTTCACTAAGGCTTAGAGAAAACTCAAGCAGCTTACTCAAGCATTAGTTAATATACACCGCTGAACTGCATGCCATACTCTTGGGACTGTCACACTTACAGACTAAAAGTCTGTCACGCAGGAGCTGCGTAAACTAAGCAGATTTACCACGTGAAGTTTTACAATAGAGCAATCTGCCTACTCATAACAGTAGCAGTAACGAATCTCTATTCACCATGGACCAATTCACTATGGACAAACAGATACAGAAACGGCCGAAGTAGCTTTCGGCGGAAAGTGTCGAATATAGCCGACTTCTGCCGACCACACACATTTAATACAAATGCAAATATTTCGGTTATTGTTCAAGATAGAGAATAAATGTATAGACTAACATTTATAGTAAATTTAATTTGCAATGAGATTGATTCTATACAATATTTTGATCCGACACATAATAACGGAGATATTTCGAATTTTCAAAAATCCCCCTCTAAACCCCCCTCCCACTGGTCCGATTTCAGCCGTTAACTAACTTGATCTTTCTTTTTACATAAACCGATTAAATACCCAGTTTGGGGACGTTTGGTTTAGATAATAAGAGCGACCGATAGAGTGTTAAGAGACACACACACACACACACATATATATATATATATATATATATATATATATATATATATATATATATATATTTAATTTTGAAGGGACCTCATTTTCGTCATCTCCTGGGACTCCAGAATCAATGGAGATTTGAAGAAATTTTTCGAAAATCGCGTCATGAGTTCAACCTCAATAGCTGATTTCCCTAAACCACATGACATTACTATTGTATATACTCTGATTCGTTGAGTTGTTTACTTTCCTTCAAGAATATTTATAACACTCATCTCTTAATTATTCTGATTCTAGAACAAATTTCATAATTAAAGACAAGAGTAACAATGATGTGGATTCCAGGACATGAAAACATCGGACGTAAAAATGACGTTGACGAATATACTACCCTGAGACAATCTTCTGACTTTAACTTACTAACCCTACCAGACTTACATTTACAAATACAAAACACAACGTTAAATGAATGGCAAAAATGTTGGCCTAGAACATCAGAAAATCATCTGCGAGAGATAAAGCCTCATTAGTTATATAAAAATCGTATAGCGCTTTAAACAAAATTTCATGAAATTGGTACCACTCGTTTACAGAGCTCAGATTGGGCTACGAAATGTCATACGGCCAAGTGCATTTTTGCGCTATGTAAAGACTATTATTTTTAATAGAAGATTTTTTATTTGGTCCTGTTTGTTCTTCATTTAAATATTCATAATTTCCTCGTTTCTCCATTTGAATTCCTCCAGTTTAAGAACGATTTGAGGTAATGGGTATCTTATATTTATGTATGTTTCCACAGTTTTGGTAAGAAAGCTATTGATGAAATTCCAACTTCGTTTTTCTTCTTAAAGTCTCTGTACAGTGTATAGTGGTTGTAATCTCTTACTACATGGAACGATTTATTTATTATATTTTTCAGTTTCAGGAGTGTTTTGTTTTTATGTAAAATAAGCCAATTTGAATTACTAACGAGTTTGGTTTTGTTATTCGAAAAGGGCAATGATCCAAAATGTTTTCATTTTGTTTTGAAGTGAGTACGAATATGTTGTGTTGGTGGGTCAAACCCCTGGATTGGATTGCATTGTGGACAGGATAGGGTGTGTGTTATAATTGTCGACAATGGTACCGATTACCTTGGGTGCCGAAGCATGAACTGTGTCCAAGACTAACTTATCATCATGGTCGCCGGAAATCTTGAAAGTTGTTTTTTTGTTCTGGGCCTACTGTATTATTTTCCATACCTATGAGAGTGTCATTCTCGGTCAGAAACACATATTAAATAAATAAATGGTTATTTTGGCCCACCTCTAGGCGCGTGGTTCGAAAAATAAATGAATTATCCATACGTATCTGGGCTGGCTGGTGGAGCTCCCACCAACAACGGAAGGATTATGGAAAAAGTCAAACACCTCCACTCATATTAGTCCTTTATTACATTCAGAGTACTTACGTGACAACCTGGCCCATTTTTAGTGCTCTGTGAAATATCATCCAAACACATTACTGAATAACAGGGTCCGTATAACGTTTCTTAGTCCGGAGTAGCTTTGACTTTCCGAATTCGCCTTGCCTCGCAGGAGATCCCGCCTGAATACCAACTCTTGGTTAGTATTTCCTTTCATTCTCCACGACTTTTTAGGCTTATTTTTATATTTATTTAATTATCATACATGTAGCCTTAATTTCTAATGCTCCATATTTTCTCTCGTTTTCTTTTATTCTCTCAGAGAGCTATGTTTCAATGTGTCTGAATATATCTAGAAAAATAGGTTTGCATTTGGCTTGTACAAGGTTTAATTTTTATTTTTTGGTCTTTCACCTAACCTCTAAATTATTTCAACTGTTTCAACTGAAACTATATTTTTTAAATTTTTAATTGAAAATATATTTTAAAAAGCGTAACTATTGGAAATATGTGTACAAGGGCGTACGTACAACGACTCCATCTCATTCTGAAACAACCAAGAATTGTGGAGATCTGACCCACGTTCCAGGTAGGCAACTTACTCATAAAACTCTCAGGGTATTTATGGCAAGGCTCAGTAGCTTCAGGGCTCACTATGGGTAGTCCAATTTTTAAAATTTACAAACTAAGAAATTACATTTTGGCAAGGGTTTGAGTGTAAAAAAAATAATTGTCTTAAACCAAATATATTGGAGTAAAAAAAAAAAAAAATCCTCAGAAAAATGTTCCTACTTAAACATTGTCTTCACCAGATGTTTAATTTTGTGAAGGCATCGACCGTAAATTTATAGGAAATTCCTATGCTTCAAGATTTATGAAAAACCGCTTCAGGTGTCGTACGTCATCAAGCTTTGCCTTGTTTAATCGAAGAATGTCATTTGAAAAGTAGCTGAAATTAGTTTCTTTATCTGATATATTTTAGTCAATTTTTTTTTTCCAAAATTGCTTATAAAGTACTTATTTGTGGTGTGAAAGGCTTGTTGGGACCACCACATTGGCTTGTGATGGAAAACTTAAGATCGGCTTCTATTAATCTTTGGTACGTCCTTGAGGAACTGTGTATGGTTGAGCATGGAGAATTTCACAATTACAGAATCAAATGCTGTTTCTTATATAGCATATGATATGAAAACCATTATACACTGCAATTTGTATTTTATCTGCTTCAGGTAAATTTTCGATTTGTGGGAATATTGAAAGAAATAATAAAAAAAACCTCGAGTATGCAGCTCACGGCGTCTGTACCTTCTCGTGTAACAGTCTCATCATAAGTTATAAATATTGAATAAATGCCAGACAATACATGTAATTTAAAAGATATATATACATACCAGTTGTCAGTGATTATAAATACCATTGATAGCAAAGCCTGGCGAGGATAGGTTTTGTGGGTAATCCATGGCAATTGTTGGCAGATCGTGTGCCCCAACCCCTTTTTATTATTCATAGCCGACAGTCGAAGAATTGGTATAACATTTTACTTGTTGGTTAGAGATAAAATTAGAAGCTACAAATCCTACATTTCATGTATAGTAATATTCATATATTCTTGTAGGTCGCCGTACATATTTATATTCGCAGTTAAACATATGATAGCATACATTATACCAATACATAAATTACTAAATCGAATGTAATTTGTAATTAGGTGCCAATGGGGTTGTAATTGTCTACTAGAGTAAATTTAGTCTACTGTATTTAAAATGTTTACATACTTTTGATACCTAATATCCGTCATAACATTAATTATGTGGGTTTATACACATTATATTTATGCCTATAGTTATTGCGTTTATTTTGTGGTCATGGTGAAGAGAAAACTTATTCTTGTAAAACTGGTTTAGAATATGTCTGTATTCATATTATCCACGCGCGCACACACACACACACACATACACGCGCGAGCACATCTATATATATATATATATATATATATATATATATATATATATATGTATATATATATATATATATACATACATACATACATACATACATACATACATACATACATACATACATTTAATATAAAATATACTAGTCCGTATAAAAAATAAAAAGTCCGTCACGGAGGGACTGCGTAAACTAAGCGATTTCCCGCGTGAAATTTAACAATAGATAAATCCTATTGTTATGAAAATAAATACTGGTTACACAACACCGTGATTATTAAGTGAATAAATACGAACGATAATAAGCAACCTCCCGAAGGGAAGCGAAAAAATACAAACAAACAGTTCTGCCAACTTCTCACAGGAAAGAAAAACAATTACTGAAATATATCCGAATATAACATATTAATTTGATTGAAAACTATTTACTATATCTAGTATTGTAATTTATAATGAATCAGAATACTTTTTATCTCAATCAATCAACATTTTAGTAGATCGAGAACTTAAAAGGGGGAGGGGGGTAACCATAACATAATTGCATGTATCTCTTATAATAAAGGTCTCGTGAAAGCAATATTTGTTATTTAAGCTTCGAATGATGTGGTTATATAACCGATTATTGTTCATGTAACATGAGTAGAAGTGGGGGTTTGCTGAAGGCTGAAAACTGAAAATATCTCGATTAATATCGAAGATAGAGAATAAATGTATAAAACAATATTTATAGTATATTACATTTTCAATAAGATTTATTCTATAAGCTTTTTCGATCCGACGTTCACTAATGGAGATATTTCTAATTTTGAAAATTCTCCTCCCCTCCCCCTGGTCCGGTTTCAGCCGTTAACGAACTTGATACTTCTTTTTACATAAAACGACTGAATATCGAGTTTGGTAACGATCAAACAAAAATTGCGACCGCTAGAGTGGTAACAGACATATATATATATATATATATATATATATATATATATATATATATATATATGTGTGTGTGTGTGTGTGTGTGTGTGTGTGTGTATGTGTTTATATACACACACACACACACGCACAGTTTTGAACGGACCTCATTTTCATCATCTACTAGGTAGGATCAATGGACAAATTTCGAAATTTGCGTCATAAGTACGACCTGAATAGCTGATATGACTATTGGGCTGAATTGAAAAAAATATTTTCTGACGTATAATGGCTCAAAAAATCATTCATGAAGATGGTCCAGTGTCTTCAAATCTTCTGTGTGTGTGTGTGTGTGTGTGTGTGTGTGTGTGAGTTTAATTGGTTAATTCGTTACTCAATGAAGGCCTACTATCGTGTAATATATTTTCCAAGATTTGTAGTTAAGGTGAGTAGAAGAAAAGTACTTCGTAGCTAAGCTTGGCGATCAATCAGTGACAACTGTCTTCCCCTTTGACAGAGTGAAACCTAGTTGTTTTTTTTTTTTTTACTTTGATAATAACATAAATAAAGCGTTACTTTGAGAAGACCATCTACATTTAGTTCTATTTAGTAATGGAGGCATTTGCTGAAAATCTTTATAGATAGAAACCAGCTGTTACTAATTTTCCAAACTACTACTGGCCAACTTTTAATGACTCTTCCAGTCCTGTTTTGTATACTCCCAGTGTCCTTATTGCCCTTTTAGAACGACCCTCCTCCTCCAGGGACACCCAGACTAAAATTTCCCCTGTTTTCTTCCTTTTCCATCAATGAGTTTCTCTACTCTTTCAATTTTCCTGATTGTCCATTTCGCCAATGTTGGAGGGCTTGTCTGTCAGTATTGAGCTTGAATCAGTCCTTTAGTTCTACAGATTCTTTATGCTGGTCAATCTTTTTTATATCCTAATTACTCTAGTATATTTCATGATACTGCTGGAACTGTATTTATTATAAAGAAAATAATTTTCTTTTTCTGATTAATGTTGATGTATCTAAACTAAACTTAGTGATTGTTCCCTTAAACGGAAATCCTGATTTTCACCGGAACGATCAAGGAAAATAAGAAAATCACAAAAACATGCTGTGGAGTCCTGTTTCCATCTTCATCATACCACCCAAATATGACAGTGTCAGGAAAAAATTTCGTTCATGCAGTTATGTGTGGGATGCCAGAATCCGAGCTTAAAGTATTTATTTGGATGTCGCCTTTGGTGACATTACTAGACTAAATTTCCTTAACCAGACATTATCAGTCCATGAGAGGTGTACGGTAGGGTGACTTGCTCCCCAAATACAACTGGCACATCTAAAGGGATTTTAGTGAACAGACGAAAATAACAAATTTATCCTTAATTATTAAATATAACTATAACATATTATAAAAATTAGATATAATTGTTCTATTTTCGAACTTTTGTTTATTGTAAAAAATTGAAAATTAACATTTTTCGACACCCATTTTATATTGTCTTTTATTACGTTAATAAATGACAATATGATTGTGACGGGTTATCTAAAGATCACCACCCTTTTCAAGCAAGAGTGGGACTAAGGATTTTATTTAATTAGTTTTACGCTAGATAAATTAGCATTGTCCATGTAGGAATCGAACCCACCACTCTAGGTTTAGCAAGTTAGATTAAGACCACCGCATGAACTCATTTGGCTAAAACCCCAAGGGACCTGCGAACCTTTTAGCAGATTTTTTTCTTTCTGGGTCTTCTATACAATCTATACTTGTGCTTGCCCCATATAGTTAACTATTAGCATTTAATATATTAATCCTTTGAAAATAGCTAAAATACCGCTTTTCACTCACAATACTTAAACGATTATACATTCAATAGCTAAAGTCCATTTAAATACTAAAATATTGAAAGTGGTTAATCCGCGGAGAACACAGGTCCGCTGCTGTGGGGAAAATTTTTTCCCGTAGACTCTTATCTGTTGGTCTTGGATATATGAAAATTATGCAAATAGTTTGACTTTCCTCCTTAATATTAATAACTTCACGTTTTACCTTTCTTCATATAATATTTTCATATATGACTACAATGCGGCAGCTCTATGGTGGAATGTTCAATAAGAAAATTCTGTACCTGTGTATATAATAATACAATACGTTAGATTGTTTTTTAAACTATTATTTATTCAGGATTCTTATATGAAACTAATGGCGACTTGGATCATCACGACAGTTGCAAACATCTTTAAATTAAATAAATAGTCTAAATGTATCCTGCATGTAGTCTTAGGGCTAGGATAGTTAGTTCATAATCATATACTGATCTAGGATCGTGTTAAACGTTATTCATTAACTCCCACTTTGTGCTATTGGGGTTACAATCGTTTTCTAGTCAGGGTGTGACTAAAGATTGTATTTAATGAGTTCGTCAGTTCATAAATTCCTACTGACCAGGTCAGAATCGAACTCACAACTCTATGTCAACAAATTATGATTAAGACCAACGCCTTGATTCACTGTGCTGCCGACATAGGCCTGACACGTGCATTACGTCTTCATTGACTCACATGACTAATCTGAGTCCCAGTATCATGTGATATTATGGTATTTACTGTCTTCTATATCTCCACAATGAGAACGTAAAAAATTACACCATTAACATAATATATAAATCTATCCATGTAATAAAGTGTATTTGAGAGAAATCTTTATGAATATATAAAGGTAAATCGTTCCCTAAACACTTATAATTAAAGAACAAAACACAACACTCAGACAGAATTTCCTCAAAACTAGTCTTGCACCACAAAATGGTTTTTTTCTTCTGAAAGGTTAGGTTTAGTGCAACATTTTCACAATTCGATTTTTTTTTTTATCCTTCATTAATATTTCTCAGGTAGAAACACAAAAGATTTCACAAGAACAAGAACTAAATACATAATACGAAAAAACTGAGCGAGGAAAGTAAAAAAAAACCAAAACAATAAAACCTTCTAAAAGTTACCTGTAAATTAGCATTGAAAGAATTTAGGAACCCTTGACAAAATTAATATATTTATATAATAGTTAAACATAGAATTAACTATAGTTTAAAATAGAATTAATAATATATAGTTAAACATAGAATATATAGTTTTACATAGAATTAACTTTATGCTTTGAAATTCGGCTTTCGTCACAAGCATTGGAATAATTTGTCCTGGTATGGAAAATCAGGTATACATGACGCGATGTTCGAAAATTTGTCCATCGATCTTACCTAGAAATGACTAAAATGAGATTTTATATGTGTGTGTGTGTGTGTGTGTGTGTGTGTGGTGTTAATAGCAATTCTATGCTTTGTCGGATTTTTGATTATCATCTTCCTGTACTCTATGGTATACCAAGCAAGGTCAGAGTGTAGACATGCTAGACTGTAGAGAGGATTCGCTTTTTGGCTTTGTTCGGGAATGGGTTTGAGAGCTGTGGGATAATAGCAGCTCTTGTAGAAAAATGTGATAATAAGCGAACTGGAAAAACGAAGATTTTTTTGAATAACGTCAAATATACCTGAATGAAGTTGAGAGGAACTCGTGAAAAGTGTCCCGAAAAGGGATAAAAGGTAACTTTATCAGGGGTTTAACTTTATTAATGTGGTTACATTAATATAGCCTGAGACTCCGAAGGGAAGCGACTCACTTCACGGTAGCTAACGCGGCTAAGAAATTAATGCCCATTTGGCTGAAAGCCGCCTATAGCATACCCAAAACCCTCGGATACCAAGAGAAAAAGCGTAGAAATTCAGCTGACAGACATTTAATTACTATACATTGAGCAAAATCAACAACTTTGTACGGACTTTGTTAGGGTTATGTAGTTCCATTGATCAAACTAGGATAAACTTTATCTACCAGGTTCAATCTGGTGGGAAAAGTATGGTTTGATTCATATATTTTCCGAAGTGCGTTTTTCAATACGTTTGAATACCATATTCAACGCTTGAGAGATTATAATTAGTCCTAGACTCAAAGACACACTTCCTTTTAAATCTATAGTGAAGTCATCCTTTGTGGTGGAAATGGCTTTTCACAGATAGGTAGAGATGGCAGTTGTAAATAAGGGCCGTTTGAAGGAATCCTTGTTAGGGCTGAACGGAGGTTGAGGAAGGGCTGAAGGCGGTAGTTGGAAATTAGTATTCAGCTCTTCATCCTGTCGAATATTCCTCTCATCATCAACAATCTCTTCCAATTCTCTCTCTCTGATGGTTTTATTTATCTTTTCTCTCTTTCATCTACGTCTTGTCTTTGCCCAATTTTTTTTTGTTATCGGATTTCTTATTCTTAATAATCCCTCATGGATAACTGGATAATGGTAATACAAGTATATCAATCAGTTGAAGTCCTTGAATACTTTAGATTATCCATGCTACTTCCCTAGATCTCAGGACATAGTAGATCTTAGTAATAAAATAGTCACGCTAGTAAGAAAATGTTATTTCTATGATCAGTAATAGTATTATATTTCGTTAAGCTATGATCTGCTATTTAACATATATAATTCTTAAAACTCTTACAATTATCCATGACTCAAGTGAAATATATTAATTTTCTATTTTGTCCTTCTATTATGATTGAGAGGTATTCAGGATGTTCTATTTTGTCCTTCTATTACGTTAATTCTCCACTTCTCCTGGATTGATTTCGACTACTAATGAAGCACAAAGAACTCTACTTAATAAGAATAAATATAGCATAGTTTGTTGCGCATGGCTTGACAGCTTGGTATATGTCCTTGAGTTAATTGTGAAAAGCAAATGTAGGTTTGATATACGAAAAGAAGAAAGATCTCTCCCAAATTTGACTTGAGTATTTCTCAAAAAAAGTAGACAAGGGATTTCTACATTATTTCTATTCCTTTAGAATGGTTAATCCCATAATTAACACAAATTAATGCGTATTTTAGTTCTCGAGTAAATGTTAAAAGAAAAGGTGTCTTCTCATTGTTCAGGTTTCTTTGTTGCGTTCAGACATTCCACCGTAGCCAAGAAATGATAAAACTTCCTGCTTGGCTAAAAAAACTAATATTATTTGTCTGGAGATAGCTGGAAAATCTAGAATGTTACATAAACTAATTTATGGAAGTGTTTAAAGTTACATTTTCAACCGATTGATCCATTGGCGGTTAAACTATTGGGGCTCAACTTCCATTTGTTGAGGTCAGCACGAGTCATGTCGTTCAACTTGTCACATACAGCTGCTACATCATTGTTGTGACCCCGCCAATAACTCTTTATCAATATCAATATATTGGCCGATATAAAGAGAGGCCTGTTGCTATCCTAGAATATCTGCACATTATGTAACCCCAATAGTTCGTTGGCCCCTTATACATTCTGTTATCAAATCTAACCCCATGCCCTGAGTAATTTTATTTATTACATTTATTTGTATGTTCTGTTATTGAAAATCTCATTTTAGAATACGCAAATAGGCTTACTTATAGAATTGTGTGGACTTGACGCCTAGAAGTAGCCAAACTGTGTACTGTTAGTTATTTATGAGTAAGATCATTCGTGGCTTTGAGGAGACCACACTTAAGCTAATGAGGTCGTACTCATGACACTATTTTAGAAACATTTCTTCAGAAGTCCACCGATCCTACCAAGTAGACAACGAAAATGACACACATACGCGTGCGTGCGGTTGTCATTGTTCTAAAGGTCTTCATTTTTATATTTTCAGCCTTCAGTAAACCCCCACTTTTAGTCGTCACACGACTAAATTACGATTACACGATTATATCATGAACTGTCATATTCTAAGTTTAAATGCCCAATATTGTTTTCGACATGTCTTTATTAGATGAAATATGTACATGTAAATACGTTGTGTGATAACGTTTTTATTAGACCGCGCAATAAAGATTTCATTGACCGCTTACGTGAACTCATCTGATTTTTCTTTCGAAATAAAGAATATATGGTGAGATGAAGTCAGTAGTGTGTCATACCAACGCGTGGATGTTCTGTTTATTTTACACAACCTTGTTTTGGATCGTATTTGTTAAACGACAATTTCTTAATTTTTTGTGAAAATCGTAGATATCCTAATTTAGTGCATGCAGTTGTACTAACTCTACTACAAATTTGAGATTACTGTTATTAGATTAAGAAAAACAAAAAAAAAATAATGATTTGAGTCAAAAAGTGTTCAGGAAGTTTGGGGAAATAAGTTAGCGTATTAAAATGAAATGGAATAAAATATTTTTTTCTTTCGAAAATGTACGTAACTATACGATTCTGGGTTCGTTAACGGCTGAAATCGGACTAGGGAGAGGGGAGTGGTTTAATATCTCCGTTGTTATGCGTCGGAATTGTATAGAACCAATCTTATTGCAAATTTAATGCTCTATAGATGTTGGTATGTACATTTTTTTCATTATCTTTTATATTAACCGAGATATTTACGTTTTTAGTATTCGGTCTTCAGTAAACCACTCCTGCTCAAGCTGTTATATTATAAAGCACTTTATTTGAAGCCTAAATAACACTTGTTGTTCTCATTGAACTTTTACTTCATGAAATAAATGCAAATAAGTGACGCAAGTAAGAAATCTGCTTAGTTAACGCAGCCCCTGCGTGACGGAGTTTTTTATATGTTCGTTTCTTTTTTTTGAACTCCCTTACAATACTGCATGAATTGTCCCATTAGTTGAGAAAACTGAATCTTATATTATTCGTTTATTAAGCCAAGATATAGTGTTTTATGTTAAAATAATTCCATTTTTTATTTTTCCAAATTCCTGGACTTGGCAGGCTATAAAATGGCGACGCCGGTTTTATAGAAACTTTTTGCGCTTCTTATGAGTTTTAAATGACCTTTGAGCTTTGGCATATACACGTCTATCTAATTAGTAGAGCGGAAAGGAGTGATATTTTTTTTTTTATATAAAAGTTTCAATGAAGTTTTTCTGTTTACATGCTGGAGATGGAAGAGTTTGCTAAGTCCTTGGTAATGTCCGACTCGCGTGGATCTAGTCTTGGCCTCCGAAGTGCCCCATATCCTCAACCATTCTTGTTTATTTCGTCTCCTTCTTGTTACAGCTACTATAAAAAAAAAAAGAAAAAAAAAAGTTTCTTTCTCACTCCTTTCGGACTCTCTTGACTAACGACTTTTTCTTGTTTATAATAACACTTTTTCATTTTGGACAGTAATAATTTAAAACTGAAAAACCGTATTTTATAATTCTAGTCCATGAATATACTTTGTTTCCCCCCAAAGTTCACATTTATTGAAATTTATACTTCAGGATTGGTTTTCCATCGCCATATTTCATTTCCTTAATAGGAGGGAGTGCTTCCCCAACTTTTTATCAGATTTCCCTCAAAGAAAATCAGCTATTGAGGTTGTACTTATGACGCGATTGTCGAAAAATTTCGTTCAATGTACATCGATCTTACCTAGGAGATGACTAAATGCTAAAAATGAGGTCCGTTCAAAATTATAGACTTGTCTGTTACCGGCCGCGATTTTTATCTCATTCTTCTCTATTGGAGTAGTTTCATTAGCCGTATTTTTGAGGAGATAAGTAAAAAGGTAGGACGTCTACTGGTACTAACGCTAAAGGATAGTGTAATAAAAACGATTTCTTTTTAGCTATCACTTCACTTTACACTTATACGAGATATCTGGGCCATTGTCTCTTGAGGCGCCGCGGAGGCGAATAAGGATGAGTGGTACTGGAAAGGGCTAGGACTTCTGGATTAGGATGATTGGACAGCCTGCTGCGGAAGTTTTTGAATCTTAAGGGAATTAGGTCGTTTACAAATGGGATATTAAGATTTCTTTTTAGCAGGCGGTTTTTCAAACATATGAAATTGGTAACCCTATGTTCGGAACAAAGGACCATGTTCGATTGTCCAGGAATTACTAGAAATTGTAGGGTTAAGTAAAATTTGCACTGAAGCTATATTCTCTATACAGAATTTTTTTTTGATTTTTTTTTTATCGGACCTTAGGCAGTAGCTTAAATATAATATAGCAGCTTTAATATATAATGTATATAATTTATTGGTTAAATCCTAGACTCGGTAGAAACGCCGCTAATTAATGTAGCTGCTGGTTTTATTTTCGGAATAGTCTTGTTGGAGACAGGCTTCAATCGTAATGCATCGAACCGTGATACTGTCTGCTATATCCCTAATTGGAGCTAGGTTTGATGCTATTGTAGGGGATGGACGTCAGCTATGACTCCTGTTTGCAATAGAATCGTTGCACCTCAATCACACCGACCCTTCATTATCATGAGGCTAGTACCCACTTCTCATTACTCAATATGCCGCCGGTAAAGTTCAATATAACCCCTTAATAATAAAGGGATTTACTGTAACTAGATAACTCTGCTTCTTTGCCCTAGTTTACAACAAATGTTAATCTATTTTTGCTCTGTATATTTTTTCATCTTGTTATATTTTCACATGACCGAGGGTAGCCCACACATACCCATAATTATTCAGCACTTAAAAAACAAAAATTTAGTTCGCAAAAATTGCATTTTTAACAAAACTGAATAATTTTACAATTTCCTATAGAGTGATTGTATGTGACTCTGTATGCATGTGAGGGCGTGCTTGGAGGCTGAAATTTAAAAATGCAAATTGCTAGAGCAATGACAGACAAAGGTGTTTTGTGTGTGCGTGCGTGAGTTACTAAGTGAGTCATTTGCTGTCTTTCCCTATGAGCGCATACAAGTAGCTCTGAAGATCGAGACAACATTCTTCGAAAGCGCTTTGCGCTGAAATGATAAACTTTGGAGAATTGGACATCTTTTTTCCTCTCCAATTACACAATATTCTTCACTTCCAACAACACTGCTGTGAAACTAATCGTTATACGTCCTGGAAAACCCGTTTTAGCAGATTTCCCTTGAGGGAAATCAGCTATCGAGGTTGTACTCATGACGGAATTTTCGACATTTTTCTTCAAATGTCCATCGATCCTACCTAGTAGATGACGAAAATGAGGTCCGTTCAAAACTGTATATATATATATCTATCTATCTATCTATCTATATATATATTTGTCTGTTACCGCTCTAGCGGTCGCAATTTTTGTTTAATCCTTACCAAACTTCATATTTAAGCGTTTTATGTAAAACGAAAGATCAAGTTCGTTAACGGCTGAAATCGGACCAGTGGGAGGGGAGGTTTAGAGGGGAGGATTTTCGAAAATTCAAAATATCTCCGTTACTATACGTCGGATCGAAAAATTATACTGAATCAATCTTATTACAAATTTAATTTACTATAAATATTGTTATATACATTTATTCTCTATCTTGAATATTAACCGAGATATTTGCATTTTTCAGTTTTCACCAAACCGCCACTTCTACTCATGTTACGTAAACAATACTCTGATACATAATAAATCACATTATTGGAAGTTTAAATACCAAAAATTGTATTCAAGAGACGTTTATTATACGAGATACATGCAAATATGTACTGGTGACTCCCCCCCCCCCCATCTTAAAGTTTTGGACTACTAAAATTTTATTGATTGAGATAACAATTATTCTGACTCATTATTAATTGCAGTACTAGATATAGTAAATAGTTCTCAATAAAATTAATGTGTTATATTCTGATATATTTCAGTAATTGTTTTTCTTTCCGGTGTGAGGCGGGACCCGTTTGTTTACATTTCTAACCTAACGCTTCCTGTCGGCAGGCTATTGAAATTGGATGAAACATTTCTTATTTGCGTTTGTATTTATTCACGGTGTTGTGTTAGCAGTATGTATATTTTTCTATTACTAAACTTCACGAGGGAAATCTGCTTAGTTTACGCAGCCCCTGCGTGACGGACTTTTTATTTCAACAGACCAACGACGTTGTAACACATCTAGTTTTAAATACCACACAATATTTTAGTCGCTTAACTCATTCTCTTCCAGTAGAAGTAGTTAGACCACCTGTGCCAATAACAATTAAAATAATGTAACTTATAATCTAATTTGGAATTACGATTTGTTCAAGCGAATGAGTCTTGTAAAAAAAAGAGAAGAGATTTGAGTAATTAAAAGTTACACTTGTAAAAGTTATATTTCTATTCGAAGGAGGGGAATTGAAGCGTAAATTATGAGAAGTTACCTTCAGCAATCTTGAATTCAGCATGCCGATCGGCTTCGTCGGTATTTAACCGCATCAGCACCTTATACTGCTCTATTACAAAAGTAGCTTGCATTGTATTATTATGACTTCAATGAACAAAAATTTCCGTTATTTATTTTAATATAATTACATTATAGTGATTTGAATACAAACCCCTCTAGAAATTGATTCAAACCTCCCTGTTAATCACATCTCCAAAGAGCGCTTTAGCGCTTGGGTGGTTCGAAGGTTGCACCTCAGTGGAGGGAGAACCGTAAATGCGCTTAATAAAGGAGCCTGAGGTAATGAGGGGTAAACTATTTCGGAAAGTCTTATCGTGTATGAAATTATTTCCTCAAATATCTCAGCAATTCTGAGAAAGAAACATGGAGCCTTACTTTCCTTGATGAATAAAGGAATACCTGGAAAATGAATCAATAAATGTTATTGCATAATATTTGCTCTTTAGTTGATCTGCATATATAACAGGAAGTCCTGATTTTTTGGGGAGCCTGAGGAGAAACGATAGAAATGTAGTGATTTCCCGTTGCCTTCAGAATTTCAGAACAATAAAGGAATTGTGGAGATTACTCCGCTTGAAATTGTAGAGCCATCAATAAGTTAGTAGCCTGCCTAAGTTGACTAATGGTAAGCATTGTAAGTATGAGCATGTAAAAAATAATGCTTTTTTTGAACATCATGTCCCATTGAAAGGCCTGTCAGTGAGATGAATAGGAGGTAACGCCATTTATACATTATCTTTGTTTGCCTATGACTTGGCAGTGCATTTATGAGGAGTTGTATTTTACAGAATAATGCCTGTAATTAAAATAACGATTGGCGAAATTGAAAATGGTCTCGCCAGTTAACATAGTGGAATTAAGTATTGTGGAATTAAACTGGATGAAATTGTTAAGACCTGAAGAAGCTGGAAAGGCAGTGTGGTAAAGGGTGGGAGGGGGGGGATTCTATTCGACGATTTCTAGAGGAAGGGTGGAAATGCGGTGTTCCAGCCCTAGTGGTAAGCTGTCTCCAGCCCCATCTACAGTATATAAATGGAAATACAATGCATAAGGGAGAGGGCGCTCCCAAGCAACTTTTGGTAACTCTTTATACGTACAACACTCAAGTAAAGGGAGCTACTACCACTTTATATGTAGACACTCGTCTGCACATTTCTCAACCAGCTATAGACAGCGAGTGAGGGGCGCAGCTTCATCATTGTATCTCTACACTCTCAGATACATTTCTCGCCTGGCATGAAGCATAATGCAGGAACCAGAGCCGTGCTGCTGCGGCAAGTGCTCTAGTCGGCAAACGAGCAGGAAGGTGGCGATGCATCTTTCTCAGAACTTTGCCGTTCTTAAATTGCGGTTTACAAGAACCTCGAGCCAGGTAAACACGCTGAGGTCTGCAGTAACCGATAAAATTCGACTAGGCTAAGGCACTGGTGAGGGAAGCTCATCATAAGAGAAGATTGATAAGGGAAGCACTGGGAATTTTGGCAAAGACTTTTGCACGTAAATGCTTAGGAAGGTTGGTCAGTGCATGATGCCTGGAAACAGTAGGCACTGAAGGGGCCGAAAAAGCAAATCAGTTGGCGCTGGTAATACCCATCACAGACTATCCTACTCAACTGCCCAGGAAGAAACTATTTTATTTGGTGCACTTTTCGTGCCTGAGAATCAAATGCTTCCCGGTGTAATGGAAAACTCAACAATTCCACCAATACACAGACCCGTGAAATGTGGCAACGCGCAAAACACTACGGACTCATAATCCTACTGTGCCACAGCTCTAACATAGTCGGGAATACACCACAGCACTCCTTGTTATAGGAACAGACTATGACTCTTGAGTTACAAACCTGTTGCACATTAATTCTGATCTCTGTAGCGTGGTACAGGGGTCGGTTCTCGTACCTATACTCTTAAACATATATTGTATGCGACATTTCGTCGGCAAACAATACTCAAGCCAATATCAAAATATACAACATATCAATATCACTCAAACACGAATTCAAGCCGAGAGATTTTCTAACGATGTTACACGATAAATGAATGGCCTAAAAATCAAAGTAAACCTGGCAAAGACGTATGTGTTACTTTTCGCTTTCGCCAAAGTAACAACAGGCTATAAAACAAAACAATTATACTATCAGAACAGATAAGCTATGTGGGAATCCGTTTAGGGAACACCTGAGTTTCAGGACACATATCTCAAGGAAGCTAAAACAGATCAGACGTTCTTCCTCAAAACTTAAAAACGTCATATATACGGGATCCGATCTAACACGAACACCTTTCTTCCGAGCTTTGCGTCCGTTTAATCTTCACCAGAATCGATCTATTCAAAACTCTATCCTTAAAACTTAATACATACGTCCTTGAAACGTACCGAAGCACAATAATTAATCCAACTGCTCAGCAAACCCTCTTTCACAAAAGTACGATACCTCAAAATTCATGAAAGTACGTTCGGCGAATTATAAGTTTGACCGGAAAGATAGCAGTAATTGTGGAGGTATTAGAACACAATAAATAAAAGGTGATGCACCTACACACATTTTTTAAAATACAGTACAATACACCGCCGCATTAACACATACACCCTATCTCACTAGATCTTTCTTTTTTTAGCCTTCTCTCAACTCTCCGATTATCATTCGATTTTCTCGCTTTGTCAGTTGCAATTGTGTACCTGCGCAGATCATCTTCAGCACGTTTCCTCAGACCACCAGCACCTAGTTTCATCATTACTATGGCCCCTTCAAATATAAATAAATATAAAGAAAATGGCAATCCTTATCCTATCTTACATAACACTGGTAACATTTAATTCCTGAAGGAGATGAACTATAAGTAGCTTGAATAAGGTAGTCGACGTCCTTCAAAAAAGCAGCATTTTAGGTTTTAACAACACTGGGTCACAAACCCGTAGTGGAGTAGAGACATATTTCGTATTTGTTTAGTTAATATTTGAAAAGAGTGTATTATACCCCGAAAATTCGGGAAAGAGTGTCCCAGTGTGTATGTATTACTGTTAAATTCAAATATTATTAGTTCAGAGTTTTAATATGCATTATATTTCTTATCGTTTCGATTGGTTTTTTAGCATTAATGTATGAGTTTAAGAACATTTTAAAATAGTTTTGACTAAAACTGTAGCAAATCAATAAATGTATTCTTATTCTTCTTTCCTGAGAATAAGGTGGAGTAGAAGTTGGTTTTGTAATAGGGCTCCGCATATATTTTTCTTAATAAAACCCTTAAGGTCTATAGGGCCTATTTCGAAGCGAATTTTTAATTTCTTCTTCAACTTAATCTTCCTTCAAGTTATAGTAAAAGTTGTGTTTCAGAACATTAATTTTCTACCGGCCTGGCCCCATCTTTTCTACCTTACTTATTCTAGACCTGACTTTTTAACTGGTTGGAATTTTTATTTAAAATAATGTTAGAGTTTTATTAACGAATGCAAATAAGATACACCAGAGTAAGTTCCGTATAATCATTTAGAGATAATGTGATGAGATTTTTACAGACCTGTATAAAAATAAAAGTCCATCAGGCTGGTGCTGCGTTTACGAAGCAGATTTCCCACGTGCGTCGCGTATTTGCATTTATCTTAAAAATTAAATGTTCAATGAGAACAATATTCTTTATTTACGCTTTAAATAAAGTGCTTCACTATATGACATGAATTGGAGTGGGGGATTACTGAATGCTGAAACTGAAAAATGCGAATATCTCCGATAATAATCACCATAGAGAGAACGCGGACATAACAACATTTATAGAACATTACATTTGCAATAAGATTGGTTCTATACAATATTTCGATCCGACGCTTATGACGGAGATATTATGATTTTTCTAAATTCCTCCCTCAACCCCGCCCCCCTCCACTGTCGGATTTCAGTTAAATATTGCTGTTAGATTGTTTACAGTCTTATATATATATATATATATATATATATATATATATATATATATATATATTATAGCCTAAAGTCTAAATTGGGTTAGTAGTAATATAAGTACATACCAAGTTTCATAAAATTCGGTTCTGCCGTTTATGTGTGAAAAGGTAACAAACAAACATACATGAAAAATGCAGTTATGGTGTCTATGACTTGAGAAACAAAAACGTATCGTGAAATTTCGAGAAAACAAAATCAATGTACAGACAGAGGTTACAAGACAGAGTTTATATATATTGAATTACAATTGAGGATTTTTTTTTTTAAAAATGGGTCATGAGTACAAGATCAATAGCTGATTTCCTCTTAAGGAAAATCCTCTAAAAAGTAGGATTTTATGTTTTTAATTTAATATTTAATAAAATAAACATAATACAATTACGTCCATTCTGATGACAAATTTCTGCGAAAGTTGACCGTCATTTCCAATATAAAAATTAATATAGTCATTTGAAGCTGTTATAAGTAATCTTTTTATTTATTTCAGAAAATTACTTTCTGGGGAACTGAAAGTATTATCCTGAAATGAATAATAAGATTGCAGTGGATTTGGCAATATTATTGTTTTATAAAATTTATCCATTGGAACTATCTTGAACTATCAATTTTCACGATTGTAAAACACCGATCATAAATAGTGATTAATATAAAACATCCAGATATACTAAAGCTGAGGTCTATGAAAATTGGAAAGTTTGTCTGAAGGACACACTGGAGCGGAAGGAAACGAGATTACTCATATCCATTCCAAAGCGCCATCTTGATACCAGAATCCTACCAGCTAGTACATTACACCCCTTCATCTTTTATTTAAAGGACAATCTAAAAGGTAATGCTGTCAATCTTGTAACACAAGCAGGACGAGACGAAAACCTATAAAAACGTCCTTCTCATAAGGGCTGCGTAAACTAAGCAGATTTCCCACGAGCTAGCATTGCAAGGCTGATTTCATTTCACCATATATTCTCTTATTTACAAATTAAAATCTGATGAATGTGGGAGGTCAATAAAATCTAAAATGATGACGTCATCGCACAACGTACTTCATTGAACCGCATCGAGCATAGATCTGTAGAACACAATATTTGCTATTTAAGCTTCGTATAAGATGTTTAATGATATATTAAACTTTTTTTTTTCTGGTGGGAAGACTAGAAAAGAGAGTTTACTGAGGGCTAAAAATAAAAAAAAAAGTCCGTCACACAGGGGCTGCGTAAACTAAGCAGATTTCCCTCGTGAAGTTTTGCAATAGATAAATCTACATACTGGTAACACAACACCACCGTGAATATCAAGTGAATAAATAGAAACTGTAACGAGAAATATTTCAGTAAACTTTAATACCTCTAAACGGAAAGCTCTGAACTGTAAACAAAATGGTTTGCCATCCACTCAGAAATGAACAGATATTCTTCACCGGAAAGAAAAACAATTACTGAAATATATCTAAATATCACATATTAATTTTATTGAAAACTATTCATTATATCTAGTACTGTAATTTATAATGAGTCAGAATAATGTTTATCCCAATCATTCAAATTTTAGTAGTCCAGGAACTAAAGAAGGGGGGGGGGGGTTCAACAGAGCGTACTTGCATATATCTAACAAAGATGAAGCTTACAATAGTATTAACCAATTTCCCGAGAGCCGAACGGAAACGGTCGAACTAACTTTCGGCGGAATCGCACGAACAGAACCGACAAGAGCCGAATATGAAAAATGCAAATATATAGGTTAATACTCAAGATAGGGAATAAATGTATATACCAATATTTATAGTACATTTAATTTGCAATAAGATTGATTCTATTCAAGCTTTCGATCCGACGTATATTAACAGACAAATATGTATATAAATAAATAAATATATATATATATATTGAACGGACCTCATTTTCATCATCTCCTGGGTAGGATTGATAGACTTTTGATTATTTTTTTTTTCTAAAATCGCGTCAACGACCTCAATAGCTGATTTCCCTTAAGGAAATCACCCCTCCTTTATCTGCTAAAATGCAAAAATTTCGGTTAATATTCAAGATAGAAGTGAAGTGTATAGAACAGCATTTATAGAAAATAAAATTTACCACGAGATTGGTATATTTATAATTTATCGATCCTACTCGTAACGGAGATAATTTGAATTTTATTTTCCTCTCTCCCCCTCTATTTCTTTAAACCTACCTCAGGACCTCGTTCAGAAGAACTTGATTTTTAGTTTTTAATGACACGTTTATATATCGAATTTGGTACTGATGAAAAAAAAAAAATTCGTCTGCTCGAGTGGTAACAGAGAATTATATTTATATACTAGCAACCCAACAGACGTCCTGCATGATATATCAAGCAACTGGGATATTAAATTTAGTAATATTATTTTTGAAACAAAAGGTACTTTTAATAACACAAAAACACCTTTTGTAATGAGCACGTTTGCCAAAAAACAAATAGAAAATGAAATATCCGGATTTTTTTTTATACAGGCCTCCCTTATAACCCCCACTCCCGTTTGAACCTAAAACATTTAATATAGCTTATAATTATGGAAGAATTAATGCTAATTCACATACCGAGTTTTGTTAAGTTCGGTACAATCGTTGGTGCCCAGTAAAGTTGTTGGCTCCCACTTTACTTTTTTAGTGTATATCTAGTTTATACTTAGTTATATGACAGAAGTGAATATAATAAAAGTTACTCTAAATAACAAAATAAACAACTTTTATCCTGTACATATTTGCCGATAAACCAATAGGAAACGATATATCGCTATTTTTAATTTTAGGCCTCCCTTACAACCCCCACTCCTGCTCCATCGCCCGGGCTGATTTGTGCATATAAACCATCCAGGGCGTCCCCGTACAACAAAATTCATTCAAATCGGTTCAGTCGTTTAGGAGTTTAGTGATATACACACGTGCAGTAGAATTATATATATATATATATATATATATATATATATATAGGAAAGATGGACACTTTTTTGAAAAGTCGCGTCATTAGTACAGCCTGAATAGCTTCCCCTCAAGGGAGAAGACTGAATTTGACTGATCTACAAAAAACATTTGTCTACACACAAAATTGAGTAGGTTACTGAATATGGAGGTTCACAGTCTATTAGAACCTAAGTGTTTGTAAAGAGGTTAAAGTTCAATGATTGAATGAGTGAAACGAGGAAACTCCTTTGCTCATGGTCTGTTTTACATTTTCAGAATACCCATTAACATTAGTAATGGAATAGTTTGCGGGCAAACATTTCATTTTGTTGATACGAGAGTTTTGAAATTCCCCTTCTCATACGAGTATGTCTCCTAAGTGTCAATAAATGGTGGTAAAAGTTATGCCTGTGAATGGTAAACATTTACGTAGCATGCAGTACCTTCCTTAACTTGCTGTTGGGGGAAATGTAATAATGGCTTTCTATTATTTTTGGGCAAATTTGAATAAATTATTTTTTACAAGCACTTTTTCTTTACTATACTAGCAGATTTCCCGTAGGGAGATCAGATTGCACTCTTGACCTAGTTTTCGAAAAATTTCTTCAAATGTCCATCGATCCAACGGGTTAACGAAAATTATGAGCAATTTATAAATATATATATATATATATATATATATATATATATATATATATATATATATATAAAGGGTACTCCTAATGTAAACAGAGGTACAATAGTTTTTAGTGTCTTTAGTCTTGCCCTGAAGAAGAGAAAATAAATATTCTCGAAATATTCGAATGAACTAAGATTTTTCCACCAACAAACAGCAACACCATATATATATATATATATATATATATATATATATATATATATATATATATATATATATATGTACGTGTGTGTGTGTATAGTTCTCTTAAGCGCTCTAGCGGTCGTAATTTTTGTTTGATCGTTACCAAATTTGATAACACATTTTATATAAAACTAAAGAACACATTCGTCAATGGCTGAAATCGAACCAGTAATACGGTAGGGGTTTTATGGAGGACGTTAAAAATTCGGAATATTACCGTCATTTTCTGTCGAATCAATCTTATTGCAAATGTAAGTTAATATAAATGTACATTATTTTTCTTTGTTGAATATTAAGAGATTTTTTTTTCATTTTTTTAGTTGTCGGCATTCGGTAAACCCTCTTCTCCTACATATTTCTTTTTAGTAATAAGCCGTTATATTATGAACCCCTTTAATGGCAGCTTAAATGCCAAATATTATTTTCGTCCAACTTTTACTGTTTACAGGAGATACGAGCAAATACGTTGTGTGATGACGTCATTAATTGAGATTTTTACGTTCCTTACTCGAAAATGTTTATTTCATCTATATTCACTATTCAACCGTTACATTCTGCACTAGTTCATAGTCGTTAATGCCTTAAATTTGACTAGGGAGGTGCATAGGGGGTTTCGAAAATTCAAGATACCTCTATTATTATGCGTATACACCCACTCCCTAGAATTAGAAAATATATTGTGAGAATTGTTCAATAGTATGTCATACCAATATGTGGAAAATCTGCTTAGGTAGGCAGCCCCTGCCTTAAGCTTAATCTTGTTACCTTATAAACGCATGTATTAATGTTGTGTCCCTTCCCGAAGAATGTATACGCGCTTAAAAGAATATTACATTTTGGACGTAGAATCCTTATTTCCTCTGTCTAAATGAAGTGGCCGAAATGTAGACCTTTGGCAAGATTTAGAATATGGCTAGTGGGCCGGAAATCACGTAGAGAAAGCACGTAGGAGCACACATTGCTGGGCTGTTATGTTAATTGTGACCGTAGGTGTCGCTTATCTCAGGATCACACTCCTAACCAGGTATGGGGCCAGCTCTCTCACTCCTAGATTACATTTTAAAATTATAGCTCCATTTACCTACCTAGTAAGTTTTTATTCATAGACATTATTTTTGCCAGGGTTGACTATCGCAAAAAGAAGAGAATAACACAACCAGTTTTAATAGGTATAGAAGATATAGTTTTGCAAAATCAGTTTCTGTTTTAATTGATTTTATTTTGGGCAATGTATATATATATATATATATATATATATATATATATATATATATATATATATCGTTATATTTATTACAAGAATAATGAATGTTTATTAGAGTTCTTTTGGATTGCAAAATTAAACACACAAGCTTTAGAGTTTTATCGCTGAACAATTTATTTGACAATGCACTGCACACTTAGTAAATTATTCGTAACTATTACTTACAGTAAGCACTGATAACTTCACTTCTTAATGCACAGTCAGTAACTCATGATCTCATGAAAGTTCAAAGAACACGGCACTGCGCTGATCATCACAAAGATCACGGCACTGCACTGTTCTTTACATGAACACGGCACTACACTGGTCTTTACATGAACACGGATCTACACTGTTCTTTACATAAACACGACACTACACTGTTCTTCACATAAACACGGCACTACACTGTTCTTTACATGAACACGGCTCTACACTGTTCTTTACATGAACACGGCACTACTCTGTTCTTTATATAAACGCGGCACTACACTGTTCTTTACATAAACACGGCACTACACTGTTCTTTACATAAACACGGCACTACACTGTTCTTTACATAAACACGGCACTACACTGTTCTTTACATAAACACGGCACTACACTGTTCTTTACATAAACACGGCACTACACTGTTCTTTACATAAGCACGGCATTACACTGTCCTTTACATTAACACGCCACTACACTGTTCTTTACATAAACACGGCACTACACTGTTCTTTACATAAACACGGCACTACACTGTTCTTTACATAAGCACGGCATTACATTGTTCTTTACATTAACACGCCACTACACTGATCTTTACATAAACACGGCACTACACTGTTCTTTACATAAACACGGCACTACACTGTTCTTTACATAAGCACGGCATTACAGTGTTCTTTACATTAACACGCCACTACACTGATCTTTACATAAACACGGCACTACACTGTTCTTTTGTTCTTCACATAAACACGCCACTACACTGTTCTTTATATAAACACGGCACCACATTGAAGCTAAAATGCCCTGTTCACTAAAGCTGCACTTATCGCACTGCTATTCACATGATGGGGCTCAGGTTAGCCATACGAGTTAAAGCGTTGACCTTTAGCTCATATGGTAAACCTAGAGTGGCGAGTTCGATTCTTGCCTGGGCAAAGGAAATTATTTAGTGACGAAATTCATTAAATAACGTCCTAAAATCCCACCCTGGCTAGAAAAGGGTGGTAACCTGTAGATAACCCGTCCCAATTAGCCTAAGTTGCAAAAAGTGGACGTTAATAAATAATAATAATAATATTCACATGATGAGGACTGAGAACAAACTAACTGCCTGGCGAGCTGTACCACTTTTATAGACAGACGGACAGATCAAAGAGAAAGGTCCCAGACTGGTGTCGCCTAGACATTTCTGGTCCCATCGGTCCTTCCGTCGGTCAATTCCTTTCATCTACTTTGTACTTCTTTAATTTGTGATTAACGCTTTGTAGTTTTTCGTGTACGTAGTTTTCGCAACAATATATACAGTTTTGAACGGACCTCATTTTCGTTATCTCCTAGGTAGGATCGATGGGCATTTGAAGAAAAATTTCGAAAATCGTGTCATGAGTACCACCTCAATAGCTCATTTCTCTTCTGGGAAATCTGCTAAAAATAATACTCATCATGTTTATCTCTTTATTACCAATGTACACTTACATTTATAGTCGTTTCATATACGTGTACAACGGCTTAGCTCATTAAAAGCTCTAATCTAAGTGAGTTTCCTTATGAAGTTAGTGAATTTATACCGTGGGCTCGATTCCCACCTGTGCAATACGAATTGGTGAGAGACAAACTCTTTAAATAATATCGTTAGTCCCATCCTGAATAGATATTTCTTGAATTGTCCAAGCTATAGATACAGGAATCACCAAACTCATAAACAAATCGTCTCAAGAGATCAACTATTGGAAAATAAAGGAAGCTTTCATTAATAAAATAGAAAAATATCAACACCCAAAGATAATATACACTGATGGTTCGAAAATTACCGAGTCTTCCTCCTGCGCCTACTACGAAGAAAATGCCTGTCAAAAATTCAAACTCAACAAATTAACCAGCATCTATTCCGCCGAACTATTCGCAATTAAATTCGCTCTATATCACTGCATTTGCAACCACTCAACTCAAGAAAAATTCCTGATTTGCACTGACTCGTTGAGTGCCCTATTGAGTATCAAAGATGTATTCACAAACAACCCAATAGTAAAAAAAATACAAAATCAAATACAAATGCTCCGAGAGCTAAAAAGGGCCGTCTACTTCATGTGGATTCCAAGCCACGTGGGAATAGATGGAAACGAAAAAGCAGATTCAGCAGCCAGAGAAGCCCATCAACTCGACTCCATCACCCCAACAACAATTACATCTGCAGAACTCTACCAACCACTCAAAGAAGAAATTAATAAAAACTGGCAACACATGTGGAATGAAACCCAGAACAATAAATTAAAAACTATTAAAACCACCATCCGTCCATGGAAATATTCGACAAGAGACAACAGAAGAGATGAGGTTGTATTAGGAAGACTCCGAATTCGGCACACACGACTTACGCATGGGTATCTTATGACAAAAGATCAACTCCCGATTTGTGAGAAATGTAACACAGAACTGACTATATATCACATATTAATGGAATGCCATAAGTATACAGATATTAGAAACAAATACAACATTTCCAATAGTATAGAAGTGACCCTTGGAGATGACCCGAAAGAACTCGATAAATTGTTTAATTTTGTAAAAAACACGAGTTTATACAAAGAAATTTAAAGTGCAATTGCTCGTATCCTTGTTTATATTGTTAAAATGGCGATATGGATGAGGATACCAAAATGTGAATTATAAATATTACAGGGCGATGATAACCTGGTAGTTTTTCGCCCTTAAACCCTATACAACAACAACCATCCTGAATAGAAAATAGTAGCAGTCTGTAAATATCCCAATTAGCCGTAGTTACATAAAGTGGACGTAATTGATCTAAGAGGTATCGTTTCAAGAAGTAGGGATGTAAAGTTATGAGTATTGCTGAAATTCTTTGAACTATTGGAACTTGTTACCTATACCATTTTGTTGTTGAAGTTATTACTTCCTCGCGTGAAGAAGAGGATTTATTGTAATAATTTTTGTTATCAGAATTTAACATAATTATCCATTTCTATACTTAAGAATCCATCTGGGTTGATTTTGGTTTAATATCTGGACGGACGGAAAAAGTCACGCTTGGGCTAAGTTAACTAAGTAGATTTCCCACGAACTAGTATATGTGGCACTGATGACCATCTATTGTCCATCTATTGTAATAGGTATTGAAATACAAGCTGAATGTGAGGTGTTTGGGGACTCAGTTAACCAAACTGAAAATTGGATCGGCAAAAAGTAGGAGGTTACTGAACACTGAAGATTTTAATGTTCCAAAATAAATCCAAACATCATATGACATTGTATTGAGAGGAAGAGCAACATTAATAGGAAATAAAACTAAGCTTGTGATATGTTTTATTTATGGATTACATGTCAGTTGTCGTTTAAGTCGGGCACTTATAATGCGATCAAATCAGAAATGAAAGAGAGTTAGACAACCGGTTGTCTGTCATCTATGTGAAGTAATTTTTTTTAAATTGTGTCTGGGCTATTATTGTTACTTTTTATTCGTGAACTCCATGCTCCAAACTCCTGATAATTTACATACAACGTATAAAGTTAATCAATTGCATGGCTGAGGAAAATCTGGGTGTAAGTCTGTAATTATCTCAAATAATATACTTTCAAAATGAAAAGATTATAATAGCAGGCTGGTTTAGATTGAAAGCGCTTATGTAGGCTGTTAAAAAAGGCCAAAGGATTTACTCTTCATGGTTCACTGATTTTCCCCATAATGTCTTGAGCGCAAAGTCTTTATAATTGACAAAAGTAACTATTTTCACTGACATGCTTTTAATTTTCATGGCAACTGCGTTTTACATATTGAAACAACTCTTCAATTAATGAGTGTGTGGCGGGGAGGCGCTTTCAACCTTTATTTTCGCTGTTCATAGCTCAGTGGCAAGGGCCACCATTCCCATTAGACCTTGACGAAAATTTAAATATTTCCAGACTAAGAACAATTATTCGTGCTAATATCATAGCTGAATAAAGTCGCTAAGCCTGGTTCCGATCTATGATCTTGTTGGGTGAGATTCCACTTTGCTTCAACCCACGTAGTCTATTATTAATTATTATTATTCATTTATACATCTGCGGGCAGTTATGATCGGTCCGAGCATGAAATTCGATATACAGATTTAGAATACTGTTCGCATTCTCGCGAAATTCTTTTTGTTCTGTTCGCCGGAAGTTCACTAAATTAATCACTTTTAGCAGATTTCCCTTAAGGGAAATCAGCTATTGAGGTCGTATTCATGACGGAATTTTCGAAATTTTTCTTCAAATGTCCATCGATCCTACCTAGTAGATGACGAAAATGAGGTCCGTTCAATATTGTGTGTGTGTGTGTATATATATATATATATATATATATATATATATATATATATATATATATATATATATATATTGTCTGTTACTGCTCTAGCGCTCGCAATTTTTGTTTGAACGTTACTAAACCTGATATTAGGTCGTTCTATGTAAAAAAAAAAGATCAAGTTCGTTAACGGCTGAGGGGGGGGGGTTTAGAAGGGGATAATTATGAAAATTCGAAATATCTCCGTTGCTATAAGTCGGATCGAAAAAGTCTATAGAATAAATCGTATTGCATATTAAACGTACTATTAATATTGTTATATACATTTATCCTCTATCTTGAATATTAACATAGATTTTTCAGTTTTCAGCCTTCAGTAAACCCCCAACTCTATCAGTGTTACGTAAACAATAATCTGTTGTATGATAAACCATATAGCCTAAATACCAAATATTGTTTTCATTGAACCTTTAGTTTGTGAGATATATGCAAATACGCCATGTTGACCCCCCCCCCTCCTTTCTTTCGTTTTTGGCTTACTAAATTTAAGTGATTGAGATGAAACTGATTCTGTTTCATTACAAATTACAGCACTAGCTTTAGAAAATAGTTTTCAATAAAATTAATATGTTATATTCATATATATTTCATTAATTGTTTGTCTTTCCGGTCTATCTATACAGCGCTACGAGGCTGGCTGGCCTGTTTGTTTACAATTCAGCCGCTTTCCGTTGTAGAGATTACTATCTTGTATTGTAAGTTTACTGAGCATTCATGGTAGTGTTACCTGTATGTATATTTATCTGTTGTAAACCTTCGTGTGGGAAATCTGGTTAGTTTACGCAGCCCCTGCGTTACGGACTTTCTAAGAAAAGACAGATATATATTCATGGGTTTTCCTTAATACCTTCCCCACTTCAGAGAACCTTGGGTATTGATTGCTCGTTTTTGAGGTCGCCGAAACGTAGGAGGCAAATTAGAAACGACAGTTGTAGAGTATAACCTTTGCCATTAACTTGATGTCACTGTTGGGCGAATTCAGCAAAGGGCGTGACCTACTAACCATTGATTCCAGCCAAACCATCAGTCTTATTAATTAGAATTAATCAACATTTAATCTTAACATTTACCATTATTTTTAGAAAACAATAAATAATTCGCATCTACGTATAAAACGGACACAGAAGTTATTTTTATCACTAAAATAACAAGAATAGTCGTTTAGCAACAATTGCATCTGTTTTAACGTGTGTTTTTTTTTCAAGTTATAATGGAATCCAATCTCATTTCTCCTTGTGCTACAGAAACACAAAGAGTAACAATAAAAAAAAATGACAGACCTTTGTTTAAATGTTTTGTTATGGATAGTCTGTTTCCAAACTCTTTCGTGGTAACTCTTAGACCGACAGGCATTTGGTAGGCAATATAAAGAATTAAGGTATGATGTAACCACCACGCCAGTAAGTACGGTCACCTACTTATAATTTGAACACAGAACTTTCGTTATATGAATAATATAATCAAAGTGAATACAAGATATTTATAGTTGGGCAATTAGTTTAAAGATTAAAATCAATGAAAGAAAATAAATGAGTCTGCCATTTTAAAAATGTTTCAAGCTTGAAGTTAACATTATACTGTTTGGAAACTCATTAAACAGTAGCAGTAAATAAATATACCAAAATATGTTCAAAATTTTAAATTTTTGACGCTGTGGAGATAGAATCCATTACAATAGGATGATGAATTTTTGACCTCACCCCTCTTTCTGATCTAATTTCTGCCATTATGATTATTAGTTCTGGAAAATAGTTAAATATTAAGTATAGGATTGATCAAACATTTTCAAGAGACAGTGTGTGGTGCTCTAGCGGTAATTTTTGTAACTTTGTTTCATTATTACCATTTTCGATATTTAAGCTTTTCATGGGGATCTAAATATTAGGTTCGTTAACGTTGAATTCGGGCTTAAGGGAAGGGAGCATAAAAGGAGGAAAATTGAAATTTCGAAAAATATTCGTTATTATTATTAGGGTTGAAAAATTGGAGAGAATCAATCTTCTTGTAAGTTTAATTTTCTCTAAATATTATGACCTTTGTAAATTGTTTCAAACATTTTTTCCCCTCGATTATTAGATATTAAGTAAGATATTTACATGTTTTAGTTTTCAGCCTTTTGTAAACTCCAACTCCTACTTATCTCATATTAACAATTAGCTGACAAATCATGAAATGCCTTATTAATAGCTAAAATATCAAATATACTTTTCAACAAACCTTTACTTTGTGAGATGTCATCAATTGAGATATAACGTTTGTTTATCTTACAGTATATCATACTCGATATTCAACAGTCTCTTGCAACTCTTAAGATCATATTCGTTAATGGCTTAAATCAGACCAGGAAGAGGGAAATTAGTTCAGAGTGGGAATTCTAAATATATAACTTGTTACGAATTGATTCGGAAACGTTTATAGAATCATTGATAAGTCTATACATCAATTTTGTTAGTCTATACATTAATGTTTAACTCCAATCTATTTATTCATATTTTATTCTTTTCAGCCTTAAGGAAGCCCCTTCTTCTATTCTTCGAATTTTTACTTTGAGTAATTGAGTCACTGAATCTGATGTCCAGTTTACATTTCAGTTCATTTTTATCTTACTACGGGAGTAAACAAGGGAGTGCCATTCTAGGACTGCAGAAATGTGCTTAGTTTACGCTGCACATAAATAATGAATAATTTCGTTAAAAATTACGACCACTAGAGTGTTTTATATATATCATTTTCGTCATCTCCTGGGTTGGATTGATGGACATTTGAAGACATTTTTCGAAACTCGCGTCATGAGTACTACTTCAATAGCTGATTTCCCCATAAGGGAAATCTGCTAAACATTTCTGCCGCAGGGTTGCTCCTTGTAGTGTTACTACAAACACGTCATGTATAGTCAAAGTTTTGATGTCGAAATGATGTGTCTTTTCTCGTGTTTTGACCATTTATCTTCTTGTGTACTGTGGTATGTCTTCATGCCCCGGTATCCATAGCATAGCGATGTTAAGATGTTTTAATCTGTCTCAAGATTTGTGTTATTAGTGTTATACATTTCCTTTAGGGAGAGTAAAGAACTTAGTGAGTCAGTGCTAAGTGTAATGGTTCTTGAGTGGATGGTTGAGGCTATTGTTTCTCAATATTGCATTATATTATTATTATTTATTAACGTCCACTTTTTGCAACTCAGGCTAATTGGGACGGGTTATCTACAGGTTACCACCCTTTTCTAGCCAGGGTGGGATTTTAGGATGTTATTTAATGAATTTCGTCACTAAATATATTTTTATATATATATATATATATTTAATTCATTCATTTCATTATATACATTATTTGTTTGGTTTACGTCGTTTGCTTAGTATTATTATGGGCATTTAGTAATTTTTGAATATAGAAACTAAAATCTATAAATTTCGCAAAAAAAATCAGTGGCAGAGTATACAATGTTATATATATAGGTATATGAATATATCAATAGCGTTCGTCATGGCCACTTTTTGCCGGCTAATTCTATCTACAGGTGACCACCCTTTTCTAGACAGGGTGGGATTTTTGGATGTTATTTAATGAATTTCGTCACTTGGTATGAAATATACTATTCCTTTGCCCAGGCAAGAATGGAACTCGCCACTCTAGGTTTACCATGTGAGATTAGAGTCAACGCTTTAACTCACATGGCTAACCTGAGACACTGGATCTCTTTGTAATAAAGAATTGATATCCTTTTTGGTTATGTATACTCAGCTGTTAATACATATAGCTTAGTTATTTATGGTCTTGTCATCATTTTGTTAAAATTCATTTTACTAGGATAGTTTATAACCTCAAAGCGTTGGCCTTAATCTCACATGGTATGTCTAGAGTGGAGAGTTCGAATCCCGCCTGGGCAAAGGAATTTATTTAGTGATGAAATCAATAAATAAAATCCTTAGTCCCACCCTGGCTTGAAAAGGGTAGTAACCTGTAGATAACCCGTCCCAATTAGCCTGAGTTGCAAAAAGTGGACGTTAATAAATAATTTTTGTTATAACCTCAAAATACGCAGTACGAGCATAACGGACGTTTTCTTTAGAAGCGTTGGTTATCCACCCTTCTCGTTTGAGTGAATGGAGTAATTATGCTTACCCCTAAAACGATCAATTTAGTTGTAAGTGATGAAAGAGGGGCAAAGTTCATTAAATACGGGCAATTTAAACTAACTTTAGCCTTGCTTCCTTTTAATAAGCTTCAAGTTGGGTGGAAAGCCCAGGAGGAGCTTGAAGGATTAAAGTGAATGTGTGTCAATATATTTGATGTATTCCATTAAGAATAGAGTAGCATTATCTCGGAACTAAGTTAGTGAACAAAGGCTGAAAATTAGCAAGTTAGTTCTTGCTTGAAGATTGGCCAATGATTTTAGTGGAAGTAAGTTGTAATCTGCTTCTTGGAACTTGTCCCCATGCCTTCGCCTTACCGCTACAATAATGAACTTGGCATTGAGACTTTGTTAATGTCATTCTCCGAACCTCCTCTTTTCTAAATTCACCATGAATAATTTTATTCGACTTTGACTTAAAATCCTCAAAATTTGTAAATAATACACACGTGTAAAATACAAATACACGATCTAAAAAAGGGAATTGTGAGTGTGTGTGTGTGTGTGTGTTTGTGTGTGTGTGTGTGTGCGTGTGTGTGTGTGTGTGTGTGTGTGTGTGTGTGTGCGCGCGCGTTTGTATGTGTAATAAAGAAAGTCAGAGCATATGATTGTAAATATTTTAGATATTAGAAAATTTAATCTGTTCATTTTATTTATTTGATTTTAGTCTAGTTTTTAACCATTGAAAGTATATAATTGTTTACGTAATTTTATTAGTCTTTATAGTTTTTAATTATCAGTAAGTTTCCTTACAAGATTTTTTGTTTTTGAATTTAATGTTTTGTTTTGTTTATTTTTTTTTATTTGTTGATTCGTGTTTTTTGTATCTTGTTTGTGTTTTATTATTTGGTTGCGTTCTGTTATTTAGTTAAGTTTTGCTATTTGATTGCGTTCTGTTATTTAGTTGAGTTTTATTTAGTTGCGTTCTGTTATTTAGTTACTTTTTGTTATTTGTTTGCGTTCTTAGTTTGTATTGTTTAATTGTTTTCTTGTTACTGTTTTCAATTTTGTATTTTGTTTATATACATTGTTTTTTTTTTTATGAGGAATATCGCCTCGTTGCGAACGCTCCAAAATAAATAAAAAGGGATTTTTCTTGTTTCTCAGAATTTAATAATAAGTAATGTCCTTCCGAAAATTGATTACTTCTTTCCGTGTAATTCAATTCTCTTTCGTTTCTGTTTTCCCTGTTGAAACACACATTTAGTTATTTCTAATTTAAATAAAAACATTTTCTAAGGCCATTGTGATGACCCTTTTTTACTTATTTTAAAATAATCATAAAGATGTGAAATGCCACTCGATAGAAATTATCTGGTTCTCTATAGCACTTTCCCCTTGTTTCATTTCTATCGAAATTCACCCGTTCTGAGTAAAACTAAAGATGAAGTTCTTTAACCGCTGAAATTGGAATAAAGCGAGGTGAGAAAATCGAAAAGTTGAAATATCTCCGTTACGATGGATAGGATCGAATTTTTTAGAACCGATTTTAATCTAAGTTTAATTTGTTATTAAATTTTGTTCTAAACATTTTATTAACCTACTAATTTGGATTTTTTAGTTTTCAATCTTCAGGAAACACCTCCTACTCTTCTTCTTCTCATATTGAGCTGATATGATGAAAAACATTATTCCCAGCATAAATATCAAATATTAATCTTGATCAAATGTACTATGTGAGATTCACACCAAATTGTATTGTTAATGGTTAATCGGACCAGGAGAGGGTTAAAATTAAAAAAAAAAAAAAAAAATTGAAATATCTCCGTTATTTTGAGTAAGATCGATAAATGTAGAAAATCAATTGAGCAAATCATTTAACAACAACAATTGATTATTCCGAGAATTTTAGTTCCAGGTGCTTTTTCTTTAATTTGAATAATAAGCGAGTTATTAGTTTGTATTTGTTATTTCAGCCTTTTAAGTTTCTCTTGCTCATTGTATTTTCACTTGTCATTTTCTCTTATCACCTCATGCTCTACATAGATTTGATGTTGCTGTTACATAGTCTTATAATTAGTCAAGAAACAGAAAATCGATCTGAAATAAAGAACTTGAGAAATCTGCTTAGTTTACGCAACACCTGCCGGTGACTGACTTTTTACTTATAGACTTAATGACTTACAGAGATTGATTAATTTCAGCCACCCACTCAGAGCTGAACAGATAGACATATTCTTCACCGAAAATAATAGTTATTTATTATACGAGTGACGAATGTAGATCATTTTACAACTCGAGTGAAACGTTTAATTTCACGAGAGTTGTAAATTCTACTTTCGTCACGAGTGTAATATTAAATTTTTTCTGTAATCGTGTAATACATGATCAGATCTAACCAGAATATGAACAAAATTAGGATGTTGTGAAGTTTATGTTGTTGGTAGGTTTAAGCATGGTTGTGAAAGGTTATAAGCATAGTTATAAAACAACTAGTGATGATTGTGAAGTAGTGCAGTTATAAACAAGTGCAGGTTATAAACAAGGAAGGTAATTATTATTATATTTAAATTTTAAAATATATAGATTATTTCCACCAATAATTCATTCACATTTCAATTTATTTTATTAAAATAAATTCTTATAATGTTAAGAAACATTTAAAAGCATTTAATTTCCAACTTCAAATTATTTTTTAATTTATACTTATTACTAATTAAGAAGGCAATTCACTTTCTTCACTCTATTGCAAAATGTTTCACTTTCTTCACTCATTTCAGTTTAGTAATGTTACCATTATTCAACGATTACAGAAAAAAATAATTACTGAATATAACACATTAACTTTATTGCAAACTATTTATTATTTACTGCTGCAATTTATAATGAATCAGAATAATTTATATTTTAATAACTAAAATTTTCTTGTCCAAGAACTAAAGAAAAGGGGCGGATGAACAAAACGTATTTGTATATATCTCACAAAGTAACAGCTTGCACGTATCTCAACCAACTTCACGGGAGCCAGAGAACAGTTACGGAAACGGCCGAACTAATTGAGAATCATACGGCCAGAAATAGCCACACATTTAATAAAAATGCAAATATATCTCAGTTAATATTCAAGATAGAGAATAAATGTATACAATATTTATAGCACATTTAATTTGCAATAAGATTGATTCTATACACTTTTTCGATCCGACGTATAGTAACGGAGATATATCGAATTTTCGAAAACAAAAACTCTCTATCCCCCCTCCCACTGGTTCGATTTCAGCCATTAACGAACTTGATCTTTCTTTTAACATACAACGATTAAATATCGAGTTTGGTAACGCTCAAACAAAAATTGATCCCCTAGAGCGTTAACAGACACATATATATATAATTTTGAAGGGACCTCATTTTTGTCATCTCCTGGGTAGGATCGATGGACATTTTCCGAAAATCACTTCATGAATACGACCTCAATTGCTGATTAAGAGAAATCTGCTAAAATGTCTTATACATTTCTCCCGCAGGATTGCTCCTTGTATTGGTACTACAAACACGTCATGCATAGTCAAACATTTGATGTCGCAACACATCATTTTTTTGTGGAGTGTTTTGTTCATTTGTCTACTAGTGTACTGTGGTATGTCTTCTTGTCCGGGTATCCACAGCATAGCGATGTCAAGATGTTTTAATCTGTCTCAAGATTTGTGTTATTAGTGGATATGTGCTATACATTTCCTTTAGGGAGAGTAAAGAACTTAGTGAGTCAGTGCTAAGTGTAATATTCTTCTTGGTTCTTGAGTAGATGGTTGAGGCTATTGTTTCTCAATATTGCATGTTATTCTGCGAAAATGAAATAGCTTGTTTTCTAGTAAAGAAATGATACACTTTAAAAACGGTAGTTCTCTCGTCCTATCCACAAATAACATGTTTATAAATATTACTTTTGTTCATAATTTATTTAAGACGTTCCCCTCGAGGTGGAGTGGCCCTGTAGTGCCCATTTACTGCATTGGTAGGGCTGGATTCAAATTAAAACTTGTTGAATGCTAGACTCCCATTATAAGTTTGAGCAGAGTAGTTGTGAGTTCTAGGGAAAAGGTGGTTCTGGCGCAAAGTGGAGCGGGCTTCAGCTAAGAAAAACTTTACCTAGATCCTTAATGAGAACATTAATTGTTCTAGGGACAGTGGTGTTTTTGTTGGGTTTGCCCTACGAAGGGACTTGCATTCACTGAACACCTTTCTAGATATAATAGAGAGTTGCGGCATAGTCGTCTACTGGCTTCCTATTTAAGGAAACTTTTTTTAAAAACATGCCGATTCTACTATTCGGACACTCTATTATGGCCACTTATTAAAAATTATTCACAACTAGCATGGAATAATTTCATTCCTCGCTAATATCGACTTACATTCTGGATATCAGGATGAATGGAATTTCCACACTAACGTACTATCAGGAAGAGCTGGAAAGCTTTGTCCGATATTGTCTTTTTCATAGTAAATTATTGGCAGATTTCGCTCACGCGAAAAAAAAAATCCTCATATGTCCATTGATCCTACCCTAGCAGATGATGAAAATGAGGGCCTGGTCAAAATTACATATGCATATATTTTTGTTTGATTTTTACTACGCTCGATATATAAGCGTTTCATTCAAATATATATATATATATATATATATATATATATATATATATATATATACATATATATATATATATGAGTAAAAGACCATAATTTATGTATACCTTTAAAATTAGTAATTTATTTATTTTATGATTTTGAACATTTGTTTCTTATTTTTTTCAGGTGAGGAATGCTGGACTATCTAAGTCTATTTCTTATTTCTCAGGTATTTATTGTTTATTTATATTTCATATAAATTTGGTATAGGATATAGGAGAAAGAGGAATTCCAAGCCTTTCACAAAACTACTCCGTGGAAAAGTATTACCTGGTATTCCTCCACCTCCTTGTTAATGAACAATAAGTGTATTTGAAACTTAATTAGTACGGTTTATAGGAGAGAAATAAGCTGCATTCACTAGTAGCCTGTTCCCAGAGATGTGGTTCAGGTCAGCCTTGTTAGTTAAGGCGTAGATCTTAAACTCACTTGGCAAACCTAGAGTCGTGAGTTCGGTTCTCACTCCGAGGAATAGGAATTTATTTAGTGGCAAGCTCAATAAATAAAATCCAAATATAAAATCTATCAATAAATAGACCTTCCCCCCATGGCTACAAAAAGGTTATATCCTGGAGATAACTGGTCACAATTAGTCTTCGTAACCCAAAGTGTACCTTAAATAATAGCATTTAAAATTTATATCCAGACATACCAATTATACTTTGAGACTGCTACATCGTTTCCCGCTCTCCAGTCTATCCATTTTTACAAAAATCTATATCCTTTAAAGGATCCTGGTTTTTGAGATGGTTGTGACCCAAGATTTATTCTCTGAAGAGTCTCCTGACACTTGAAATTTGATTTGAGGACTGTTGCAAAATTTTAGTTACTTAGGCGTTGATGATTTTTAGGATAGTTGGTTATCTTAAAGAAGTACGCCATTAAAAGGACGAATATCTTTTGATGCTGGCAGATCTAACCCTAGACGAGTGATTTAAAACCTTGTTGTTCCCATGGCGCATACCACATGTGTCAGGAAGAGTTGGCATCGGAAATAGACTTATACTTCTGGTAGAGTACTTTTTCCAGCCGTAACCCGACTATCCTAAAAATCAGTTATGTTTGAAAGGTTCCTGCTGTAATTCTATTGTCAGAAGTTCCATTACTTCCTTAAGGAAAAACAACTATTGCAGTATTACTCATGACGCGATTTCCAAAAATAATTTCTCAAATGTCCATCGATCCTACCCTGAAGATGACGTGTTCAAAATTGTAAGTTAACGCTCCAGTGGTCGTAATTGTTGTTTTATTGTTGCCAAACTGGATATCTAAACATTTATTTAAAAATAAAGATGAATTTCGATAGTGGCTGGAATTTGACCAGAGGGAGGAGGAATTTTGAAAATTCAGAATATATCCGTTATTATGCGTCGGATCGAACAATTGTATAAAATCAATCTTATTGCAAATGGAATGTACTATAAATGTTGTTATGAGCCTTCTGACGCTATTTTTATTATTAACCGAGATATTTGCATTTTTTTCTTAAGTAAACCCCAACTCCTACTCATGGCATAAGCTGTTATATTATAAAACACTTTATTTGCAGCCTAAATACCTAATATTGTTCTTATTGAACCTTTACGTTTTCAGATAAATGCAAATGCGTGGTGCACGTTGGAAATTAGCTTAGTAACGCAGCCCCGCGAGATGGATTTTTTTTTGCCATCGCAAGATTTTAATTGGATTTGTATATTGAAAAACTAATTTTTATTTTACATAAATAATGATTGTGAATAACCCATTCAACTGTACGTAGCATCGGAAGATAGGATGTATTGTATAAATGCAACCCTCATTTCAGGATTACTGAACTCAGGGAGATAAAAAGTCCGTCACGCAGGGGCTGCGTAAACTAAGCAGATTTCCCATGTGAAGTATTACAACAGAGAAATTTCACAAGAGCCGAAGAGTTCAGAAAACGGCTGACCCAGCTTTTGGCGGGAAACTCTCTCTCATCCGTTTTCCGCCCCGATTTCATAAAATATCTCGGTTAATATGCAAGATAGAGAATAAATGAATACAGCAACATTTATAGTAAATTTAATTTGCAATAAGATTTATTCTATACAATTTTTCGATCCGACGTATAGTAACGGAAATATTTCAAATTTTAGAAAATCCTCCCCTCTAACCCCCCCTCTCCCACTGGTCCGATTTCAGCCATTAACGAACGTGATCTTTCTTTTTACATAAAACGACTAAATATCGAGTTTGGTAACGATCAAACAAAAACTGCGACCGCTAGAGCGGTAACAGACAAATATATATATATATATATATATATATATATATATATATATATATATATATATATATATATATATATATACACATACAGTTTTGAACGGACCTCATTTTCGTCATCTATTAGGTAGGGTCGATGGACATTTGAAGAAAAAATGTCGAAAATTCCGTCATGAGTACAACCTCAATAGCTGATTTCCCTTAAGGGAAATCTGCTAATAAAATGTAGCTCATGTATCCTGTTTAATAATTTTAAAAATTCCTAGGTAGCTTATATTCGCTCATTTCTTAAATAGGAATAACTAATTTGTTAATACTTTCCGATATTTCATCCACAGGTGTTAACATCATTCACTGGTTAATGTTGCGTTTTTGGATTAATTTCCATAGTTTTGTTCTTTGAAGTTTTAATAACTAGGTCTGCTTGATGTCTCTCCATTTTCTTTCATGTACTAACATAGTTTTAAATTATTCTGATGTATGTATAAAAGTATGTTTGGCAAACAATATTTGATATTCTGGGTCATATATGGTAGGTTCCTTTGAAAAGGGAAATATATTCAGCTGTAACAGGTAGAGCCAAGGCATGTCCCTCGGGCCGGCGAGCCACCATTATAATTACAAATGGGGTCTGGCTTGCTCAGGATGCTTGTTGGTCCTTTTTCATAAAGTTTTTCATCAATGGATTTTCTTCTTCAAACATTAGCCGCTAAAAGAAGTTAAGGAAACGAACGGGTTACATTATATTAATGAATAATCGTTTTTGCTTCCTTAGCATACGTTTAAAAATAAAATATTCTAATAATTAACTCTGTTTTAGCAGATTTTCCTTAAGGGAAATCAGCTATTGAGGCCATACTCATGACGCGGTTTTTCAAAATTATCTTCAAATGTCCATCGATCCTACCCAGGAGATGACGAAAATGACGTCCGTTCAAAACTGTGTATATGTATATATTTGTCTGTTACCGCTCTAGCGGTCGCAATTTTTGTTTGATCGTTACCAAACTCGATATTTAGCTGTTTTATGTAAAACGGAAGATCAAATTCGTAAATTGCTGAAATCGGACCACAAGGAGGGGGGATTTAGAGGTGTAAAATTTTGTAAATTCAAAATATCTCTGTTACTATAATTTGGTTCGAAAAACTGTATAGAATCTCTCTTATTGCAAATGTAATGTTCTATAAATGTTGTTTTGTACATTTATTCTCTATCTTGAATATTAGCCGAGATATTTGCATTTTCCAGTTATCAGCCTTCAGTAAACCCCCATTTTTACTCGTGTTTACAGATACAATACTCTGTTATATAATTAACCACATTATTCGAAGCTTAAATGCCAAATATTGTTTTCCAGAGACCCTTATTATACGAGATAAATCCCATTATGTTCTTGTGACCCCCCCCCCCGTTTAAATTCTTGGACTACTAAAATTTGATCGATTAAGATTAAAATTATTCTGATTCATTATAAATTATAATACAAGGTATAGTACAGTGTTGTCAATAATATTAATATGTTAGATTCTGTTATGTTTCAGTTATTGTTTTTCTTTCCGGTGAGCCGTTGGCAGACCTGTTTGTTTACATTTGAGACGCTTTCCGCTGAGAGGGGGGGTGTTGTGTTAGCTATATGTAGATTTATCTATTATTAAACTTCACAGACGAAATCAGCTTAGTTAAAGTAGCCCCTGTGGGACGGACTTTATTTACTAAATGTCTGTGTGTGTGTGTGTCAATATATATATATATATATATATATATATATATATATATATATATATATATATATATATATATATATATAGGTCTTTTACCGCTCTAGCGGTCGCAATTATTTTTTAATCGTTACCAAACTCTATTTAGTCGTTTTATGTACAAAGAAAGATCAAGTTCGTTAACGGCTGAAATTGGACCAGTGGAAGGGGGGGGGGTTTAGAGGGGGATAATTTTGAAATTTCGAAATATCTCCGTTACTATACGTCGGATCGAAATAATAAATAGAATATATGTTATATCAAATTAAATGTACCATATAAATATTGTTATATACATTTATTCTCTATCTTGAATATTAACCTACTTCTACTCATGTTACATAAACAATACTCGGTTATGTAATAAACCACATCATTTAAAGCTTAAATATCAAACATAGTTTTCAAGAGACATTAATTATACGAGACACACGCAAAAATGTTCTAGTGGCCCCCACCCCGTCTTAAGTTTTTGGACTACTAAAATTTTATTGATGAGATAAAAATTATTCTGATTCATTATAAATTACAGTACTAGATATAGTAAATAGTTTTCAATCAAATTAATACGTTATATTCAGATATATTACAGTAATTGTTTTTCTTTCCGGTAAGAAGTTGGCAGAACTGTTTGTTTACACTTCAAATTCTTTCGTCAGGAGGTTTCTTATTATCGTTTGTATTTATTCACCTTATATTCATGGTGGTATTGTGTTACCGGTGTGTAGTTTTGTTAAACTTCACGCGGCAAATCTGCTTAGCCCTTGCGTGGCGGACTTTATTCTAATTGGTTACTTTATTTTTTACCATCGTTTCAGTTTGTGAAAGCAGTGTTTTTTGACAGAATTCAATTAATTTTTTTTTATTATACAAATTAGTAAACATCTACTATGCTAATTAGTTAGACTAGTATGCATGGGGGGCTCAGGTTAATCATGTGAGTTAGTTCGTTAGTTTCAATCTCACATGGTAATCCAAGAGCGGCGAGTTCGATTCTCGCCTCGGCAATTGGAATTTATTTACTGACGAACTCATTAAATAAAAACCTTACTCCCACCCTGGCTAATATAAGGCCTGTAAATTACCCATCCAATTAGCTGTAGTAAGCAAAAAGGGCACGTAAATAAATAACTGGTTTTTTTCTTTTTTGTATGCTTATATGCTTGCAAAGAACAACTCATTTAAAGTTAAAAATTAATACTAGTTTTGAGAATAGATTCTGATTCGCATTAGAGGCTGAGAACTATTTATGCAATTTTCAAGAACATACCGAATGTATATCAAGATTTTTTACATTTTCAACCCACGTAACTGCATTAAATTTTAAACGTGTTTTAAGCAGTTGAAGGTACATTCTGTTTGTGCGAGCTGTACGACTAATTTCTTTTCCAAGCCCTTCAACGGCTCCATGAAAGTATGCTAAGATTGGGGAGATATTAATGTTAAGAGTCTGCCTACTTTCCCTAGCTTCTGCTGCCCACGAACCTGTGTTTGCAGGTTTATGAAGAGATGGCTGTCCAACGATTTTGGCCTTTGGTGAAACATCACTAAAATTTAGACTCTTTTTTTAGCAGATATACCTTTGGGTAAATCAGCTATTGAGGTTGTATTCATGATGAGATTTCCAAAAAAAATACTTCAAATGTCCATCGATCCTTAATAATAGATGACGAATATATATATATATATAAATATATATATATATATATATATATACATATACATACATTTGTCTGTTAACGCTCTAATTTTCGCCTGATCGTCACCAAACTCATATTTAAACGTTTTATGTAAAAATGAAGACCACTGGGAGGAGGTGTTTAGTGGGGGGGGGGATTTCGAAAATTCTTAATATCTCTGTCATTATGCGTCGGATAGGAAAATTGTATTGAACCAATGTTATTGCAAATGTAATGTTCTATAAATGTTGTTACATACGTTTTTTTCACTATCTTCATTATTAATCGAGATATTTGCATTATCTAGTTTCCGGCCATGAGTTAACCCCCATTCCTACTCATGTCATATTAACAAAAAGCTGTTATATTATGAAGCCTAAATACCTAATATTGTTCTCATTGAACCTTTTTTTGAGATAAATGCAAATACGTAATGCACGAGGAAAATCTGCTTAGGTAACGCTGCTCCGAGTGACTGGCCTTTTTATTATCATATGAAGATTTTAATTGGGTTTGTATATAGAAAAATTGATTTTTATTTTTTATAAAATAATTATTGTGAATAAAGGTTTTTACGATATCTTGATTATTAACCGAGATATTTGCATTTTTCCTTCAGTAAACCCCCACTCCTATATTATATCAACAATAAGGTGTTATATTCTGAAACACTTTATTTGAAGGCTAAATTCCAAATATTGTTCTCATTGAACTTTTACGTTTTGAGACTAGTGCAAACATGTGACGCATCAGGGAAATCTGCATAGTTAACGCAGTCCTGTTGCAAGACTCATCGTGCTAGGGAAATCTGCTGTCAGGGATTACGGCACCAACGACAAAACTTAGCCTTTAGAATCAGCAACCACTTCGGCGACTTTTTGGGGTTATTTTTATTTCGCAACTCCCCACAATAAAACCAGAAAATAGTTTATCACCCTATGTTAAAAGTGCTCTACTTATAATTGGGGCTCAGGTTAGCCATGTGAGTTAAAGCGTAGACTTTAATCTCACATGGTAAACCTAGAGTGGCGAGTTCAATTCTCGCCCAGGGGAATAGGAGTTTATTTAGTGACGAAATTCACTAAATAAAATCCTTAGTCCCACCCCGGCTAGAAAAGGGTGGTGACCGGTAGATAACCCGTCCCAATTAGCCATAGTTGCAAAAAGTGGACGTTAATAAGTAATAATAATAATTATAATCTACTTATAATTAACGACAACGCAACCTTGTTTTTTTCGACAATCACTGTCGTGCCATCTATTTCCCTCAAAAAAAGTTGATAAATAAAATATTTTCAACTAAAATAAATTATATTTATTATAAACATCAAATACTAATATAAAATAATAATGTTATTCAAAATTTATCGTACAGGTATTCTGTTTTGAAGAAATATTAAGCCAAGCAACTTAAAATGTTACCTATCTAATTAAAATATATCCACAAGAATAACATACAACAAAGGAATGTTCATTAGAAACTGTTTTTCTACATGTTCGGCAACTCTTTTTTGACTTTTTGTTTTTTTCTCCTCGGACAATTGGCGCAAAACTGCGACGGAGTACTAGAACCAGGACATGTGGGATTTTCTTCTCCAGCAATCCTCTTCATTTTGTTTCTTACTAATAGGGGCGTGGTGATCAGTTGTGAACGGCTGATCAGGTGAGGTTTGATAAATTCCAGAGCCATAAAACAGTTTTCGGTAAACCACCAAAGCACTCTCTTATTAAAATAGAAAAAAAAAGTCCACCAGAACTCGCTTGATGAGAAAAACACTCACAATAAACAAAAAAAACGTTGCGTCAGAACTCGGACTGTGTGAAAAACACTCACACTTAACTTACTCCGGCTGATTAATTTTGTCCTGGTAACAGTCACAAACCGTGCCTTATATAAATGCTTATGTTTCAGAAGTCTTCAGGGTGGCTAGAAACTATACTTGGAGTATAAGTAGTGAACACCTTAAAGTTATGTAGGGTCACAGTTTTGTGATATACATACATATATATATATATATATATATATATATATATATATATATATATATGTGTGTGTGTGTGTGTGTGTGTGTGTGTGTGTGTGTGTGTGTTACTGTAAAACCCCGGAGTGTGGTAAATCCTAAGATTTACCGGTAAATCTTAGGATTGACCAGAAGCGTTGGTAAATGTCTGATTTTATCTTTCAAATCGGACTTTAGCCAGTAAATCTTAGGATTTCCCAAGAGGCTCGGTAAAAGCTAGAATTATCTCAATCAGGATGCGTCTTTCGGACTTTTACCAACAGATTTTGGCAAATCCTAACATTTCCCAGCGTCTCCCGGTAAAAGTTGGAATAAAGGTTATTTGAAATGAAACTTTTAGAATATGTTTTATTATTATTTCTTACAGCATGGGAAAGAATTGTGGCACTTTGAATTGCACTTCTATTAGCTAACTTGCACAAACATTTCTTATTTGAACATTTTTTTAAGCAGTTCCATTTTTTGAAATCCTGGCCACTAACCAATATCTGTCGACGAGCTGCGGTGCGAAGGCTTATCTCTTCGTCGAGCACTTCATCAGGAGATTTGAAATTCTCGGTGCAAATTGTAAACTGATTACGTGAATATAATGTATCAAATTTTCCTGAAGAAATTCCCGGTTGGTCGAAACCATCTTCTTTATTGACGATCACTGCAATCAATGCATGCTTTTGGGGTCAATTTTAGATCGGTCGACATCAGAAATTTTGATCCTCACGTTCTGGCCAACTTCGGGATCTGGAAATTTTCCTTTCGTCGTTTTTCCCATTTTCTTGGCCTGTGATTCAAGACCTTCCCTTGCTGCTTGGCGAACTTCATTGACAGAGAACACCTTCTGTTCGGTGGCAGATAACTTATTATTGCACTGTCTTGCTGACGTAAGGGGGGAGTATCCCTGTCCCCACTCCTCTTCACTGGACATTTACCAATTAGCCTTGGGAAATCCACAAATTTACCAAACAGCATTGGTAAAAGTACGAAATCTCACATTTATTTAATGTTTTTCGGACATTTACCAAGCTAGGCGGTAAATCCGGGGATTGACCAACTGCCATGCGGTAAAACCTGGAATTTCATCTAGATTTCGGGCTTTAACCAGTGCTCTTGGTAAACCCTAGGATTTACCGGTAAGTACTGACATTTACCACACTTCGGGGTTTTACAGTAACACACATATATATATATATATATATATATATATATATATATATATATATATATATATATATTAATAAAGTGTTTATTAGCTTTCAATGAAGGATTAACAAGTTTACACCCCGGGGCAGTGTATAATGTTGATTAAGGGTGGAGAGAATGGTGTTAGGGGAAGTGGTTTGCACTAATTCACTCTATTATCCTAGCTCGAATGGAGGTGTTGGCTTCCCTAATAATCTCAATTAACATGTATCCAGTTACGGCAAGTCTCCCTTTATAGCCATCCTCTTTGTCTTATTCCCTTCACAAATAGCAGGAGAGATACCTCTCATAACCAATATTAGTTTTATTTACCAATAAGTAGCTTACTTAGGTAAATTAGGAAACCATTCTCCTAATAGCTAATTGATTTTATAGCCTAATTTCTATTAGCAATGCAAACGAATAGTTTGCTAGTTTATTTTATTTGTGTATGAAATTTAAATTACTCATTAACGACCATCTATTGAAACGAAGGCTAATTAGGGCGGGTTATCTACAGGTTACCACCCTTTCCTAGCCAGGGTGGGACTAAGGATTTTATTTAATGAATTTCGTCACTAAATTCCTATTGCCCAGGCGGGAATCGAACTCGCCACTCTAGGTTTGCCATGTGAGATTAAGGTCAACGCTTTTACTCACATGGCTAACCTGAGCCCTACCTTTTAGAGAAAACCTATATTTTCTGTTCTCACCACGTAACCCTCATTTGCCCTAAATTATTTGTCATCATGCAGACGATATTGCAATAAAAGAAAATAGTCCTTTTTCCGCTAGTTGTCATTATTGATTAGCAAATAACGTTTGCTTCAGGAAAATGAAAAAGTCCGTCACGCAGGGGCTGCGTAAACTAAGCAGATTTCCCACGTGAAGTTATACAATAGAATCTCTATACGAGAGACGAATAGTTAGGGCCGAACTAGCTTTTGGCCTGAAACGTTAGTTATCGGCCCACATTTAATAAAAATGCAAATATCTTGGTTAATATTGAAGATAGAGAATAAATGTCGAGTTTGGTAACGATTAAAAAAAAATTACGACCGCTAGTGCGGTAACAGAGAAATATATATATATACAGTTTTGAACGGACCACATTTTCGTCATCTCCTGGGTAGGATCGATGGACATTTGAAGAAAAATTTCGAAAATCGTGTCATGAGTACAACCTCAATAGCTGATTTCCCTTAAGGGGCTAATAAAACACAACAGCAAAGTTTTTAAATTAATATTCAAATATTTAACGAAAATAAAAGTCCGTCACGCAGGAGCTGCGTTAACTAAGCAGATTTCCCACGTGTGTTGCGTATTTTCATTTAACTCAAAACTTAAAATTTCAATGAGAACAATATTTGGTATTTAGACTTCAAATAAAGTGCTTCATAACATAATAGCATATTGTTAATATGAGATGAGTAGAAGTGGGGATTTACTAATGACCAAAAACTAAAAAATGCAAATACTTCGGTTAATAATCAAGATAGGGAAAAAATGTACATAACAACATTTATAGAACATTTCATTTGCAATAAGGTTGGCTCTATACAATTCTTCAGTAAAATTTCCAAATCGCGTTATGAGTACGACCTTAGCAGCTAATTTCCCTTCAGGGAAATCTGCTAAAAATGCGTGTTGTGGTTTATGTATTTGCTTACAAATGTTCGCATTTTCTAGCTGCTAGAAACTGCTTGAAGAGTCATACTTTTCTCATGTTTTGAATTTTTTTAGGTAAGATTCCTACTAAGGAAGGAGTAGAAAATAGAATATCAAGGCACGTCATTTTTGGAAACACAGGACGTGGGTAATCTGCTTCGTTTGCGCAGCATTTGCGTGGCATACTGTTTAGATTATATCTAACACCAGCTCCCAACATTGTTAATAATTTTACAGTTTCAATGTATTTTTAAGAATTGTTCTACTTGTCAATTTTGTCAATCATAGAAATTAATGCTTTACTGGTTCCTAATAGAAATCTCCATAAACCTCTAGAAGACTGACAGTAACTTCATCAAACCTCGAAGGCTAGGTTATTGAGTTAGGAGTAAGTAACTTCTAGTCACTTGGTGGGTTAGAGATCCGGTTAGTGCCTTTGATGGTTGACTAGTGAGTCCTGGTCAAGTCAAAATTTGTTACTTCAATTTCATAACATTATTGGAGGCAGTGATGGTGGAACATATTTTTACTGGGCTATCTCTAGGTGACCACAGATTACAATTAAAAAACCCTTTATTCCAGAGTATTTTCGTCCTAATTTGTTGGGCATCATCAGTCCCGGACTGTTGTTACACTTATTAACTAGCCATAGATATCTGGCATGCTGTTTACTTTTTCTAATGCAGTTTTTTATGGTGATTACTAATCTGAAAACTGTTTTGCTCTATCACGCCAGGTTTATTTTTTGTATTTAATGCAACGCCGAATTTTCCCAATAACGCCGTACGGGTTTTCTTTAAATCGCTCTAGACCCTGTTCTAATTGAGCTAGGAAGGTCGGAGCTGTGTCATTTTAGCTGATTTCCCTTAAGGGAAATCAGCTATTGAGGTCTTACTCTGCGAGTTTCGAAAAATGTCTTCAAATGTCCATCGATCCTACCCAGGAGATGACGAAAATGAGGTCCGTTCAAACTTATATATATATATATATATATATATATATATATATATATATATATATATATTTGTCTGTTAACGCTCTAGCGGTCGCAATTTTTGTTTGATCGTTACCAAACTCGGAATTTAATCGTTTTATGTAAAAAGAAAGATCAAGTTCGTTAATGGCTGAAATCGGACCAGTGGGAGGGGGGTGTTTAGAGGGGGAGGATTTTTGAAAATTCAAAATATTTCCGTTATTATGCGTCGGCTCGAAACATTGTATAGAATAAATCTTATTGTAAATTAAATTTACTATAAATATTGTTCTATACATTTATTCTGTATCTTCAATATTAACCGAGATATTTGCATTTGTATTCTGCGTGTGGTCACCAGTAGGCTATGTTCGGACTTTCCGCCGAGAGCTCTGGCGGCCGTTTCTATAACTATTCGTCCCTCGTGAATAGGTTTAGAGGTTAGGTTAACTGTTTTTTGGGGCTAGAAACTACTGGGTTATTACGCCCTAAATAATGTTTTAGGTTTAGAGGTTTCTTACTACTATAGTTGTTATTAGGCAGATTTCTCTATTGTAAAACTTCTCGTGGGAAATCTGCTTAGTTTACGCAGCCCCTGCGAGCCGGACTTTTATTCTTTTAAGCATGGCCTTCCATATGTTTCCTTGTTGCACAAGTTTCCAGAGTTGAGTTATGCGAAAGTGGAAGGTGTGTTCATATGCCCTCAAATACGGAAGATCATTGCTTCCTTAAGACATATTCACCAATACTGAAAAAGATGCACGGCATTGGCATTCAAGTCTGTTGTAGCCAATTTCCTTGAAAATTATAAATCTCCTGACACTGTAAATATTGTGCAGTGCCTTCAGTTTGATGGGTTGCAACATGTCCCTCAAGATTTATCTCCTCGACTCACACACATCTCGACTTCTTTCCCGAGAACCTAGGTTGCGTCAATGATAAACGTGGCCAACGTTTTCATGAGGACATATCGGTGATGGAGTCAGTCTATCAGAGTGGAGCAATGTTGGCTGACTACTGCTGGATGCTTCAGCGCACCATGCCAAATGCTAGTCTACAGGCAAGAAATTCAAACCAAACTTTCTTTAAATTAAGGAACTTTATGTGATATCTATGTATTTTATATGTGTATTATACTAAACAGTAACTACTAAATACTTAAACTAGATGATGCTATATAGTTTATGTTAATATGTACTCTATTCAGCAATATGTGCTCTACTGTAACTTGTCAGCGAGTTGTTTGCCTGGATACAATGTTGACATATATAAATGTCTAATGTCCGATATTTCAAAAGAGATAGAGACTAACGGTTTGCATATTTGTAATCAGCATGTCTGAATTGTCTTCAAACAAGTGTTGGATACCAAGATACCCGCCGAAAGTATTATTTTGTTTATCAGTGGTTATTGGCCCATAGACGGTATAAGATGTCTAGTGTGTACTGTTGATCTAAGGCAGTTCACGTTCCCAATTGTCATTAAAGCACTGCCCGAATGTGTTAAATTCATACAAAAATATTTTTTGTTTAAAATTAAAGATAAATACTATCAAACATGTTCAATTTTTAACTAAAACTACAAAATATTTGTTATAAAAATCGGTCAAAAATAATTAATAATCAAGTATATTGCCTCTCTGAAGTGACGACTAGTTTTTTATCATTTATTAATCATGTTATCCTGTAATAAATTTGAGACCATTAACAGAACATGTAAATTAATTAAAAATGCACGGTATATATTTAGAGTGGTATTAGGAATGTTAAAGAATTAATTTATAAAATAATAATTGGTAGATTTCATTATGTGTATTCACAGAATTCTAGCTAATTTTATCTCAAAATGTATTGTCAGTATAAATGCTGTTTAATATTATGTATAGAAACGTATTGGCGTCATAGTAGTAAATGGTTTATAGAAATCAAAATTATTTTCCTGATCATATTATGATATGTTAACATTTAATTGAAATAAGTATATTTCATTTCATTGGCATAGAGTTTGGGGGTAGATATAAGATCGGTGGGGTGTAATCCTTCCGTGCCCGTGTCTTTGCGATCTGTACTAAAACATAGTTTTTCGAGGAGTGCAAAGGTTAAGTTCAATTTCTTTTTTCTTATTTTATGAAATAATGAGAGTAAACCCTAGTAGATTAGGATTTATTTCTAATACTCCCCTGATTCAAATATCTTTTAATCCCTTAGGAAAGCTAAGGGTGTAGAGAACCCCTCCAGACAATTTTTAGAAAATCACATTATAAGAAGGTCGCGAGGCCGTTTAAAGTACTTGGAGGGGAAATAGAAAGGATAAGTATTTCAAAAGTAGGATTAATGGATATGAGTCCATAGTATTTGGAACAGCGGCTTGGAAATAAATCTGGTATAGAAAAGACTTGAAAGCCTTTATGTAAGGCACGATTTGTAATTAAATGTTATATGGGGCGTGTATCATGAATTGAGGTCGTTTTTTGATGAGTTGGTTGGAAGCAGTGAACATTTGAGTATTTGACAGATCACTATCATGCCATATGTCTGTATTGTTTTTTAAGGAATTGTATATTTTCAGTTTTGATATAATACATCGTTCTAAAGTACCATACACAGAATCATACCCTTGTCCTATTGAGTTCCTGATTTAATATATAATCCAAGAAAGCAGAATGTGGTTAGCAATTAGACGTCCCTATGATAGATGGACTCTTACCTGGAAAATTGGGGATCCCTCCTGGTTCGGAAAGAAAAACGCCCAGAGTTGTTATCGTTTATCTTTGCTAATTTATTCACTTTTCTTTCTGGGGTGCATTTAAATAGTTTTTTTTTTTTTTTTTTTTTTTTTTTTTTTTTTTTTTTTTTTTTGCAAAAACTGGCTAAAGTCTTCATAATATCGATGGTTTTTCATAGCCTCGGGCTATTGATAGCACACTATCGATAATGGCTCACCCATCTTTTGTAATTTCAAGGAGGTTAGTCCTTGAGGGGGGAGGGAAGCTCCAACCCCCAAATGCCCACACACACGTGATGAGTTTTTGTATTCATTTTGTATTTTGGATCCGTTCGTTTTGCAGAATAAACAATATTATAAATTTTATCAGAATCATGGTGAGATTAAGAAACCGTATACTCTTTTTGATACGTTTGGCCGTGGGTTTTATCGGATATCGACTGGTGAAAGTCTGCTGCTGAGTGGTATACTGATTTGGTGTCACAGGAATATAGACATAAGAGGATGCAATTATTTTTACATGGGCCTATTATGTATATATAAAACTATCTGTAACTAGATAACCTTATAGCGGGCGTAGTGATTGTTTGATCGTTACCTAACGTGATATTTAAATGTTTTATGTGAAACTAACAATCAAGTTAACGGCTGAAATCGGACCAGTGAAGAGGAGCGGGGGTAGAGGGGGAAATTCGAAATTTCTCCGTTAGAAAAATTATATATAACCAATTTTCTTGAAAAAAAATATATATATTGTTATATAGACGTTTTCTGTATCTGGAATATAGCAGAGATATTTGTATTTTTTAATTTTCAGCCTTCATTAAACCCCCACTATTACTCATCACACTCTACTAATACGCCAATATATCGTGAAAAGTTAGATATAAAATATTGTTTCGAATTGTCCTTTATTATGTTTGTTACTTCCAAATATGTTGTGTGATGACGTCATCATTTAAGGTTTTTTGGTCTTGATTCAAAAATGTTTATTTCGTCTATACCATACTCGATATTTTACTTTTTTACTAATGCACTGAAGATCATATTAATTGATGTCTTAAACAGGACTTGGAGTAGGGGTTAGGGGTTGATTCGAAAATATAAAATACCTCCGTTATTATGAGTCGGATCGAAATTTGTTATAGAACCAATCTTGTTAATCTATTGGTTCTCTAAATTGTTCTATCCGTGTTTTCGTAACTCAAAAATTAATTTATAAAATAATTATTAAATTGATAGATTTTATTATGTGTATTCACAGAATTCTAGCTAATTTTATCTCAAAATGTATTGTCAGTATAAATGCTGTTTAATATTATGTATAGAAAATAATAAGTATTTAGTATTTTCATTTTTCCAGCTCGATTTTTGACTAAGAAATAGGGAGTAGGTATATGGTGAGATATGACATTACTAGTGTGTAATTTCTGCGCGAGGGAAATCTGCTTATTTTAAAGTGCCTCCGTGTGAAAAAAACTAAACAATGGGCGCATTAAATTTTGAAATAATATAGAACTTCTACTAGCATATAAATTGTTAGTGAACAATAAAAGGAGCCCTAAATCAGAACAAGAATGAGAAATGAGCGCTATAAAATCGGCAGGGCTTGCAATGTTTTGTTTGGCTGAGTTATGAGATCTCTCTAAAATATGTCCCACTGAAATAGTCCTTTAATTATAATCAGGGGCTGGCGTTTTTCGCCCCCCCCCTCCCACCGGATTTTCATGAAATCATTATCAAGCCGTCGGGTCCAGGGTTCTCCTTCCGACCTCCTCTCTCATAATTTGGGAGATTAAACATACTGATGTAGCATTAATCAACCCAATAAATATACTTTGAGCATTAAGTTATTTATGGTTTTCAAATTATTGTCCTGTTATGTTGCATTATTCAATTATTTCTGTGTCAATATTAACCTGTTTTAAATCTAGAAAAAGAACTGCTTTCTGTCTTGGGGACAAAAGTAAAGAACTTTCATTTTCGCTATGTTGCTAAACTATTTATATTTCCTTTGAAATAGAATAATTCAGTCTGACTGTAGGTGTATATATTTTATAGGTAAGTTTAAGGGTTGAAAATATTTTATCATAGCTGAGTTAGTTTCAGGTGTAAATCTATGTTTGACGAATTAGGCACCGATCTTTAGGCTCAAATTCCAAAAACATTCGTGCAGTGTAAACTTATATATTTTCCACGTGCAGGATATATGACATGCTGATTATCTCATCTCATCTTCTTCTCTGGATTTCTCGCGTAGTAAGAAGACTGTATAAACAGGAATATGTAAACTGAACATGGAATGCTCAGTGACAGTACACAAAATGAAGCCCGAATTTAAAAATATTCAAAAAGCTTAATTAATATTTTATTTAAATATTAATATTAAATATTATTTTTCTGTAATCGTTGAATAATGGTAACATTACTAAACTGAAATGAGTGAAGAAAGTGAAACATTTTGCAATAGAGTGAAGAAAGTAATCACTTTCTTCACAAGTGAAGAAAGTGAATTGCCTTCTTAATTAGTAATAAGTATAAATTAAAAAATAATTTTAAGTTGGAAATTAAATGCTTTTAAATGTTTCTTAACATTGTAAGAATTTATTTTAACAAAATAAATTGAAATGTGAATTAATTATTGGTGGAAATAATCAATATATTTTAAAATTTAAATATAATAATAATTACTTCCCTTGTTTATAACCTGCACTTGTTTATAACTGCACTACTTCACAATCATCACTAGTTGTTTTAAAACTATGCTTATAACCTTTCACAACCATGCTTATAACCTACCAACAACATACCATAATCTTCACAACATCCTAATTTTGTTCATATTCTGGTTAGATCTGATCATGTATTACACGATTACAGAAAAAATTTAATATTACACTCGTGACGAAAGTAGAATTTACAACTCTCGTAAAATTACCACACTCGCTTCGCTCGTGTGGGTAAACGTTTCACTCGAGTTGTAAAATGATCTACTTTCGTCACTTGTATAATAAATAACTATTATATAGAGCAAAAGTTTTGGAAAATTAAATTTTCAACAAGTTTGGTGATGTGACTTTTTTTGATCCGACTCATTTTTAATGGACATATTTTAAATTTTCAATTCAACCCCCCCCTCTCTCTCTTCCCAGTCCAATGTCGGCCATTAATATAATCTTTAGTTTTGGTATGTGTGAATATTCGTGTAATGCATATTTAATTGAACTTAATCTCAACTGGTAAACCTAGAGTGGTGAGCTCGATTCCCGCATGGGGAAAGGAATTTATTTAGTGACGGAATTCACTGAATAAAATCCTTAGTTCCACCCTGGCTAGAAAAGGGTGGTAACCTGTAGATAACCCCAATTAGCCATTGCACCATAAAGTGGACCTTAATAAATAAATAAGTAAGTATTTAATTGAAATCCAATGGATCCCCATAAATAATGTATTTTCTTTTAATATGATATACGAAGCAATAATGTTTGAAATGTTTAGTTTTCAAAACTAACATAAGATAAATTCATGAAACAAAATATAACGATATCTTTCAAATTCCAAATGAAAAACGAATTAATAACTTTAATGTGTTATTATTAATGTGATACACCAAGTAATACAGTTTGTAATGGGAAACAACGAATTTTGCAAAATTAATATGGGGCACATAATTATGAAACAAAATATAAGAATATTCTATAAATTCCAAATGACAAACATTTCTGGGAGTGAAACTCTCCCCTATTGTATTAAATCTGAAGAAACAAATTCCAGGTTTAAAAATAAATTAAATAGACTTGATATCTGCAGTTGCTTTTACACCTAAGATGCATATTATTAAAAATGTTTAGATAAAAGTACACACCAATGCTTGTCGGTAGTAAGAGGTTTAAAAATAATTTATGATGAGGTATATTGTCTCTTAAGGAGGAGTAGAGTTTCTCATCATTTATAAAGCACGTCATTTATAAACTAATTCAAGATTAATATCGAAGCTTGTCAAATAAATTAAAAATGCATGATATATATTTTACAGCGTTATAACGATAAACCAAATTAATATAATACTTAGTGTGCTGGCAGTACAAGGTAAAAAAATGTATTATTTCAAATTTGAAATACTTTACGTCCCTTATATTATTAAAATGTGCTCTGAAGGAATATTTATGCTAGTTAATTATTATTCATGCTGCAGATCATCTGTGATTAGCATGCTTGCCCTGTTCAATCATAACAGCGTATAACTGGTAAAAATTCTTAAAACTAAAATTAAATTATTTGCAATTAACTTAATAATGTATAATTTTGCTTAAAAAAATCAAACATATTTTTAAGTGTCCAGTTTTTTTAGGAAGCATTTAGTTATGTTTATGGCACTACGTTTTATGAAAATGCCTGCTACCGAAGTATATATTATATACATTAATAATTCAGAGTAATTTCTGTTCATTTAAATGAAAATTCTTTTGACATTTACGACTTAATTTAAATATAAATTTAAATTTGATTGCTTTACTCAACTTGTATTTGTAGCCTCATTGTTCTTTGTGACATCTTTCACATTCATGTTAGATATTTGTCTCCTCTTGCGAAATTAGTATTACTGTTAAACTAGTGTAGTTTTCTGTTCTAAAACTTCCTATGGATCTGTACAGAATGTGATGCCATTGCTTACACTACTTTGGTGTCATTCCTTTTGGCGTATGGCTGTTCTCGACTCCTAAAAATCCCCTTTACTCAAAGCCTAGTTTTTTTCTTCTTCAACCACCATAATTACCTCTGCCGTCCCACAGGTGAGTCTTTGTTGTTTCCATTTTATTCGTGGTTTGCTTAATATTTCTATTCATTTGTCCCTTCTGAGCTTACCTGTGCATTTTCTATTATTACTTATTCCTTTGTTTTCCTTCTGTTAATAGCATTTAATATTCAATAATCGTGATTAAATTCCCATCCATTGTCTTTCTCATTTGTTTACGACAGAACTTCCAGGAATTATTCCGTATTCCCGTGTTTTTTTTTTGTTTTGTATTGCTCAACATTGGGATATATTCAATCTTATATTTTTACTCCCCAACTATCACTGCATAAATTCAATTCGATTCTTATTCTACTCACCAGCTAGTTGTGGGATATATTTAGTATTCCAATTCTTATTGATTTATTCACCAACTATTACTATATATTCAACTAGCTCAGATACCCGGCTTCGCCCGGGATTTGATTTGAGTCTGAATGGTGATGTTATTTTTTTGGCAAGGCAACTTTGCACAATATTTTGACCTTTACCCGTTCCAGTGTTTAGGGTTAATACCCGTTGATGGCATTTGTTAATAAGAAAATTATTTTTTATGTAAGTCTTCACTGTCCTCCATATTGTCATACTCGTATTTCCCGTCTCCTGTGCATTATGCATAGATTTCACTTATTAAGGACAAAATATTAACATATATTTGAATTCATTTCCAGATGAGTTACCTCATAGTTCAAATTGGAATGGATTGTTGAGCATATCAATATTTCTACACAAATTACTTGCTCCACACATAGTTTATAGTGTATATCTCGTTTATACTTTGTTAAAAGACAAAACTGAATATGACAAAAGTTACTCTAAATAACAAAATAAACAAATTTTGTTATGTTAATATTTGCCGAAAAACGAATAGGAAACGAAATACCGCTATTTATAAATTCAGGCCTTCCTTACAACCCCCACTCCTACCCGTGCCTAGAAATGTTGGTATGGCTTGTTATAATGAAAGCGTTAGAGCTAATACACACACCGAGTTTTATTTATTTCGGTTGGGTCTTTTGTACCAAATAAAATTGTTTACTTCCGCTGTAGGTTTTAGCGTATATCTCGTTTATACTTCGGTATACGACGATAGTGTATATAAAAAAAGTTTCTCTAAATAAAAAATAAACAACTTTTATTATGTGCATATTTGCTGAAAAAGCAATAGTAAACGAAATATCGCTATTTTTAATTTCAGGCCTCCCTTATATCCCCCACTCTTGCCCGTCCCTAGAAATGGTTTATTATAAGGAAGCCGTTAGTACTAATTCACATACCAAGTTTGGTTTAGTTCGGTTGAGTCTTTTGTGCCAAATAAAATTGTGGACTCCCGCTATAGTTTTTAGCGTATAACTCATTTATTCATCCGTATACGGCAAAAGTGCATATAACAAACGTTACTCTAAATAACAAAATAAACAACTTTGGTTATAAGCATATTTGCTGAAAAAGCAATAGGAAACGAAATATCACTATTTTTAATTTCAGACCACCCTTATACTTCACTTCCGCTATAGGTTTTAGCGTATATCTCGTTTATAATTCAGTATACGAAAAAAGTGTATATAACAAAAGTTACTCTAAATAACAAAATAAACAACTTTTGTTATGTTCATATTTGCCGAAAAACCAATAGGAAACGAAATATCACTATTTTTAATTTTTGGATTTCCTTATAACTCCCACTCCTGCCTGTCCCTAGAAATGTTGGTATGGCTTGTTATAATGAAAGCGTTAGTGCTAATGGATATACCGAGTTTTATTTATTTCGGTTGGGTCTATTGTCCCAAATAAAATTGTTCACTTCCGCTATAGGTTTTAGTTTATATCTCGTTTATAATTGGGTATACGAAAAAAGTGTATATAACAAAAGTTACTCTAAATAATAAAATAAATAACTTTTGTTATGTACATATTTGCCGAAAACCCAATAGGAAACGAAATATCGCTATTTTGAATTTCAGGCCTCCCTTATAACCCCCACTCCTGCCCGTCCCTAGAAATGTTGGCACCGCTTATTATAATGGAGGCAATAGGGCTAATACGCATACCGAGTTTTATTTATTTTGGTTGAGTCTTTTGTGTCAAATTAAACTGTTCACTTCCGCTATAGGTTTTAGCGTATATCGCGTTTATAAATCAGTATTCGAAAAAAATGTACATAATAAAAGTTACTCTAAATAACAAAATAAACAACTTTTGTTACATTCATATTTGCAGAAAAACTAATAGGAGACGAAATATCGCTATTTTTAATTTCAGGCCTCCCTTATAACCCCCACTCCTGTTCATCACAGAGAATTTTAATATAGCCTAAAGTCTAAGTTGGGTTAGTAGTAATATACATACCAAGTTTCAAAAAATTCGGTTCAGCCGTTTATGCGTGAAAAGGTAACAAACAAACAAACAAACAAACATACACGAAAGAAACAAAATGCAGTTATGGTGTCTATGCCATGTGAAACGAAAAGGTATCGTGGAATTTCGCGAAAAAAATCAATGTACAGACAGAGGTTACAATTTTATATATACATATATAGATTACGATTCTTGTTAGACTCACCAGCTAGTTGTGGGATATATTCAGTATTCCAATTCTTATTGATTTGTTCAATAGATATATTTATTTTTAATTCGGTATTCCATAATATCCACAAAATGATAACGTTATATTGATTTATAAACATTTCTAAGTGTCAATTATAAATCATTAATCTCTTAATTTGTTAATATAATAAATAACTTATTAGTCATTTAGATTTTAGTTAAAGCTAACAATAGCTAACTAATAAATATAGATTAAAATAACGAACACATCAATCAATTTAATACTAACAAGTAAACCATTTGTGTGTGTGTGTGTGTGTGTGTGCGTGCGTGTTAGCGCGCGCGGGTCACTAAACGATCAGTGTTGTAGACATCTTGGTCACCAAAATTACACAAATTCACCAGGTTTAAGACCTAGGCTAGGTGTTTTTGAGAGAGTACTTGCATTCATATTATAATATTTACGATAATCCATTTTTTCTAAAAAGAAGTGATGGACGGTGGTACGTAGATCACGAAGAAAACACAAAACCATCTGATTGTAAACATCATGTGATTTTCAATTACCTGGAAGGAATGCTCTAGGAGAACAATGAAATTTGCATTAGTGACAGATATGAATTGAATTAGGGCTTCCTCTGCTCTGAATAAATGTCTCAAGTACTTAACTAATTAAAGAATTAATTATTTATGAAACGGTTATTAGCCCATTAATGTTTTGTGACAGAAAGACTGAACGGAAAATCAGATGGAGGTATTTAGATAAAAATATGGTTCAACCGTCCTGTTTATAATTAAGAGTCGAAAATTGTTAAACGTTGGCGGTTTACCGAAATAAATGGTCATAAATGATCGAAGTGGCACAGGGATTGGCATGTGATCCCCGGAAATAGATTTTACCATTTGTTGTCAGTGTAAATTCAATTGGCATTGACAAATGTAATGTTGCGTGTTAGCTGTATTTCCTTCGGCAGTGTAAATTTGGACAGTTGAGTTGGCCACCTGACGACTCGTCATGGGTTAGTGGTCCTTTCAATCAATCGTTGGTTTGGTTTTGTTGACAGTTTCTCTATTATATATGTATTGGTGTGTCGTAGTTATAATCGCTCTGAACTCTTGTTCCATTTTAGGCTACAGTTAATCATTTTCCGTCATTTAATTTTTAGTAAAATTCCCTTGGGGAAATCAGCTGTTGAGGTCGTACTCAAGACGCGATTTTCGAGAAATTTCTTCAAATGTCTATCGATCCTACCTAGTAGATGACGAAAATGAGGTTAGAGGGGAGGAATTTCGAATATTCTTTATAACTCTGTTATTATGCGTCGGATCGAAAAATTGTATAGAGCCAATCTTATTGCAAATATAATGTTCTATAATTAATGTTTTGTTCATTTTTTTACTATATTGATTATTAACCAATATACTTACATTTTATAGTTCTCAGCCTCCAGGAAACCCCATCTCCTACTCATGCCCTTATATTATGAAGCACAATATTTGAAGCATAAATACCAAATGTTGCTCTTATTGAAATTTTACTTTTTGAAATAAATGTAAATACGTGCCACACGTGGGGAAATATGCTTAGTTTACGCGCTCCCTGCGTGACGGGCTTATTTTAGAGTGACAGGTAGTTTGTAAAAATGATGATCTGTAACATTTTATGTTGCATTGGAACTGAGGCATTTTCGATTTTATTTTTTAGCCTCTCTTGCTACCCACATTTGGGTTATTCCATATGTTTAGCAAATTGGATATGTTATTATTGTTTATTAACGTCCACTTTTTGCTACTATGGCTAATTGGGACGGGTGATCTATAGGCTAGCAATCTTTTCATCCCAAAGGAGACTAAGGATTTTATTTAGTGAGTTTGTCTCTAAATAAAATCCTATTTCCCTGGTGGAAATCGAGCTCACCAATCTTTACCATGATATATTATTAGTGTTCAGTCGTCTTTGAATTGAATTTCCCGCGCTCGCTTAGTTCACAAACCCGCCACACATATGCAGATCATCAAAGCGGTGGCCCATAGCGGAAACTACGTTGCTAGCTCAAGAAGGCACCGGCTCGTTTCAAAGATACAGTACAGTTGGGATTCACTCGTTACACAGTTGGGATCTATTCCGCTCCAGAGTAGGGGCTTGTCCACTCTCCTGTATTGGTTCTACTGCTACAGTGTCTTTGTATCTTTTATCTCCCGCAACGCTAGTGTCATATACGGATCACCGCAACCTGTTTTCACCAGCTAGATGACATAATCTCATTGGTAACACAAAATAACACCGAAAGAAGACTCCACTTCAAGGAAAGTATATGTTTCCCGCAGGTACCTACTTCTTATTATAATGTTAGCATTATCTACGTAAACTATTAAATGAGTACTCATAATATAGGACCGATCGATCATTATATTGTATATATATTATTGGCTTGCCGCTAAAGTATTTTATAAGGTTAAATTTCCTTTGTTGCTTTTTTCAACCTCTATATCAATAAAAGTTAATGTTTGGTTCAATTAGACATAAGGCTAGTTTCTAAATCAGCATTCTTTAGGATTTATTTATCTATTTATTGGAGCTTCACAGCTTCGGCGATATTGCTCTAAACAAAAGCATTTGTAACTTAAAAAACAAAACGATACAAACAAAAAAAATTAACAAAGTTAAACAAATCAGAAATGGAACACAAAGCACAAAAGGAACACTGAACACAAAAGGAAGACAAAACATAAAAGGAACACAAAACATAAAAGGATCACAACACAGAGAGAAAACAGAGATGAAATCAAAACAAAAATGGGAAAGAAACACAACTCAAAACAGAACTGGAATAAAATAAAATAGGACACAAAAGGCGAAATTAAACACAAAAACTGATTGAAACACAAAAACGGAACTAGAACTCAAAATGGAAATGGAACTCAAAAACAAAATGGAACTCAAAAACCATGAATGGAAATCAAGTTTTAATTTAATTTTTACTTTAGGATTTAAGTTGTATAAAATTAGCTTCCTACTATAAAGTTTATTATATGTTGCTTATTCAATATATACTTGATTCTTTGGAGAACTCAAATAGTGACTTGTATTATTCACCCTCATCATTCCATAAAATAGAAAATATTTCAGTCTAATGCTTTCTTATGAGGAAATTATCTCTTTAATACTTTTATTTCAGTCTAATGCTCTCTTATTATTGCCTTTAAAAAGCTTCCCGCCTTTACATTTTGGTGCCTAAAACCGGGACTAATGGCTACCCCGCCCCAACATTTTGGTGCCGTAAATAGCTCTATTATTATTACCGCAGAAGCTAACCGCACGCCCTAACAATTAGATTTCTTCAAATTGTGAATACCATGTATCATGCACAGAATTTTAAAATTGCAGTTATAGTGTTTTTATCAGCGAATTTCTTTCTAAATACTGAAACATTTAAAGTGGTAAATCACTGTATACGCTGATATACTCTTTGCACAAGTGAAGTGATTATATCTAGAAAATGGAAGTTAATTTTTTTTTTTTTAAGTGACTAAATATTTTACTTACATAGCTCTTATAGTATTTCTGCTGATCTAAAATTTGCAGTCAATTTATGTCTGTAGCTTGATTGGTGGTATTATGTGATTCATTCGTTCGTATTTTAATTTAAAAGATGGGAATAGCAGTACTTTTGGTTCTTCAGTAACTGTTTCAATCTGTTTTACACTTTCTTATTTTAATTGAGCTTCGCCCAATGATTTATAATTTTGATTAAAATCCTACACCAATGAATATCTTACATTTTCTTTCATTCATAATTCCCGTATTGTTCATCGTTTTGCGTTTACATGCCTGCCATCTGTCATTTCTGTTTATTTCATTTTTCTATAGATGGTGTAGTTAAAATATTGCAGGTCGACACACAAAAAGAACGCTAGGAATGTTTAGATTAATGGAACATGAAGAGGCCAAAGAAAAAAAAATCTAGAATACGACTACCTCTTTAATTCGCCATTTCACCAACGTGTATTCCAGGTTAAATTTTATTTATGTATTCATACAAAGATGCATCTTTTTGTTCCAGCATCCAAAATTATGAAGCGTTTTATCCTTTTATCCAGTGTTAGGAGACGTGCTAAAATGACGCAGACCCTGTGAATTGGAGTTGTTTTGTATTTTTATCTTGAAAGAGATTTACCTTATATTCCAGTTGCCTTTTGATAAGAGCTGGAAGGAGGAGGTTATTAAGGTTACAAGGCGAAGACGGCAATGGGGGCTTTACTGAAGGAGATGAGATAAGAGCCCAGTTGTAATTAACACTCAGATATTCCTTATCTCTCTCACATTCATTCTTATCTTCATTTCTTATTTAACATTATGCCCTCGGTTTTTTTTATCAGGAATGTTCCGTGGTATAATTCAGTAATATACATTTATCATTGGTTAACGATTTCTAATCTGGAGTTCGTTTTGATTGAAGGCTCGGTTTTATTTTCATCCGAACTTATGAATGTAATGTATATATATCTTTCAAATGGAAGGTCTTTCTCCTCTTCTTATAAAAAGGAACACTTCCAATAAAATAAATCAACAGATATAAAAAATATTCACAAAAACTATGTCAGTTGTTGGATTATCTAGGGACATTTAAATAGTTAAATGAACTAAACTACGTTTTAATTTAATATAGCGAAAGTATAAAAAGTCCGTCACGCAGGGGCTGACTAGTGAAAACTAAGCAGATTTTCCACATGTAGTTTTACAATAGAGAAATTTCACGAGAGCCGAGCAGTTACGGAAACGACCTCATCTCGTCCGTTAACCTCACACACATAATAAAAATGCGAATATCTCGATTCATATTCAAGATGAGAATATAATGTATGTAACAATATTTATAATAAATTTAATTTGCAATAAGATTTATTCTACATACAATACAATTTTTCGATCCGACGTATAGTAACGGAGATATTTCGAATTTTCAAAAATCGTCCCCTCGAAACCCCCTCCTCCCACTAGTCCGATTTCAGCCATTAAAGAACTTGATCTTTATTTTTACATAATACGTTTAAATATTGAGTTTGGTAACGATCAAGCTAAAATTGCGACCGATAGAGCGTTAACAGACAAATATATATATATATATATATATATTATATATATATACACACGCACGCACGCACACACACACACACACACACACGCACAGACACACACAGACACACACACACACACACACACACACACACACACACACACACACAGACACACACACACACACACACACACACACACACACACACACACACACACACACACACACACACACACACACACACACACAGACACACACACACACACACACACACACACACACTTGCTTACTTTTTACATTTGCTTATTAGTCTTGAGTATAAGTTGCGTCCATTCCGTAAGGTATCCCGGCTTTCTGTGGCAGATGTCTTTCCAAGTGATCATTGAGGTTTGAGCCATTGAAAATCCTTTCCCATATTTTTTTCTCCACTTGCAATCTTTATTCATTACTTTTCTTGAGGATACTTCTGTTCGCATCTTCTATTTCTCAAGCTGCACCGCTGCATGCATCCCTTGAGTTTTTGAGATATGCATGGCCGTGAAAAACTGTTTGTTGTGCCATAGTTTCCACCCTTTCCACTTGAAGAAGAATAACCGTAGTCTTTTTATCTATCTGGTTTTTTAATGACTTATGCTCCGACCACGTCCAAAGACGTGGCAGTGTAGCCCTTTTCTTCTGGAGGGGGTTGGACTCTTGCAGTTTCCAATGACCTCCCTTGTATTTAAACTTAGATTAATCTTTTGTCTTGTGGCCTGGTATATTCCTCTTGCGGTCTAAGCGGATTTGTGGCGTTGTCGCTAGATGTGTCATGATTCAATTGGTAATTGTTTATTGAGCACCTTAAATCATGGATGGATGAGGTCTGTATGAGATTCGCCCAAATTGAATGGGAAGATTATCTATATGCAAACCACTCCTATTTATGAACCTCTACCGTCGCCCTTCCGCATAAGTGGATAGTTCTCCATATCATGGAATTACTATTAATACATTTTATAGAATTATGCAATTTTATGGAGTATCTTCAAATTTTCCAAAGAATCCAATTCTATGATTGGGGGTCCTAATGCTTGTTAGTAAGCGGAATTATGGTGTCTCGTTGGACCTACTTGGCTAATAGTCAGTATTAATGCATTTATATTTGTCTTTGGCAGCAAGATCAACCTTGTCACAGTTTTTATAAGCTTACTGCTTGCGGTTGCGGTGGCCTTATGTGCTTTCTTAATCTGCAATTTCCATAATCACTTCATCAATAGAATCTTCGTTTTATAAACTATTCACATTGCACCACCTGCCATCGTGGATGATCGATGTTTTTCCTTACGGGTAGTCTAGTTCAAATATTTCTGAAGTTCTAATTTAAGAAATAAATAAAAAAAAAAAGTGTAAATGCTTTCCTTTTTTAACGAAACTTATTATTTATGAGACATTTTTCCTGACAGTATGTTGTAAAAATGTTCATTAATAATATCCAATTGTAATTTATTTAGGAAGTAACTTGTTTAAAAAATTAATAAAAAGATGCTGTTCCCTAAAATTATCAAACAAACAAAAGATCAGATATTAGTAAACTTTTTTAATTATTTTTTATGCTCCTATGGATAATTTGGATGGGGTTTCTACCCTTTACTAGCCAGCGTGAGACTATGAATTTTGTGCAGTGAGTTCTTCACTAAATAAATCTCTGTGAATTCGTCGCTGGATGGTAGAACCAATTGATCAGGACCAATTATGCAAAGTGCACTTTCAAGGAGTAAGTTCCAATGCCGACTTCTGGAGTCGGCCGATTGCTTTGCTTCAGACTGCACGACTCTAACCAGCCACTGATTGCTCTTTGAAAGTGCACTTGGCATGGTAACTATTTGTAGAGGAAAAGGCCCTTTTATTGGTCCTGACCACGACTCTAAGTTAACCAAGTATATTATGACCTAAACCAGGTTTGGGCAACCTTTGGCATATTGCGGGCCAAACTTTAATGTGCAAATACGTTCGCGGGGCGCTTTTAAAAGTAGTGCACTTTAAAGTAGTGTTCATAATTTTTAACGATAGATATCAGACATGAAATTATAACGAAATATAATTATAATACAATTTATTAAAACAACAAAATGACATGAAAAAGATAGGTACAACATGCTTAATTTGGGAAACTAATCTATTGATGTTTGGATTAATTCCACTGATACAAAGACGAAAAGTATTTTCCGAATTATCGTCAGTCAGCCTTGTACGATGTTTTGATTTATTAACTTTCATCAATGAATAGTTATTTATTATACAAGTGACGAAAGTAGATCATTTTACAACTCGAGTGAAATGTTTATTCATTAATTTCACGAGAGTTGTAAATTCTATTTTCGTCACGAGTGTAATATTAATTTTTTTCTGTAATCGTGTAATACATGATCAGATCTAACCAGAATATGAACAAAATTAGGATGTTGTGAAGATTATGGTATGTTGTTGGTAGGTTATAAGCATGGTTGTGAAAGGTTATAAGCATAGTTATAAAACAACTAGTGATGATTGTGAAGTAGTGCAGTTATAAACAAGTGCAGGTTATAAACAAGGAAGGTAATTATTATTATATTTAAATTTTAAAATATATTGATTATTTCCACCAATAATTCATTGACATTTCAATTTATTTTGTTAAAATAAATTCTTACAATGTTAAGAAACATTTAAAAGCATTTAATTTCCAACTTCAAATTATTTTTTAATTTATACTTATTACTAATTAAGAAGGCAATTCACTTTCTTCACTTGTGAAGAAAGTGATTACTTTCTTCACTCTATTGCAAAATGTTTCACTTTCTTCACTCATTTCAGTTTAGTAATGTTACCATTATTCAACGATTACAGAAAAAAGAACTTTTCGCATTTATAAGTACTGCAAAAATCACAAATCTCTCCTCATTTTCCTCATTTGGAGTTAGTAGTGTAATATTTTTGTTTTATTGGGTTTTCAAAATGTCTCGCGGGCCGGGGGTTGCCCACATATGACTTAAACCATACATGCTTACCCAAACCCAGATATTAGTATCTTTTTTTTTAAAAGTAAATAAATATAATTTCTTATTGCTAATGTAATAAAAAAATCCGTCATGTAGGGGGCAGCGTAAACTAGGAGATTTTCCACTTGCTGGCATGACAAACTCATCTTCTGTCGCTCTCATCTTCTCATTCGCACTTCATATATCGTCTATTTCCAAATAAGGATTCGACGAGTAGAAGTGGGTGGGCAATAAAATCGACGATATCACACTGCGTATTTGTATAATGAATGTAGAAAGATTTAATAGTTAAAAAAAAAAAAAAAAAAAAAAAAAAAAAAAAAAAAAAAAGCAGCGTCAGCCTTGGGCCTATTTGACTGGCTTGCGGTGACTATTCTTAGGCTAGTTTTACTTTTATCTTTAGTTCAAGTCTTTCTTCTTTTCTTTCTTATCTCATCTCCTACTATCCTCTATCCTCTCTTCTTTCGTTTTCTCCTATCCTCACAACCCACCCGGTACTTCCAGTTGCCGGGTAACCCCATAACCTTAAGTTTTATAACACCCATACCAGCTCACAGCACCCCCTTAAAATAGAACATCAGAGTGTTCAGTAGAAGGAGAACTGTCGGGACAACCACGGCAGGTCACTCTCTCTCCTAACCATCATCCAGTTCTCTACTGGATCTCCGGTAAAGAAAAAAAAAACACGTATTTGTTTAAATCTCATCTATTAAAGATCTGCTGAGGACAATGTTCGGTGTTTAAGCTTAGAATGTGACGGTTCGTGATATATTACTTTATTATTAATGCGGGATGACTAAAAGTGAGGGGTTTAATGAAGAATAAAAATTTAAAAAACCTAGGTGAATATTTAAATAGAAAAAAAATTACATAGAACATTTAAAAGAGGAAAATAAAATGTTAGTGGTTAAATAGAATGTTTCGATCCGACTCATAGTAAGGGAGATATTTTGATTTTTCTATTATACACTTCTCTAAACCACCCTCCCCCAGGTCTGATCTCATTCTTTGACGAACGAACGAATCTTTAGTTTTACATGGAATGCTTATATATCGTGTTTGGTAACAATCAAACAAAATTTGCGACCGCTAGAGTGGTAGAAGTATATATTTAATTTTGAATGGAACTCATTTTCGTCATTTGCTAGGCAGCCTTCATTGACATCGTGAAATGAGTACAACCTCAATCGCTGATTTCCTTAAGGGAAAACTATTAGAACGAGGCTGCGATATCTCTCCTGAGAGAAGGAGATTATGAGATGCGATGTGAGAATAAAGTCCAATTTGAATGAATGAGAATGGAAGTGGGTACGGTGAGAGATGATAGTTTTGCACTAGAGTTACTAGTTGCGTAGCTCGTACGAGTTTAATAGTACCATTTCCTTTTCATTAGCTCCGCCGGAGGAGGTTATTAAGTCCGCTTGTTAACTTGCTTGGGATCGGCGAAGCTGCGAGATAGCTCTAATTACTTGGAGTGTATCTCCTTATCTCGCGTCTCTAGGATATCTAGCCCCACCCCCTCCGTGTATCTCCATCTTATGACTCGGGCAACTTTTACTCAAATGTATCTATTATCGGGAAATATCCCATGCATTACTTTATTATGATAATTTCTACTATTCTTAATTATATCTTTGATAAATATATTGGAGGTTTAATTTTGGAAATAAAGCATATGAGTATCATTTACTTGTAGGTATTTGCCACTAAGCTACTTCTTCGAAGTAGAATGTCGCTGTAACAAAAATTTTCCATTATATTTGTTGAACAGATTTTTCTTATTATTTTCTTCCATGAGTATCTGCACTTGAAGAAAAATTAAAAAGAATAAAACTTATAAGAATACTTATTATTTATATTGGCTTGCTGCAGGTAGTTACCCTCGGTCCACCTGTTGGCAGTTTTTCACTGTCATATTTGTACAATTTATTTATTTCTGGTACTACTTACTAATGGCAACTACTTTTAGTTTTAAAATATTTTATCTCCTTTAATTGATCGACATTCGACACAAAATATGAATTGATCATAAATGAAAAGAAATCCTTGAGATGTGTGGAGGGGTGTCATTCCTTACAAAAATTTTAAATGTCCGAGCGTTTGTTTTAGTCTTTTAACAACGTTGCGGTCATAATTTTTGTTTGGTCGTATCCGAGTTTGATATTTAAACCTTCCCTTTTATACTAAAGCTCAAGTTAGTTAATAACGTCCGAAATCAGACTGGGATGTCTGGAGGTTTAATGCAGACCTGAAATATAAAACTACCGTCATCTCTATTAACGAAATGGATGTTTTTAAAATGTTATCGCTCCAATATTCTCGATAATATAATGTTTCATAAATTTCTTCTGTACATTTTTCTCCAACACACGTATATGAATGGAGTTATTGGTTCTGTATTTTGAACTATAGTTAACCCCGTTCCCCCTCCTCCCATAGTCAAGCTATCTTCAATTTATTGTATGGAGAATCATGTAATGCTCAAGCCAAATGAATTTGTTGAATTTGATGTCAGGCTCTTGGCTTTAGTACTAAAATCCCTCCAAATCCATTCTTGCAATTCTTCAAATATTGATTTTTAAAAAATCTACAAAAATAGTTTAATTCGAATTATTAATTATTTCATGTACCTGGATAATTGAAGTTTACTGGATTTATATAAGAAATCAATAATTTAATGCAAAATTGATCATCTTATTAATTTAAGATTGTTGATTATTATTTATTAACGTTGATTTTATGATACTTTGTTGACTTATGATTTTTTTAGTAAGTTTGTTGCTTAGTAAGTTCTTTTTTCCCCAAGCGGGAATCGAACTAACGAATCTAGCTTAGCCAAGAACATTAAGATGTCATTAATGCCTTAACTAATATGGCTATCATGGTCTCAATGATTTGTTGTCTATATGTTATTTATCTCCATCCACTTTAAGCTACTAACGCTAACTGGGCTGAACTATCCAAAGGCTACTACAGAGTGCGGCTTGGGATTTTATTTATTGAGTTTATCAGTAAATAAATTCCTATTGTCCACTTGGGAATCGAACCTACGACTGTACATTTCCCAAGTAGACTAAAGCCAACGCCTAATTCTTATATTTATCCTGATTTGAAATAACTGTCGGTTTTAATTTCTACTCCTAGTTTGTATAGTACACTCTTTATGAAATAAACCATTGTATAATAACAGGAATAGTAACAAGCATAGTCCTTTAGAATAGGTTGTTCTATTTGCTCTAGAAGGGCCGTAGCAAACATACTAGCCTTTCCAACCCTTCCCATGCCAGATTACCTCAAAGTCTTTACCCAAACATGGGGCTACTTCATTCCTCACCTCTGCTTTTTCTCTCGCCCAATAATCTCTATTCTACTTTGCTTTGGCTGTATAATATTTTATGATTATAATTCTTATCTTTACTGACCTCGATTGATTTGGTTCTTTGAATTTACGACTAAAAGTCTTAATGATTGACACCAATGGATGTTGGGGAGTTCCAGAGCCTGTAGTCTTCGATCTTTCATATGGTGAATTATTACACAGTTAAACTATTGTAAAATGAGCAAGAAGCAACTGACCTTTCTTATTTATGTTCACATAAAACGAGGGTCTTATATAAATTTACGCTTAATTGTGCGTATGAGATATCATGATAATGTTCTAACCTCAATATTAATTATGGTGCTGGAAAAAGAAAGGCATTTCTAATTTCCTTCCTTTTTTTTTTTTATTGTACTTAGCTTTTTTCTATTTTGTTTTTTAGGTGGGATCATTTCGATTTTGTCTTATAACTGCCGTTAAAGTTTTGTTATTTATTTGTAATTTTTACTACTGTTATTCTTATGATATATTTAAACTCGATTTTTTTACTTTTATTATGTTAACATGCCTGTGGCAATATATATCATTTATTTGCATTATTTATATATGTTTGTGTCTATCTAGTTAATTAGATGTTGGTTTTATTTTATGGCTTCATGTCATGTATTTTCTAAGTAATGTTTTGGAAGTAGGACGATAATTGTTATTTAGGCTTCATATAAAGTGCTTCATAATATAACAGCTTATTGCTGAAATGGCATGAGTAGGAGTGGGGGTTTACTGAAGGCCGAAAACTAAAAAAACACAAATATCTCGGTTAATATTAAAGATAATGAAATCAAGTACGTAACAATATTTATAGATCATTAAATTTGCAATAAGATTGGTTCTATATAATATTTTAATCCGGTAACGGGGATATTTCGAATTTTCAAAATCCCCTAAGCCACTCCCCCTTCCCTGTGGTCCGATTTCAGCCATTAACAAACTTGATCTTCCTTTTTACATAAAACGATTAAATATACAGTTTGGTAACGATCAAAAAAAAATTGGCAAACAAATAATATAATCTGTTTTATATATATTTATATATATATATATATATATATATATATATATATATATTTTAACGGACCTCATTTTCGTCATCTCCTGGGTAGTTTGATGGACATTTGATGAACTTTTTCAAAACTCGTGTCTCGAGTACGACCTCAAAAAAGCTTATTTCTATTCTATCTGATTGGTAAAATTTGTCAGCAATCATATTAAAGCTGAGGGGTTTAATATTTGTTTATTATTTAATTTGGCTGTATGTCATACTTCACCGGGTTCATTGCTAACTAAATCAAACATTTCACTAATTAACGCCACACATTTATTTTGACAGAAAAAGTCATCATAGATGTGGAATTAGTATTTTTAAACTGCCATTCTTAAAGTAAGTGGTTAAACTTGAAGGCATTCATACAGATATGTTATTTTTAGTTAGGAAGGAGTTTTATAAGTTTTTTTTTATTTGTCCATGTTCTCATTTTATATGGATGGTTCTGTAGAACAACAAACATTTATTATAATTTTCTAGAGTGTCTGGGATTTACCAATAAATAGTAGAATAAAGTACAGCTTATTAAAGTAATTAACCTGGCAAAATTGTACTACGTAAGTTGTATTTTAACGAACAGATATTATATTTAAAATAATAAATTAAATATGAAGCAAAGGGACCTAGATTCTTTGTTATATTGAGCTTTGCGATTATATTAACTTTTTTATTTCCTGACGTCCTGTTTTTTTGAGACTTTTTAGTTCATTATATTTACATTTTTTTTTCTTAGGATCTTTTGCTTAGGTTCTGTGCAGCCATCCGTAGTTCCCCCGGGAGGAAAGAGGGCTTCAACTGAATAAGGAATTCTCTTTAAATCTTTATGAAAGAATGTTGAATATTATGTAAAACTGTGATTTAAGATTCCTTTTCTTTTAATTGTACAAATGGTTCTCTTATTATTGGAATTATTTTATATTATGACTGTTAAATAATTTGTACATATATTTTATTTCTGTCTCTGACTGCTATTATCTTATTGCTAATTAATAATTGTTTAACTATTAATAATAATAATAATAAATTGAATACCACGACCGTTAGCATTTGACCAGAACAATATTGTTGATAATCTCTGCGTCTCTGAATCATATAAAAATTTCATAAATTAATTTCATAAAATAAATCCTCAGCTATTTTCAACCAATATGAACTATCGAATATTAAATAACAACTGATGGAAAGTAGTTTTCCCAGAAAATATATTTTACAAAGAAATATTCATATTTTCATTGCACGTATACCATAGCAATTAATTTTTCAAATGTTTGCTTTTATAAATAATAAACATGGCGTTAAGATACATTTTTTGGGAATTTTACCTTTCACAGTTCAATGATTTAAAAATGATTAACAAATTGGAATTTCGCTTTCACAGCATACAAATAAAATGTATTAATGTCAATTGGTCATTTCATTTTATCAAATTATCTTTATTGTTATTGCACAACGATATAAAGATGAAAATTATTGGGAAATGTTATGAAACATAAATGACGTTGCTCGTAGTTGATTACGAATAAAGAAGTCATAGAAAACAAAATTGTATTTGGCAAGCTCTTTGTTGTTGTTTATTGGTCTTTTATTTATCCTTATTTGTTTTGTAAAACAATTAATTTTACTTTATTCTTGATTTATATCTTATTTTATTGCTACTTTTTCTGTATTATTTCTAATGTGTTTTCTTTGTAGCCCAAGTAATTGGATCATATTTTGTAATGCATTATGTAACCGACACCTCATCAGTATGGGTTTATCCTGTAAACTGATGTATTATAAATAAATAAAATAATATTACAACAATATAGGTAAAACAAATCCGCCTGCTGTTTAACTGTTTATAGAGCATGGGCTAATGGGTAGCTCTTATTGGAGAGTTATCGCCGGGCGGATATAACAATAAGAATCGCTTTCTGATGGCATTGGAAAGCGATAAGAAGTTGCGGGTTAGAGGAGTGAAGAGTGGGGGCAACCCGATAAAATGAATGAATGGGCTAAGTGATTTTTGAATACCGCCCCCGTCCCTAGCTGCTCCCCTTTCTCACAGTCCACTCTGGCTCTCTAATCAACTCTATGTTGACACTCTACGGCGCAAGAGTAAGAATATTATTGAATTTTTCTCAAGAATGCAGAAGAAGCAAAGGAAAATATTTACCGAATTTGGATTCCCTATTACAAGAATATTTACTCTGAACCTTTTTTTTTCTTCTTTTTTTTTTTTTAGCAAATTTCCCCTAAGGGACATCAGCTTTTGAGGTTGTACTCATGCCTCGATATTCGAAAATTTTCTTCAAATGTCCATCGATACTACCCAGGAGATGACGAAAATTAGGTCCTTTCAAAACTGCATATATATATATATAATATGGTGTTGTTGTTTTTTGGAGTTTTGGTCAGTGTTGGTGAACAAAAACAAAACAATAAACTATAGTGATACAAAGACATAAGGCAGTAATCAAGCCGATCATAACAGGCTTGGGTAAGTTATAATTAGTACTCCTAATGTAATCAGAGGTACAACAATAATGTACAATAGTTTTTAAGTATCTTTAGTCTTGGTAAGTAGAATAAACACAAACACTATCTGTTACACTCTAATAACAATGTGCAATATATATAAGTAGTACCTGCACTTTTTAGCTCTGAAGAAGAAATAAATATTCTGGAAGTATTGGAATGAACTAAGATTTTTTCACTAACACTGACCAAAACTCCAAAAAACAACAACACGATGTATATATATATATATATATCTATATATATATATATATATATTTGTATATATATATATATATATATATATATATAGTCGTTTTATGTAAAATGAAAGATCAAGTTGGTTAACGACTGAAATCAGGCCAGGGGGAAGGGGCGGTG
>CM032228.1:40490000-40620000 GCA_019009955.1 Riptortus pedestris
GATCAAGTTCGTTAACGGCTGAAATCGGACCAGGGGGAGGGGGGGTTTAGAGTAGAGGAGTTTCGAAATATCTCCGTTACTGTACGACGGACCAAACATTCGGACTGAACTCGGACCAACTCAAACTGAAATCGGACCAGTGGGAGGGGGGAATGTTCGAAAAGTCGAAATAGCTCCGTTATTATGCATCGGATCGAAAAATTGTATAGAATCAATCTTATTGCAAATTAGGTTTATAAATTTTGTTATATACATTTATTCTCTATCTTGAATATTAACCGAGATATTTGCATTTTTATGAAGTCCGTGGGACATGTGGTTGGATATAGTTCGGATTGGGGGCTCAGGTTCGCCGTGCGAGTTAGGGCGTTGGTCCCAATCTCGCGTGGTAGACCTAGAGTGGTGGGTTCGAATCCCGCCCTGAGCAGTAGGAATTTATTTAGTGACGGACTCATTAAACAAACTCCTTGAGCCCACCCTGGCTAGAAATGGATGGTAACCTGTAGATACCTGTAGTCTAAGTAGCATCCACGTAATAAGCATAAAGTGAAAGTTCGGAATAAGTTTTCTTAGCCGGCTTTTCCTCTGCTTGGTGGAAGCTCCTTCTAACCTTACCTTACCTTCGTTATTTCACTTTGTGATAGGTAGTAGGTCTGTTCATCTTCCTTCTTTAGTTCTAGGACTACTAAAATTTGAGTTATTAAAATATAAATTTTTCTTAAAATTCAGAAACCCTTTCAGTTGGGAATATACTAAATGAGCTGAAAGATTTCAGTTTATCATTAAATTAAATTCTTGTTCAACCCCTGCCAATAAAATATTATCTTTAAATACAATTATAATTATACCGTCTATAATTAAATTCCACACTAGCTGGGGAAATACTAAACCTTGGGGTATATTTCTGTTTCGTGAAGTATTTACTACTTTGTTGTGTAATGTCATGTCAGCGTGTCTATTCAGAACATAATTTTGTATTCACGTATAAACGTTTCTAGGCCATTTATTGTTATGTAGAGATTTGATTATCGATAGCCACAAGGCATAGTCACAAATGTTTATGATCTTGTAAATTATCTTTTTGGAGATCTCCCAATCTGAAGAGTGCATCTATGGTAATCGTTTGTGGCATGAAACCATATTGATTCAGATGTATTAGTGAACCCTTGTTCAGGCTAGAGTAAAGGGTGTACATATATTCTTCTCAAGTACTCCATCCACGTTTAAGATGCTAGTTGACCTACAATTGCCTTAAGAGAAATCTGCTATTGAGGTCGTACATGACGCGATTTTCGAAATTTTTCTTCAAATGTCCATCGATCCTACTCAGGAGATGACGAAAATGAGATCTGTTGAAAACTGTATGTATGTATATATATATTCATATATATATATATATATATATATATATATATATATATATATATATATATATATATATATATATATCTGTTACCGTATTTTGTATGTCTAGCGGTCGCAATTTTTGTCTTATCATTACCAAACTTTATATTTAATCGTTTTATACAAAAAGAAAGGTCAAGTTCGTTAACGGCTGAAATCGGACCAGGGCGAGGGGGGGTTTAGAGGGGGAGAATTTTAAAAATGCTTAATACCTCCCTTATTATGCGTCGGATCGAAAAATTGTATAGAACCAATCTTATTGCGAATGTAATGTTCTATAATTGTTGTTATTCACATTTTTTCAATATCTTGATTATTAACAGAGATATTTGCATTTTTTAATTTCCGGTCTTCAATAAACCCCCACTCCTACTCATCTCATATTAACAATATTCTATTATGTTATGAAGCACATTATTTAAAGCATAAATACCAAATATTGTTCTCATTGAACTTTTAAGTTTTATAAATGCAAATACGCGACGCACGTGGGAAATCTGCTTAGTTAACGCAGCCCCTACGTGACGGACTTTTATGAGTTCACGTTCATGCTCACTTCATGTTCATGCTGTACTCTTGGGTCTATGTACATCATTAGATAATGATGACTTTTTATTTACGGAATGCGCTTCAAAACAGATTTTCCAGCATTACAGTCGTACGTTTCCCATTAGTCTCTACTACTACTCTGTTTTCTGTTTAAGTGCGAATGAAATTTATTGCTTCCGGTTTATTTAATAGTGGAAGTACATGATGAAATGTTACGAACTTTAAATGTGTTGTTTGCTTACGACCATGGCTAAAGAAGAAATACGCAGATAACGATTTTCAATAAAATCAAAAGGTCCGTCAAGCAAGTGGTGCTTAAAATGTACAAATTTCCTTTGAGATTGAATGTGACACCTGGATGATCTCATCTTCTAATCCAGGGGTCTCCAAACTTTCCAGGCTTAGGGCCATACTGATTACTCCAGTAAGTTCCGAGGGCCAAAACCATATTATCATTGTTGCCGGTGGTAAAAAGTGAAATAGTCCACTGATGAAAAAAAAAGTCCGAAAAAGTATGTATTATTAATTTTCCTGTCATTATCTGTAATTTCTAGATTAGTCGTAGAGTACAACAATGTTATGAGTAGTTAGCCCATGACCATATCAATGTAGATGTCATATTAATAATTATTCAACATAAAATTACAATACTTCAGTAAACTAAATTTAATTTACTATAAAAAATATGTTTGTCTAAAATGAGTTTTCAAGTATGCTAGCTCTCCGCGGGCCGGATAAAATCTGTCCGCGGGCCGGATGTGGCCCTCTGGCCGTAGTTTGGTGACCCCTGTTCTAATCTATTCTCTATTTCTGCCATAGACAGATCCCTTGGTCAACAGAATCTTAAATCTACGCAGACAAGAGATGTTTAATTGTTGAGGGACATAAACTGAAAACTCAATGTATAGCAGTTGGCGTTTCTCAAAAGGCTGACCAAAAAAATATTATAGTTCTTTTAATATTCGAGATAAAGAAGCCATACATATAATAGAAGTTGTAGATAATTAATATTTCAACTAGGTTGGTTATATAAACTGTTTCGATCAGAATTTTCAGTTTGCCCCCCCCCCAAATGTACCCCTCTCCCTCAAGGCCGTTTCAGCAATTACCGAATATAATCATTATTTTTTATTGAATTGGTAAAATATCCAGAGGTTTTGTCTAAATACAAATCATGTAATTTGTAACGTAAAATCTTAAATGATATCTTCACACTGAAAATATTTGTTATATCTCACAGTGAAAGTCCAATGGAAATAATATTTGGTATTTGTTTCGAATAACGTTTTTCACAACCAACAGCTTATTGGTAATTTTATATGAGAAGGAGGGAGATTAACCTGCAGCATAAAATTCAAATATCTTGGTTAATATTCGAGAGAGAGAAAACACGTATAGAATAACGTAGTTATAGGAAATTAAATTTTGTAATAAGATTAGTGCTAAACAAATTTTCAATCCGACATATATTTGGAGAAATTCCATTCTTTAACCCCCCCCCCTTGAATGATTTCCGCCATTAACGAACTTGATCTTTAGTTTTGCATACACTGTTTGGTAACGATCAAATAAACGATATATATATATATATATATATATATATATATATACATACATAAACCCTCACACACACTCACACACACACACACACACACTTTTGAACGGACCTTATTTTTGTTAACTGGATTGGGGGTTGGGTCGATGCTTGGATGGAAGAGTTGATTATTCTTAAGGAAAATCTGCTAAAAGATTTTGATTTTTAGTTTAAAAAAAAGGGACAACATAGATACAGATATTAGTTATTTTTTTAAAAAAATGCGCTAATGTCAGCGAAAAAAAGATGTAGTGATTGTAAATCATTGCTAACATCTAATTTATTTATCGGAGGAAGGAAAAATTTTGGATTGCATAAAAAGCAATATCATGGTTTATTCAAGCACGCTCCCATATAGAATATGTAATTGCTATATCTTTTAACCAAGGAGACAATAAGTAAATCAGTCATTCTGCGTTCTCATTACAGTAACTAGGGGAAAGTGGCGTAAAACCGGGTATCTAAGGATTGAAGGCTTCTAGAAACTACAATTTTTACCATAAATAAGTAAAGTTTTGTTGAAATAAGTCTACTTATCTGTTAACGTAACTACAGTTACAAAAACAAAATCTAAATTTTTAAAGAAGTTCTACCCTATTTTTTTTGTAAAAAGTCATTTTGCCCGGTTTTACCCTACTAATGGGCTGACCATTAGTAGGGTAAAACCGGGTACATATGTTTTACTTATGGGAAAATAAAAATGTAAAGATTTTTAATCAAATTAATGTTTTTTTTGTTAATAAAAAATATTGTTTGGTGCATTAAAACAAACCCCCCCCCCCTTTTTGGGAACGATACAAAAAATAAAGTAAAAATATAAACAAATGTTGTTATTAATCTTTTTAGCTATTTCAAAACAATTATATATTTCAAAAAGTAAATTCATAGTTGCAAGACATATCATATTATTTTTCATTATACATGATTTTACAGTAAAATAATTTTAAAAAATAGGTAAAATTATACTTTTCATGTTTCGAGAATCGTGGCATAGCTGCTACCCGGTCTTACTCCACGCGTAAAGGTTAAATAAAACATTGTGTTATTAGGGCATAGCAAATCCTAAAGACAATTACTTAGTGCTAAAATAAAAGTAATTAAAACTTGTACTAAGGGAACTAAATGCCTGTATTCTAATTGGAATAGGAGCACAGTACAATCAAAAATCTTTTCCACCAAAATCATGAGCGGGTTCCACGAAAATTGAATTATTGTCACTGACACAAAGCAAGCACGGCTAACGATTTGGCGTAATGGCCGCTGCTTCTTCTTCAAAGGTGGATTGTAGTTCCTCCGTCATCAGCCCGACTGCAGTATACACATCGGCTAAGAGGAGGTACCCGCTTTGCTCCGGACTACCCGCTTTTACGCTAATCACCCCTACAGAAAAAGTATTATTCATCAGGTTATCATTTACAGCATTACATAGAGATAACAATTACAGCCCTTCTTATAAATCACTTTAAAACTGGTTAAGTTAGGTTTTAGTTTTATGAAGTGGCAGTAATAAAAACAATATGTCATTTCACGCGTATTACATCAGGAGCACAAGATAATACTCATACACCCCTCCCCTACACAAACACACACACATATATATATATATATATATATATATATAATGTATGATTATGTTCTAGTATCAACACATAAAAGCCATAAAAAGGTCTGTGTTGACTAAGAAGATTTCCGTCGTTTTGGTGTGACCGGGTAGCTGTTTTATCTCACCATATATTTTCTATTGTTACGTATAAAATTTGATGAGTAGAGGTTTACTCAGGGTGGAAACAAAAAATTAGGAATAAGTCGCTTAATATTTGAGTCGAAAGAAATGTATTTAGCAACAACTGTAGACCATGAATATTTTGATAAAATCGGCTATATAAATTGTTTCGATCGACTTATTATAATGGAATCATTGAATTTGACCTTGAACTCTTGAAAAAAAAGATGATTACTCCCCCATTCTATACTTTATAATAATGATTAAACTATTTATATCCTTTTTCTATTCGAAATATAGAAGATGAGAGGGGAAAAGAAAACTACATAGGAAAAGGTTCATTGAATATGAGACAGCATTTCAAGTGAAAGATGGCTCCGAAATAACAAGAACGTTAAGAAAAGCCTTACCTTGACACCTTTGAAGGAGATTATTCAAAACAGGGGATACATTATTTATCAGATTTCATTTCTAGAAGTGCTGAGACACAAGTAGGGAACAAATGTACAACTTGGACCTCATATATCTTTCATTATGTATATCTACATATAAAGGAACGGATGCATTATTCCGCCGGTACAGAGTAAAACACCATTTAGAAATATAACTAGTTCTGAAGGGATGGTACAATACAATTTCAAAAAATATGCTCCATTTACTGAAATCAAACATAAATCGATCAAGTGGTAAGTACGAACGTAATGAAGTGACGTAGAGGGCATTCTTTAAAAATAAATTAAATAATTTTTTGTTAAAACAAAAAGTCCGTCACGCAGGGGCTGCGTAAACTAAGCAGATTTCCCACGTGAAGTTTTACTATAGAGAAATCTGCATACTGGTGACACGATACCACCGTGATTAAATACAAACGGTAATGAGAAATCTTTCAGTTAATTAAAATAAATTCCCAACTGAAACGGCTTCTGAATTGTAAGAATAATTTATATTTTAATAACTCAAATTTTAGTAGTCCAAGAACTAAAGAAGGGGTGGGGGCAGATGAACAGAACGTATTTGCATAAATCTCACGAAGTAACAAAGGTAATGAATAGAAGTAGCTTCCACCTGAGCCGAGCGGTTACGAAAATGGCCGACCTAATCCGAATTATACCCGACCACAGACTTCATAAAAATGCAAATATCTCGGTTAATATTCAAGATATTAAATTTAATTTGCAATTAGATTGGTTCTATACAATTTTCCGATCCGATACTTAATAACGGAGATATTTCGAATTTTCGAAAATCCCCCCCTCCCTCTAGTCCGATTTCAGCCATTAACGAACTTGATCTGTCTTTTTACAATACATAAAACGGTTAAATATCGAGTTTCGTAAAGATTAAACAAAAATTGCGACCGCTAGAGCGTTAACAGACAAAAATGTATCTATACATATATATAATTTTGAACGGACCTCATTTTCGTCATCTCCTGGGTAGGATCGATGGACATTTGAAGAAATTTGTCGAAAATCGCGTCATGAGTACGACCTCAATATCTGATTTCCCTCAACACATCGGCTACTCTTTTAGAACCCGTTGTAACTTGACGTAATCCGTTGTTACCGCAAGATGATTTTCAGATTACAATATTCAAAATAATGAATCAATCAGAAAAATGAAAATCTTAGAACCAATTTAACGAAATAGTCATCTATGTGATCCTGAATCACCCAAATTCATAATTCGTTTAAAGCAACCTTCTTATTCAAATGTCAAGAAAATGAACAGTAGGTCATGCTTTAATTGTTTGGTCGACGGTGGTCTGTTTTAAAACATTCTTGTCATTTAGTCCAGGCAAACTAAAATGAAAATGGAATAAAACATGGATATTTACATGGTGAAAGATCGAAAAAAAATGATGAACATCCAATTATTATTAAATTCAGGAGGTTCAAACACAGACGTAACTACAACTACGACTAAATCGTTATATAGGACCTTCCACTAGCTGAGCCTGTTTGAGAATAAATATAAAAGTAGACATTTATGATATATGGAAGAAGAAAGAATCTTGTTTTATATACTAACGTCCACTTTCACAACTTTGGCTATCAGGGACGAGTAATCTACAGGTTACCACCCTTTTCTAGGTACGGTGCGACTAAGGATTTTATTTAATGAGTGCTGCACTAAATAAATCCTACTGCCCAGATGGGAATTTTTCGAACTAAAGAAATCATGTTAAGAAATATGTAATTTGCTTTGTTTTTATCTTAAAACTGTCAAACAAAATTACGAAGGGAAGACTATGGCCATTGCATTCAAAAAGCTATCAAGAGTCAATTGGAAACATACTGCTCTGCTATCTAGAACATACAATTTTATAGATTCTTTATGAGCGAACTGTTAACTGGTGATTTATTATTCATTTTAGCTACGTAGAATAGGTAGGTAGGTAGAATACATTATTACCCAAAATCAACTCAATGATAATTTGAAATATATATTTTTATATTTTAAAGAAAAAAAATAATTGGTTTTGATTTGATTTTAAATTAGCATGTATTCATGGAGTAAAAAAAAAACTAGAGAATTTTAGTTCTCAAAAGTGTACCGAAAATGGCTATATTACAGTGGCGCATGAAAATGTCCTGCTCCTAATGTAAAATCCGCGTCCAGAAGTGGGAGAGGGCATTAACGAAGGCTAAAAATGCAATATCACAAATATCTCCGTTATTACGCGACGTATCTAGAAATTCCAATTTTAATTTTCAGCCACCATTGAACCCACAATTATACTCATCTCCCATTGGCAATAAGCTAATATATCACGCAATCGTCTTAATTTGGGCCTGAATACGATTTATTGTTTTTATCAGGTATAGCGATTTAGATAAGGGGCAAAATAAAATAAAATCCGTCAGGCAGGGCCTGTCTTAACTAAGCAGATTTCTCACGTGAGTCACGTATTTGCATTTATCTCAAAACTTAAAAGTTCAATGAGAACAATATTTGGTATTTAGGATTCAAATGAAGTGCTTCATAATATATCAGCTTATTGTTAATATGTCATGAATAGGAGTGGGTGCTCACTAAAAAGGCCGAAATCTAAAAAAGTCCGTCACGCAGGGGCTGCGTAAACTAAGCAGATTTCCCGAGTGAAGTTATACAATAGAGAACTCTCCATACGACAGGGAAAACGGCCGATCTACTTTTTGGCGGGAATCTCGAAACGTTCGTTATCGGCCCAAATTTAATAAAAATCCAAAAATCTCGGTTAATATGCAAGATAGAGAATAAATGCACATAACAATATTTATAGTTAATTTAATTTGCAATAGGATTGATTTTATACAATTTTTCGATCCGACGTATAGTAAAGGAGATATATCAAATTTTTGAAAATCCTCCCCTCTAAACCCCCCCTCCCACTGGTCCGATTTCAGCCATTAACGAACTAGATCTTTCTTTTTACATGAAACGACTAAATATCGAGTTTGGTAACGATCAAACAAAAATTGCGACTGCTAGAGCGGTAACAGACAAATATATAGATAGATAGATCTATATATATATATATATATATATATATATATATATATATATATATATACAGTTTTGAACGGACCTCATTTTCGTCATCTACTAGGTAGGATCGATGGACATTTGAAGAAAAACTTCGAAAATTCCGTCATGAGTACAACCTCAATAGCTGATTTCCCTCAAGGGAAATCTGCTAAAAATGCAAACATCTCGGTTAATACTCAGGATTGTATTAAAACATACATAACATCATTCATAGAACATTATATTTGCAATAAAATTGGTGGTTCTATACAATGTTTCGATTCGACGCATTATGACGGAGATATTTCGAATTTTCAAAATCCCCCTCTAGACCCCCTCCCACTCCAGTCTGAATTCAGCCGTTAACGAACTTGATCTTGGTGTCAAATATATATTAGAGTTAGATAGATAACTTTAGACAATTTTGAATAGACCTTATTTTTCCCCATCTCGTAGGTAGGATCGATACCTAGTTGAAATTTTTCATAAATCGCGTCATGAGTACAACCTCCATTTCTGATTTCCCTTTAGGATAATTGGAAGTATATATAATTAGGGCGTTTATCAAAAAGTTATATCATGAGGTATGCTAGTATTGTATTACTATACAATTTTTGTTTTACATAGTTTTTTCTCTAACTCAGTTATTATCTTATTTATTAACGTCCAATTTTTTTTACTGAGGCTAATTGGTACGTCCTGTTCACAGGTTACCACCCATTCCTGTAGGGGGCTACGGATTTTATTTTAAGAATTTGTCACTAATAAATTCTATTGTCCAGGTGGGATTCTAACCTACGACTCTACGGTTGCCTAGTGAGATTAAGACTAACGCCTTAACTGACATGGCTAACCTGAATCCCAATTTTAATATTTAGCGAGGTACATGTATTCTTTTTAGTTTTCGGTTATAGTTAATCCTCTCTTGTAATCATACGATATTCACTTAAAGCAGCTACTATGTATCAGGATATATCTCGTATCCTGCCTGTATTTCATGTTAACGTAGTTTCCTTATTTTGAAAGGATGTGAAATGACGTCCAGTTGGGATATTTGCTTGACTACACAGCTCCAGTGACGACTGTTGTTATAATTCAAGTCTTATCATTGAAAACTTGGAGTACTTTAATCATTTTATGGAATATATCTCTCGTTGCTGAGTGCGTCATCAATGGTAGTACTATAACAGTTGTCGGTGGAATTGATGAAAATAAAATAAGGATTGGGTTTAAGTTTGGATGAAATCCTCTCGGTGGAGGTTTAGGAATTCTTTTGAAGTGGAAACCTTGCCACTGGGATCAAGGGGCGGAGGTTAAAACAATAGGAAAAGCCTCGGAAAAAGGAGTGTATTGCTCCGGAAACCTCTTTTCCTGTATCCGTTTGAGTTAGGTATGTTCCTTTAACCAGCTCACCGATACTTGTGAGCGAATTCCTCCTCCAATGGAATTTATATGAGTTTTTGCTGTAATTAACCGAAATTAACTTGTTTCGAGCTCCGCTACTACATATATGCTTGCAAGCGTTTTACTGAAGGTCGATATTATTATTCATGAAATCCCTGTGAAGGAGTCCAAAGGTTTTAGTTTAGATCTCTTTTTTTAATATTTATTGAGCCACGATAAAAGGCCCAAACCAGGGGCCAAAAATAACTTTTAGGTTTTATTTTAAAACAGTTTCAATGAAAGTTTAATTTATATTTTTGACTCCAAAATTAAATACTCCATCAAAATCTTTGTTACAGCCTTTTTTTTGTTTTTAAAAATGTTCTTATCATTTTTATTTTTTAATTCTTACAATTTCAAAATTTCTAATAACTGTTTTAAATATATATGAATGAGCAAAACATTTAACCTTCCTATTTAAAGTGATATATTAAGTATTTATATTTGCACTTAGATAAAAAAATTGATCAATAATATTTGAAAAAAAATATTTGGTCCTAGTGTTTCAGATTTGAGCGGAATTATTCGTTTTGACATTTTCTATAGTCTCGTTTGTACGTACCTTGCATAACTCAAAAACAACTACACTTAGAATTTGAAATTTTATATTTAAGCCGGTTTTGACCTTTAGTTGTGTTCCTCTACTTTCATTGCAATGAAACTAAGAATGAGGAGACATTTAGTGTATGGCGAAAAACATTTTTATAAATTTATGCTCTCTTACTATTAAGAGATAGTGTTGATTTGAGTAGGGGTTTTATTGTTTATTATAAAATGAACTAAAAATTAAATTCTATTATTGGAATAATATTGGAATAGAGATATCGAATGTCACTTTGGAACGAAATAATTTTATATGAAGTGCCGCAAAACATTTCGTTTATTTAATTCTGTAGGTTTGGAAGGATATAATGTGGTATCCACATCAGATTTTTATTGACATCCATATCAACTCCTTTGTTATTCTTTCTAATTGATTCTTTCCGCAATACTCTGGATATCTTTATCATGTATTCATATATTCATTATGTTTACTAATTAATTGATAGTTTGTTATTTATTTAATTTGATCTTAGTGATTAATGCAGGTTTATAAGGTCATGACATTGTCATTTTATATAACTCCAATTTAAACCGGGAAAAGTAATTAATATACATTCAAACTCCATTATTCAGCAGATTGAATGGTGTTTCAGATAACTTACATAATTTAAATGGTTTGTTTCAATTGCAATCAATTCTGCAAACATAGGCATAGCTATTATTTTCTTTTTTTATTTTAATAAACTCAGATACAGACTGTTGTTCTCATCTTCGTATCTCAAAATATTCTGGCCACTTTGTTCATATGGTTGTGTTAAATATGTTGATATATCTCGATTCACCTCTGCTCGTTAAATCTTTAAAAATCGCACACACTATTATTCTTAAAGTTAACATAATTTTTTTACACAGATATCGGTAAACTGTTGGCTATATTTTCCACCAGTGTCAAATTATTTTTTAACTGAGTTTTTGACCGCTCTTTTCCTGAAAGACTTCATTCTTTTTGTCAGGTGGCTTTCTTACCAAAGAATGCCCCTAAATCATTTATTCAGTTGGTGTTATGTGGTATTTGGTCAGTAGAATGCAAAAGAACTTTTAGGCAGTCTTGATAAAAATGTTTAGTTTTTGCTGTTTTTAAGCAATTTTACAAAATTTAAAAATCAGTGTCTTTAATTTTCATATCAGTTACCTTCGAAGGTTGCTATTCCGAACATAATCAATAAGTTATTTTAAACTAGGTCGATGAGAATTATAAATTGTTCTCAATCCATTGACTTACCATTTCAGCTGTGGCAGTGTTTAATTTTTTATGATTATCTACTGCCAACCATTTTCTTCTTGTAAGAACTTATTTTTAAATGAAAATGGTTTAAAGCGTAACGATCTAGCTTATGTTACCTAGTTTAAGCAAATATTAAAACTACTATTCGTTGAGTACACATTTATTTTGAGGATTAGAAAATAATCCGCCCGTATGATGGAATTAAAAAAATACTAAAAACTCAAAAGTTTTAATTTTCTTAATGGAAAATATCCTAATTTTTTTTTTTTCTGCGACCCAGTTTTTGTAATAGATTTACTTGAGAAAGTAATGGAGATCACATGCATGTGGATATTTTTCATTATTAACTGTTCTTTCAATTTATAAATATTTGATTGAGTGAGTTCTATTCAGTATTCATTTGCTTAGCTTTATTTGAAATATTATTATTCAAGAGAATACCAGTAAAGACTCGTTCCTAATTCGTTTATATACATGATATCAATGATTTGTATGTTTTAATTTACATTCTTACTTGTTATCACGTAGGAACCGTGTTGAATTATTAATTGTAAGTGAATGTATGTATGATTTAATGGCAACATAGAATTTACGTAGTTACCCTATTCTTCTAACGCCAAGCGGCAAAGAGAGGGTTATTATTATTATTTATTAACGTCCACTTTTTTGCTACTATTGGCTAATGGAACGGGTTTTCTAGAGGTTACCACCATTTTCTAGCCAGGGTGGGACGAAGGATTTAATTTAGTGAGTTCGCCGCTTAATAAATTCCCTTTTGCCCAGGCGGGATTCGAACTCGCCACTCTAGGTCTCCCGTGTGAGATAAAGGCCAACGCTTTAACTCACATGGCTAACCTGAGCAAGAGAGGGCTAAACGAGTCATGGTTTGCCACAAATGAACCCAGGTACCATCATGTAAGTTTTGCGGGTATACCATGATAGAGCCCCTTGTACTGAACTCTATGTTCCATTTAAAGGGGTTATTGAGTGTTGTTTGGGTTATGATTGGAATAACAGGTGCAGGTTAACTGCCAACTGGTGGCACCGGACGAGATGGTTAAATATATAATTTTTGTTGTCTTATTGAACCTAAAATTCGAAATTTAGATACCACTAGTTTTGTTGAAGCTTAAAGAATAAATCGTAACTCTTTCTAACTGAACTGAATTTACCCAAATACAGGCGATGTTTACTTTTCTGATGAACCACCTTTTGTGATTTTCTGTATCGATTGAGTGACGTGTGGATGGATCACGTTTAGATTTAACTTACTTTTGTATCAAAAAATCAAATCCTTCTCTTCTGGCCCTTCACATGAAGCAGCTGTATCAATGTGCTGACCCGCATATATGCATCTCTTGTGCACTGTGTCACTTGCCCAAATTTAAAATCCTGAAATAGATAATAAATCATGAGATGATACCATGAGCGCGCCAGCAAGTGCGTGGGAAAACTGTTTATTTTACGTAAATCTGTCTGACTTTCTTCATTTATATTCAAGTTTGTCTTTCTGCAGGGATAAGAATGCAGTCCACACGGTGCACACAGGATTGAGTGTCGAGGGGCTAGAGATGGTATTGGCTAGATGAGGGCTGAAGACTACGTGCCTTCCTATACTGGGAGAGATTTCCTCCTTATTAGTGCCTCGTCACGTGCACACCTTTATCAAAATCATCCTTCTGCCTCGCCAAACAATCCTAACCTTCTGTCTAATCTTAATCCGAGGCTCATCACAATATTTCATGCACAAATGCAGAGCTCATTTATCTAATAAATTACAGTTATAGGCATTAGTGAATTTGGAAAACTGTAGCTGTCCCTCTTCGGGGCGTTTATTACTATTAACGAAATTAACACCGCTTTAAACAACAGGATATTGCGGATCGAATAATAACACGGTGTAACTAGGTGTCGAAATCGTCGAACCCTGCGGATACTCATCCCGATCAACTTCCATTATACAATCTGGGAAATAAATATATCAAAATTTGTAGGAACGTTAACTAGTTTTTTTAAGATAATTTTCTATGTAACGGCAATTTATTTTACGAGTGTCTGTTCGTTTGGAGTTTCATGTTCTTGGCTTTTATGTTATGTTGCGTTTAGATAATAAAGTTTCTCGTTTTACTTTCCATAATTTTATTTTTAGCAGATTTCCCTTGAGGGAAATCAGCTATTGAGGTCGTACTCATGACGCGAGTTTCGAAAAATTTCTTCAAATGTCCATGGATCCTACCCAGGAGATGACGAAAATGAGGTCCGTTCAAAATTTTATATATATATATATATATATATATATATATATATATATATATATATATATAGATAGATAGATAGATATATATTTGTTTGTTAACGCCGCGGTCGCAATTTTTGTTTGGTCGTTACCAAACTCGATATTTAAACGTTTTATGTAAAAATAAAGATCAAGTTCGTTAATGCCTGAAATCGGACCAGTGGGAGGGGGAGGGGTTTAGAGGGGGAATTTTCGAAAATTGGAAATATCTCCGTTACTATACGTCGAAAAATTATATAGAAGCAATCTTATTGCAAATTAAATTTACTATAAATAATGTTATATACATTTATTGTATATCTTGAATATTAACCGAGATATTTGCATTTTTCTGTTTTCAGTTTCTGAGATGAGTTCGGCTAACTTCGGTTCTAGTCGTGAGTTTCCGTCAAGAGCTAGTTCGGGCCCTTCCCGTAACTGTTTGACTCTCTATTCTGAAATTTCTCTATTATAAAACTTCACGTGGGGAATCTGCTTAGTTTAAGCAGCCCCTGCGTGACGGACTTTTGTATAGATTTCATTGAGATTATATGTTTTAATTTATGCCGTATGTGTGATATATGACATGATATATGTTCAGTTTTATTACACAAATTTTAACTTACAATTTTCCCCCCTTCTACAGTAATCCTGAAAATGAACAGTTCATTTTCTGTACGTGCCACACAGTGACATTCTCTAGATCGTCTTCATATTGATTTCCTTGTTATTACTCCTTTTCTTTATACAATCATAACATATGGTTAAAGAAAGGAGTGGGGGAAATTTAATCTAGAATAATTAAAATAAATAAATTATTTAAAGGAAATACAGAAATCCATAAGTTAAATACTAGGATAACTCAAAAAATATAATAAAAAGGGATATTAATGAAGATGTTGACGAATATGTGATTTCATGTCGGTGTAAAACCACCATCCTACTTGAAAATTTGAATTCTCATATAGCCTATTTCATACTTTCTAGTAATTGAATGTCTGTCTGTCTGGCAGGGAATATAATTGTAACCTCTGTCTGTACATTGATTTTATTCATTGATCTGCACATGAAAAAAGTAGTTTATTTTTTTATTTGAAGTAACTTTTGTGATATTCACTTTTGTCTTACAACAATGTATAAACGAGATATACACTAAAACTTTAGCGGGAGCCAATAATTTTATTGGGCACTAACGATTAAACCGCACTTAACATAACTCCGTATGTCAATTAGCATTAATTCTTCCATTATTATAAGCTATATTAAAATTTTTAGGTTTGAACGGGAGTGGGGGTTATGAGAGGGACCTGAAATAAAAATTCGCGATATTTCATTGTCTATTTGTTTTTCGACAAACGTGCACGTAACAAAAGTTGTTTACTTTGTTATTTAGAGTAACTTTTGTTTTATACATTTTTTCTGGAACAATGAAACAAATAATTTGCGTAGAAATATTGATATGCTCAACAATTCTTTCCAATATTATGGGTACCTCACCAGGAAAAATTAATTCAAAACTATGTTAATATTTTGTCCTTAATAATTGAAATCTATCCATAATGCACAGGAGACGGGAAATATGACAATATGGAGAACAGTGAGGTCTTACATAAAAAATTAATTTTATTATTACATCACGGCAACGACGGGTATAAACCCTAAACACAGGGGAAATGTCAAAATATCATGGAAAGTGAAGCCTTGTTGAAAAAATACCATCACCATTCAGCCTCATGTGAATTTCCGGGCGTAGCCGGATATCTGAGCTATTATATATATATATATATATATATATATATATATATATATATATATATATATATATGTATGTGTGTGTGTGTGTGTGTGTGTGTGTGTGTGTGTGTGTGTGTTACACACTTTTATATACATTGTTCTCGTATATTCGATTCCGTTAGGGGGTTTATATGATGGCAGATATGATAAAATTATACTTTATTGTCGTGGTAAATGCTGTTCATGTTATTGCAAACTAAGTGTGACCTATTCTTGGCACGAACTGGGAGGAACAGCTGGTAATTATTCGCTTCGTTGAATTCAGAGTTTCTCTAAAACATGTGTTGCCTCTCCCTCTCCCTCCTTCTTAGGGCTGCAATCAAGAATATATAATTAGACATCTTGAAATTAATAGCGCTCGGCATGTTATTTTCTCATTATGCATGTTTATACTATCTTTGTAAATCGTATGTCGCATACAAGTGACCTTTTTCACTCTCATTAATGTCGTTTATTACGGTGGCTAATTACTTAACACCGTGTTCTCTTTCCAGAGTTGAATCCTTTGTATATTCGGCAATAATGATGAAGAAATTGCTTTGGTATGAGTTGGACATTCATTGTCCAATGTGTAGTGCCTAGATGGAGTTATGAGACGCACAAAATCCAATCTCGGTGTAACGCTCTTAATTTTATCCGTTTTAACCTTCCAATAACTTACATTGACGAGTTTTGGCGTGGCGTCTGTACGTACTACTATAACTCAAAAATTTTGAATTTTTTTTGTTTGCGGGAGAACAGGGGGGTGGTGAAAATTAGATTGATAGATTGATTTATTGGCAAATTTACACACATATTTTAGCGTGAGGCTGGCCCATCTAGTGTTAGTAATCTTACTAATAATATATAAACAAATATATATATATAAGAACTAATGCCATAATCTCAAGTAAGAAAATAAAAGCCTCGTTCCTTCACAATAGTTCAATCTGTGCGACATAGCCCACATTTATGTTTCATATTAGCTATGTTCTAACTATTCACATTCAATATTGTTACGTTTTTATTACTAAAACCAGTAATAAACGTTTTTAATAAGAGTTCTTTTGGATTGCAAAATTAAATACTCGCAAGTTTCACAGTTTTTATCACTGCACAATTTATTTCGCAATGCACAATACACTTGGTAATTATCCTTAATTACTACTCACAGTATACACTGATAGCGTCACTGTTCTTCAGATTACACAGTCCAACAATTCACTCACGGTCACTGAATTTCACAACAAGACGGCACTGCACTGTCCTTGCGGCTCTGCACTGTCTTAAACACGGCACTAAACTGTTACTTACAGTCACGGCACAACACTGTTCTTCTTATAAAAACACTTTACCGCACTGCACTAAGTCGCACTGTAGCACTGATGTGAACATCAAGACAGGTGAGAATAAAACTGACTCGCTCGCGGCAAGCCCTTCTTTATATAGCTTGTCGGCATACATCAAAGGGGAATTGTCTGGACCCCTCGACGTCTGGCTGGAAGGTACTGGTAGGACCTAGGACATTCTGTCGGCTTCTTTGATCTACGTCACACTTTCCAAATACGCGACTCTCTCCCTGAAGGATTATTCATGTATTTAATTTTCGCAACAATATGTATATATATTTATTATTTTTTAATTTAATAATATCTTATACGACGTATTTAATAATAATAATAATAGTTAATGTTTGCCAGGAGGACACTGATGATGGAGCATATGCTCTGAAAGCGCTCTGTCACACAGATTAAACTATTGTGAAGAAACGAGGCCTGTATTTTCTTACCTGAGATAATAATTCCTTTACCATCCAGCACCTCAAAAATGGATAATGCCATTTTATATACATAAAATAATACATTTTTATAAATAAATGTTTTTAAGTAGTACTTAAACTTCTAAAATTCTTATAAACCTAATCTGATTAGTATTATTTAAACATCATATGTGTTTACATTTATTTATTTGTGTACTGTGGCCTGTAAATTGACTGCCATTGACGTTTCTATATTATAGTGTTTAATTATCAGGACAATTATATACATTTTGCCCTTGCCTAGTTGCATACTGCTGAAAGGAAAAAGTAAATCGTGTTCAGTTTATGAATGTTCTCAATGTGAAGAGTTGATTTCCAGAGACATTAAGTTATCACTTGATGATATAAACGTCTTCAAGTATTGCTCTCTATGATAGCTGTATTGTGAGCATTGCAATAATAAATGTTTTAATCCATCTGATATAAATTCCTGGCAGCATTCACAAGTTTCTCCGGATTTTATTATTTTCATTTTCTTATTGTGATACAGCTTCAAGTAATCGTTATTTGAAATTCTCAGTTGGCTAACTAACCCTACTTTCTTCATAATCACTTTGAATTTCAGATTATCTTCGGGTTGGGGACTGGTATAATGACAGACACTTCTATAAAAAGAGTCGTATGATGTACTATATACTCTATTGATGTCGGTGGAAAATTTTTATTTTTATTTGCTAGGAAATTTGTTTCACACGAGATATCGCTAAAGCACTCCTGCTCATTATTTAAATAATTCCTATAGCTTTTAATTGTGAGACCCAATTATATTTCATGTTATAGCTACTGGCATCCAGCGCTATTATTCTATTGAAACATTGTCTTGCTATTCTATTTTTAGAGAGTGAAAATTATAAAAATGCAATTTTCTCTGCGCCTGCTAGAGACAAAACAGTTTGTGTATGGCTTTTTTTATTGACCATGAATAGATCTGTAAGTTGTGCTCCATAACATTTTTGGATCCGATGCATTCGAATGGAGATATTAAATATCACTTTCAAAAGAAATAATTTTGAATGGAATTCGACAGAACATTTTGTTTACTTAACTTAATATGAGTAAAAGGAAGTCAAGCGGTGCCCACTTCAGATTTTTGTTCGATCTTTACCAAACTCATCAAACATTTAATTGTTTCATACAAAACTAAAGATCAAGTTTGATAATGCCTACAATCGGATCATCAGGATGGAGGGGGGTTAAGAGGAAAGTCAAAACTTAGAAAAACTCCTGTATCAGTCGTCTAAAACTTTATGGTCTTACTTAACAATTGTTGTTATATCTATTTTTAATTTTAAACATTAACTAGGACGGAGAGAATTTTAACCGTAATATCTTATATATTAGTTTTCAGCCTTGAAGGAGATAAGGAGTAGGGGGCCCTTATCTCGTATTAGCATTAAGCCAATGTATCATAATATATCTTATTCTAAGTTTAAATGCCGAATAATGTTTTCATCTCATCTTTACTGTGTGAGATACATGCTAATATTTCTGTGTGACATTGTGTATTGCAGAAGCCTTAGTTTTTAGCAGATCAATATCATACTAATATTTAATGGAAACTGATAAAATTCAAGACGAATTATTATAAAAAAACAAAAAAATTACATTCACTCAAGTGCATAGGCATGTGTCAAGTTTGATTTTGAGGTCGGATCGAAAAATATTATTTAAATCAACCATGTTAGGCATATTCTGTTCTGCAATTATTTTTTTATTTCAATTGTACATAAATTTCGAGTCGTGTCTTCATAGGCTTCTTACGTATTTCCTCTACATAGTAACCCTATGTGGAGGGATTTTATTTTTCTGCACATCCCATGCATATTTGCATTATATTTCCATTTTTTCAAAACATTCAACATTTTTTGATATAATAATATATATGCATAATAAAGATGTAAATAAGAACATGAAAATTAAACGACAAAAAAACATTAAAAAAGAACAAGGAATACAAATAAATAGGTAATAAAAAAGACATAATATTATATTTTCCTCTCTCAACTTAAGAAAAATATTGCTTTTATTAAATTTAGGTGTTTTGAAAATAAAATATCGGGACTGATAGGCCAGGCGGTAATATGAGTCTTCAACTGTCTTTGTATGTCTTGAGTCAGTCTACATTCATAAATCAGGTGGGTGAATGTCTGTTCAGTGTAACTGTCGCATTTACAAGTATTTGAGTCAGTAAGTTTGAATCTGTTTAAGTAAGAGTTTGTATTACCGTGCCCAATTAGTATTTGTGTTAGATAAAATGCATGTTGCGGTTGTGAGATATTCGTTTTTAAGAAAGGGATATATAATTTTAGGTGTAATCCACCGCTGTTGCCACAAATTAATACTTTTTTTCTGTTAGTAAAGACTTCAACACAGTTAGAGTAATTTTATTGTAAATTGCCTCTTCACAACTTTTAGAGGGTTTTTTGGCTTGGATATCGACAATTTCATTGCTCATGATTCTTGCAGGCTTCTAATACAAATAATAACAAATACTGGAGTAATTGTTAAAACTAATTTGAAATAACGTCAAAAAGATGTCATTTCTGTAAGTGAGAAATCGGCTTAGTTTACGCAGCACATTTAAATAGTCTGCTTCAAGATCCGCTTTATTTCTGTGTATTTAATACCCGGGAGAAATACTCATAACGCGCCAATAGATATTTTTTTGGTTTACCTTTTTTAGTGTCGTTTTTTTAATTAGTTTTAACATTTTTTTCCCCTTCCATATGATTGAAACTGGAATGAATAGATGGTAGGTTGTAAATGGGTTCTACAATGGCATCCAATGGAATCTACATTCCCCTTTCCCTTTATTGATTCAAACATTGTGGTCCGGGAACATGTAGAAACCATGTTGCTTTCAATCTCAAACTAATTACTGTTTGATGTTTTGTGTATTGGGATGAAAAATCCTACGGGCATAAATTACTTTTTAATTTTTTTATTTTCAGCAGTACGTCGGCTATTTTGTGTGCTCGTATTGACGATACATTAATTCGTGTGTACTCACTATTCGTACGACACAATCCCATCTTTTTTTTTTTTTTTTTACTTAAATAATTAATCAGTTTATTTTATGAAATATATCTCAATGCTAATTTTAATATTTATTTTTGTGAACTCCTAATTAGGTGAACAGGACTTGCGAATTCTGTGGATTTGCCAGTTATTGGATAATATATATATATATATATATTTATATGTAAAACAGATGGAAATCATAACTAATGTAAACGGTGAATAATTTATTCCAACGATATATGTTGTTTTTATACCACTTGCTACAATGTCGAGATTTCTATACTATCAGATGTAAACACCGATTGCTTTCAAGTTTAAACTCCTCGCTTAATTAAAGATATCGTACAAGTTTGTCTTCTTTTTTTGACTGTGTAAATACATTTCGAGTGAAATTGGGTGACAATAAAGTCGAAGAATTAATTGAATATATACATTTGGTGCCTCAGGATGGCCATTTGCGTTAAGGAGATGGTTTTAATCTCACTAGGTAAACCTACAGTCTTGAGTTTGATTCTCGCCCGAGCAATTGCAATTTATGTATTGATGAACTCATTATATAGATTCACTAGTCCGGGGTTAGGGTGGATTTAAAAGTTTTATCAATATATCCGAGTTATTATTGATAATTGTTATATACTTATGTGTTCAATTAATAGTGATATATTTCTTGCATAATATTAAATATTTCCTTATACCTATTATATTTTTGACATAAACCATGAGAGTTCTTAAAGGATTATCCTGATTTAAACCATAGTGTGATCCTTAATACAAGATTAGGTATTTGCTTATAAATAATATAATTAATTCCACAATATAGAGGCGAATGCTACAAGGTAATAAATTTCAATGATAACAAGATCTTCATGTGTATATTTAATATATACAAATCCAAATGTAAATTCAATACGACATTGAGTAAGGTCTCAGCATAAAATTTAACAATAAAAGAATATTAAATGACATGAAAATTGAAAAACACAGTAAATGTCAAAATTAATAATTTGTAACTTCTGGTGCCAGACCCCTACCATTAAAAATAATCTGCTTAATCCACTTACGAAAGACTACAAAATGCCTTAAAACGGGTCAAATCCTGGATTACTGGTCAAAAAATAAGAACCAGCCTTGAATCAGTAAATGTTCTCTGGAGAATGAGTATACACAGCTCGGTGAGAAATAAATAATTGCTGTAGATCCGAATCAATGCTGCATTGATCGTAACCCGAAGTCACGATGTTACCTCACAGACCTAGTAACGAAACTCAGAAAAAAAATATATCACTTATTTAGGTACCCTCACATTTGGGTTTGGAGGGTAATGCAATGGCGGATTTAGAAGTTCGTGGTGCTCGAGAAGATTTAGGAGGAACTTTAGTTACCTTCATCTTCCCAGATGATTGGAAACGAGATTTCCAAAACCTCATATTTAAAGGTGGATGTCAGACTGGACGAAAAAACATGACTATAAACTGCAACAAATCAAAGAAATTACCGAGCTTTGGAATACTGCCAGTAGAAAAATCCGAAAAGAAGAGGCCGTTTTTGCCCGTGTCAAGAACAAAATTGACACATATTTATTTATTGAAAAACTTATTCCCACCAACCTGCGATTGTTGTAATGCCCATCTTACCGTTTCGCATCTTCACCTCAATTGTAAAAAATACGATCTTCCAAGAAGAGCTTTGAATCTTAAACCGAACTTAAGAGAACAACTTAGAGACAATGAAGGAGATATAAAAAGGCTTTTGGCATTTTTAACTGTTACTTGTTTATTCCAAGAAATATAGATCCATTTACCGCTAATGACAATAGTAGATGCGATATATTATAATAAATAAATGCTAGATTCGTCTCAAATTATTATTAGGAAGGACGGAGACAACCGCCACAATTGTAGGAACTCGAGGGCTCCCGAACATTACCGAGTTATAAGAGACTAATAAGTAGTCGTTGCAATTGGACAACTCAATGCTCACATTGAAATAAAACTAAATATAAAAAAATGTCCGTTCTTATAAATAATAAATCACCTTTAAAACCGTTATTATCTACTGAGGTTCATTGAAGGGCTGGAAAAAATTCTTCTTTTGTAGACTTCTTTAACGGTTTCAAAAATCTTTATCACTCTAGACTTCTCAAGGCACAGGACCTGTTAAGGAGACAAAAAGATGAACTAACGTCTTTGAATGTGATAACCTACATTTAGTCTTAGTACTTTACCGCAACTCATTGGACCATACAGTTCTTGGTAAATTGTAGAAAGCATTTAAAAAAGAGGTTCCCCCTGACAGCGGCTAATTTTGAAGGGGCAAAAGAAGTTAAGGGGAAAGTTATGAATGAAACATGAAGTAGCAGACAGAAGCGACCTACAAGCCGAACAAGGTCTGTTCCCAGCTCTCTTCCAAATACTTTTTTATCCGCCTTGTATTTTTTGTATATTTTTGCATTCTGTTTTCTCCCGAAATATTAAATTTTCTTTTCTTTAATACTACCTCACCTCTTTAGTTCCAGGGTTATTCTTGTTATAACAGTTTTTTATCGTTCCCTTATTATTATGTTATTCAGTTATAAGGATAATTTGTGGATTTTTGCATAAATAGGTACAATTAAATTATTATTCTTTTACTTACTCTATTACTTAATGGGTTCCTCTATTTCAGTTCATTTCGCATAAAGAGGCAATAAGGTATTGAAATGAAACTCGTGTCTCGATTTTGCCGAAATTTCTTCAAATGCACATCCAACCTACCTAATAGGTAATAAAACTGTGGTTAGTCCAAATTGATCAGGATCAATAAACGCCTTGTCCTCTACAAATGCTTAAATATATGAAGGGTGCACTTTCAGAGGCCAAGCTCCATCATCAGTGTCTGTTGACGAACAAAATTTTTGAGAAGGCATAACAATCATAGCAAGGTACACAGTGTTCAAAACAGTAACAAAAACAACATGTATAGGATAAAAAAACATTGGAAAATTTAAAAAATATAGTTAACTAGTAAATATAAATACCCCACGAGCGTACTTAAAATAAAAAGTTAAAAACACTTTAAACTATCTAAATTAAAAACAAACTAATTACTAGATAAAAAACTTATATTTACTATATCACAATGGGATGAAAATCACCATGAATGTGACCAACGGAGGAACTGGAGAGAAAATGAAAAAATAAACACCAAATGTTAATAATAATAGTCCAAGTTAATATTTATGTTTATATGTATTTATATACACAAGTTATGCACATGCGCTCACGCAATTATGTTCAATTATTGCTTTAATTACGAATTTTATCCATCTAATGTTTAGTTAACTTTAATTACGCTGTCTGTGTGGTCCTAAAGGGCCTCAGGTTTCCCGTGCGAGTTAAGGCGTTGGTCTTAATCTCCCGTCGTAGGCCTAGAGTGGCGGGTTCGATTCCCACCCTAGGCAGTAGGAATTTATTTAGTGACAAACTCATTAAATAAACTCCTTAAGCCCACCCTGACAAGAAAAGGGTGGTAACCTATAGATAATCCGCCCCGATTAGCCATTGTAGCATAAAGTGGACGTTAATTATAATAATCAAATAAACATTAAAGTTTCTTTTATTTACAAATTGTAAAAGAATCTTTGCATAGTTATTTGTAAGATCTTCTTAAATATTTTACTCTTTTTAGTTTATTCTGCTTAGTTTATGCAGCCCCTGCGTGACAGACTTTTTCCTGTAGTCATGTTTAGTTTTAAATTTTAGTAAGTTAATTTTCGTTTAAATAATTAGTTTGGCGACTAGCTCTAAAGTGAAAATAACTCTGCTGTAACTATAGCGGTATTTTCCGTTATTCTCTAAAAGTTCATTTGTAATTATTGTAAAAGAAGTTAGGTACATTTCAGTTGTAACTTGTGCCATTGTATTCGAGAGTCGATTTTCTTGGTGAGGCTCTGGGAATTAATGTCGTTATTATAGTTTGTTGTAGAGCCGGGAAGTTAGTAGCATCCAATCAGGGCTCTAATCTGAGTATTAACAATTAAAACTTTGGCCTCCTAGGTAAAACATAGCCACATCTCCGTGCTTAGCGGGGTTAGTTGGCCCTCTTTGTATTTATGGCCTGTTCCTGGCTAGTTTCTTCCTCCATATATATCCTCCCTGTTCTTTGTCTCTAATGGAATTGTGTCCTTTCTCTTTTAGCAGCTTCCCATTATTATCAGCTATTGAGGTCGTCCTGGTTTTCCATAGTCCACAAATTCTTCCTACTTGTGGGTCTGGGGTGGTGTGCCTGTGTTTGTGGGCGTGCTCGGGCAAGTTAAGCATTCTGCTTATTTCCTTAATGGCCGGAATCTTATCAGGTGGAGTTTGGATTTAGATAACGGGATAAGTCAGAAATAAATCTATTATTATGTGGCTTAGTCAGCCACCTGTGTTTAATTATTTAATGGAAATGTATTTTCGGATTGTAGGGCATTTCGTCATGAGCTTAGCTTAGGCACCGTATGCGTGACTGAGGAATTATCACTGACTTATAAAGGGGTATACGGACTAAACAAAATTCGACCACAAGTAACTACGTCTGATGGTGTGATTTTTTAGATGTGTGTGTGAAGGGAGTCGGTGTCATCGAATGAGTTGGCCCTGGCTGAATTTCGGACTACTGATGGTAAAATCAAAAGTCCGTCAAGCAAGTTTACCACGTACTAAGCAAATTTACCACGTACGTGCCACATATTTGCATTTATCTCAAAACGTAAAATTTCAATGAGAACAATATTTGGAATTGCGATTTTGCAATCGTATATATATATATATATATATATATAAGCGATACACACACACACACACACACACACACACACACACACACACACACACACACACACACACACACTTAGTTAGTTTTGAACAGACCTCATTTCCGTGATTTTCTGAATAGGATCAATGGGCATTTGAGGAAAATGTTCGAAGATTACGTCATGAGCACACCTTCAATTGCTGATTTTACTTAAGTGCATGTACCCGTTTTTGGTAAATCAAATAAAGAGTTGGAACGCCAGTATTAATGATACAGGCCGATGATTGAGTACCAGTGACGACGGTCTTCACCGACAGGTGTGACAACAGTTCCCGATTTTATTTAAAAAACAGATTTTTTTCAACCATTTGAAAACTCTTGATTCCAATTCCTGGAAGATCTCCTATTTTGGTTTGCTTTAATTCCAGCAGTATCCCATTTCACCCGCTATTTATTTACATTAAGGGTTAATCGAAATGGGCATTGTTACAGGATTCAAATCATGTTGACAGACCTCTCTCTGGTGGACTCAGTTATATCAAGGCAATTTTTTTTTTATAGAACATTGACAAGTTAATAATTAATATATTTTGGAGAATTAAAATTTAGCTCAAGTCGAGTAAGAATTACAAAATAAACTTTCTCTGTATCTTTTTTATCTACAACAAAAAATGTACTCCAAAATATAATCATGTTGATTTATTACATAGCAAACACTAATCCTAGATAGAAGTGTGGTTATTTTAATCATCATTCCTAGGATTATTTATAAAATATTTAGGTGTCTATTCTGGTAGTTTTCTGAAAGTGAATATCGTCTTTGGCCTGTAGCTAGGTTTCGCCTATGGCGGATGTTTCTTCATCGTTTATGCCTCGTTCTATTCTGTGAACTCCCTTGCGTATACATAATTTTTTATGGCACTCTGTTGCGACATTTGTATAACTTATCTTACCTGTACTGTTGATCTGTCTTACAACCACAAAGGAAAGGAGGCTTGACCAATTAAAAGGGGTTATTGGTGTATCATTTCTCCATCTGTACTTCTCTTTACACCTCCAAACATATTTGAGCAATTTGTCTCTCTTAATTTATTCCGGGAAAGATTTTTTAAGAGGTGTTACAATACTGGTTATTTTTTGTGTGAATTTACGCATACTGTTTGGTGTGTATATTGTCACATCTAATAAATTTGTGGTATAATTGGCCTAGTGTATCACTTAAATTATTTTACTAAGTTGTATTGATTATTTGTTCATCAGCTTTACATATCTGTGTTAACAACCCGAATTTTTCTGATGGTTGTCCTGTATTTATTAATAAGCAGACTTAATAGTTATTACTTCATTTCCTGGACTCTTTTTTCGGAATATCATCAATTAGCCTACGTCATGGTTCCATTGAGGTCGGGGCTGTTGTGTAATATCTATATCTCTATACCAGAGTTGGGCAGTAATTAAATACTTTTGTAATTAACTACTTTTTCAACTAATAAATACTAGTTATGTAATTGCAACTACAGTTACAAAAATGTAGTTGGTAACTGTAGTTGCATTTTCTAGGTTTTGCAATTACAGTAATTGTAGTTGGTATTCGTAAATCCAACTACTAAATCAAATAAAAAGTAGTTATAAAAATAATTACAATTAGTAGTTGTAATTGTAACTGTAGTTATTGGGTAATAACTACAACTACATATAGATCAACTGTTTTATACGTTCCAAAGAGCGAATATATTTTGATCGCCTCTATATAAATATTTACATTCATGGTGGTGATGAATGGATCATCTGAGACGAGCCATGTTCAATTGGTGAAGAATTTGTCAGAACTGAAGGTGGAGGCTCCTATCACTACACTGTATAGTTCCGGCGATCGCCTTCTGTCTTTAGACACTCCCGAAACTAGCCTGGCACAGGGCACTCCAGTCTGTCTTCTATATCCGTCACCAGTCCTCGGCGACGAAAAGATTTTTGAAACAAATTACAAGTGGCAGAGAAAGTGATAGTGAGAACGAGAACTCCTTATTTTTTGGAGCAGAGCAGTAGAGAGATTACAAGAGCATTACAAAAATTCTGAGTAATTTTAATGGCTAATTTGTTTAAATTTTAAAGGTTAAAAGTATTATTTAATTTCATTCGACTGTGGAAAATATAAAAAGTCCGTCACGCAGGGGCTGCGTAAAATAAGCAGATTTCCCACGTGAAGTTTAGTAATAGATAAATATACATACTGGTAACACAACACCACCATGAATAAATACAAACGGAAATAAGAAATGTTTCATCCAATTTCAATAAACTGCCGACTGGGAGCGTTAGGTTAGAAAAGTAAACAAACGCCCGCCTCACACCGGAAAGAAAAACAATTACTGAAATATATCAGAATATAACATATTAATTTTATTGAGAACTATTTACTATATCTAGTACTGTACTAGAGACCTTAATAATGAGTCAGAATAATTGTTATCTCAATCAATCAAATTTTAGTAGTCCAAAACCTTTAGACGGGGGGGGGGGGATCACCAGAACATTTTTGCATGTATCTCGTATAATAAAGGTCTCTTCAATACAATTTTTGGTATTTTATTAGTATTATTTATTAACGTCCACTTTTTGCAACTTAGGCTAATCGGGACGGGTTATCTACAGGTTACCACCCTTTTTGGTATTTAAACTTTGAATAATGTAATTTATTATGTAGCTGAGTATTGTTTACGTAACATGAGTAGAAGTGCCGGTTTGCTGATGGCTGAAAACTAAAAAATGCAAATATCTCGGTTAATATTCAAGATATTGAATAAACGTATATAACAATATTTATAGTAGATTTTATTTGCAATAAAATTGATTCTATTCAATTTTTCGATCCGACCTATGGTAACGGAGATATTTCGAATTTTCGAAAATCCTCCCCCCTAAACCCCCCCTCCCCTTGGACCGATTTCCGCCGTTAACGAACTTCATCTTTCTTTTTACATAAAACGACTAACTATCGAGTTTGGTAACGATTAAACAATAATTGCGATCGCTAGAGCGGTACAGACAAATATATAGATAGATAGATAGATAGATAGATAGATATATATATATATATATATATATATATATATATATATATATATATAGTTTTGAACGGACCTCATTTTCGTCATCTCCTGGGTAGGATCGATGGGCATTTGAAGAAAAATTTCGAAAATCGCGTCTTGAGTACCACCTCAATAGCTGATTTCCCTTAAGGGAAATCTGCTAAAAGGAATTTACATATTATTTTTCATTTATTTGCATTAAAATTATTTTCAGTTAATATAATAATGTAGTATATGTAATATAATAAACTTTTGAATATAAAGACATTGGATGTAGTTATTTCTTAACAGCCTCAACTACTTCAGTCAGTTTTTTAAAGTAACTACCCAAGTAACTGTAGTTGCAACTACAACTACAGTTACAATTGCTAACTGTAGTTGTTTTTGGAACTACTGATTTTCTTAACTACTAACTGTAGTTGTGAGATTTCAATTACAATTACTTTAGTTGGAAAATGTAGTTGCCCATTACCAATACCTAATTACATTAGTAGTTGTAATTGTAACTATATTTCAAATAATGTAGTTATAACTTGTAATTGTAATTACAATTTTGCCCAACTCTGCTCTGTACTATTGGTTTTTTTTTTTTTTTTCAAATCAGACATCAGATTTTGTAAAGTAATGGTTACATTTGTGCCCTCTTAGCATTTTAAGGTAATTGAACTTGCAATATTTGGTTTGTAATGTTATTGCACTATTGCAGAGAACTAGTCAAACTGACTGGCCCTTGATGGGTTTTGAGCTAAAGATTTTGTTGTTTGTCATCGAGTCCATCATCGTCACTCTCTCATTGTTGCAGCCTGAGTTGATCCTTCTCTTCCATGCAACTCTACCATTCATCATCTTTTCTTCCCCAAGCTTCCTTCATATTTCTCAGCTTTTCACGAAAGTTCTTCGTGTGTGTTTTTCTTCTCACATCTTTGCGAAATACAAGATGTTTTGTTTAAATATTTTTTCCTGCCTACGTATGACCCTGTTCCGGGCTGAGAAATTTTCTTTCTATGTAATTTGACAAAATTTATTTTAGTCGATTGGAAGGGTGTTCTCAGTTGTGTACTCTAACAGAATAGAAATGGACTGAATACTGAACTCCTGTCGTAATACTATTTTAATTCAAGTCCGATCTGGAGGAGTTTGGTTTTTTTTATTAAAGCATGTCATTTCAGATATCTCTGGCTTTGAGATTGTCATGGATAGATGCTGCTAGAAGATCATAAAATAAATAAACTTTCTTATTTCACTCTATTTTATTAAAAACTTTAAAGTTTCTCTATCTTTTCCCTTACAACTAAATCATTTTAAAAGAAATATCTTTCCTTGAAAGTCACGCTAAGACTAAAATTGTAGACATAATAGGGTACAGCTGATATGTTAGCTGATTGAGAAATTGATTTCCTATTCATGCACTGACAGATGATTACAGCATGTTTAAATTGCTTTTAATTCCATTTGTGGGTGTGTGTATATATTTCATTAAACCAGTATTCCGTACCCCTTCTTCCATTCTCTATTTCCTAAATTGTTGACTTTGCTCTCTGGGCTAGGAGGTTCTGTGATTATCTGTTAGTTATTTGAAACAAACAGTTGGTTATTTTAACTAATTTCAGTGAATGGATATAGTGCTTTTATTTTATGGTCTACTAGCATCTTACTATATTCTCTCAAAGCTTGTTGTCATCTGAATTAACATGCTATTACAGATAATTAACTTTTACCTGATCGGAACAGAATTAAAATAGGTTCACCTGAAAAGTAATTGTGTTAAGCCCCCCTCCCCCCTGAAACTAGTGCTTAATATATTTTTATCGAAGCCCATTTTTACAAAATCAGCAACGATTCTCTATTCCTTGGCCACAGTTCTCGCCAATGTTTTGTGTATCGTTAATTTCACTTCCCGAAAGAGGTTCTTCAATGGGGGTTTTCATGAAGTCATCCGGCTTATGCAATGCAACTATAGTTTTATTGGTGTCCGGCTTCATTTCTAGATGATTCTTAAATCACGTAATAGTAGGAATCTTATAATAAATATTAAAACTTATTTAAAAAGCTATAGTCTGACACAAATTACATGTATCTATCCAGTGATGGATTTACACCTAGGCCCGTGAGGCCTGGGCCTAGGGCGGCATAATTTGAAGGGCGGCAAAACTTTGAAATGCCAAAATTTCAGAGGCAAAAAAAAAAAAAAATAAAGACAATCATTTTCAAAAATTGGTTCAGATTAGTTCTTATAAAAAATGTTCTATAGAATATATTATAATTCATTAATTTACTTCTCAATCTGTATGGGTAAGATGGTAATTTTTTAATAGATTAATTATAGTCTTTGTCGAGTAATATCCTATACTTTCTGTTCCTTTAGTGAGATTAACCTCACGTGTATAACGCGTTTTGAAATTACTAAATCTGAATAACTTCACAACTTGTTTTTAGTGTGAAATAATAATAATATTGTCTATTGAAGCTCAACTAGTCCAAGAAATTAATTATGACGATATAATCGACGTTTCAAAGCGAATCAAAGCCAGGAAAAAAAAATTTCAAATTGATTCATATTAAAAAAAATATTTATTATTTATCTGTCTGAAGTTTATAACTTATTTATCTGTAATGTTTATTGGTTATATTTAAAAAATTATGTTTCAATAAATAAAGTGATTTTAAAATAAAAATATTGGATCAAAATTAATGAAATTCATTTAAATGAACTTTATTATCAAAAAGGGCGGCGCATCGAACGGGGCCTAAGGCGGCAGCAAGCCTAAATCCTAGCCTGTATCTATCTTAATCAGGAGCTGAGATATTCTTGTTTAATGATAGTACAGTTTCCCTTAATCCACGTTTTCTTTTCAAACTTTACCATTGTGTAACTCAAAAAATACACGAGAAAAAAATACTTCATAAATAAACTAACTTTAAGGCCTAGAATAATTGGACAAAATTTCGTATTGTTCTGAAAAGGTTGGGTTGTGAGCTGTGTTGATCTTATATGGACTGACTGACCCATCCTTGGTATATATGTTGTATTTGGTACCACAGGCATTAGATTTTATTGTTGCATTGCCACAGCAAGCCTGGAGTTATATTTTAGCAGATTTTCCTTAAGGGAAATCAGCTATTGAGGTCGTACTCATGACGCGATTTTCAAACATTTTCTTCAAATGTCCATCGATCCTACTCAGGAGATGACGAAAATGAGGTCCGTTTAAAATTATATATATATATATATATATATATATATATATATATATATATATATATATTTCTGTTCGCGCTCTAGCGGTCGCAATTCTTGCTCAATTTTTTTTTACCAAAGTCGATATTTAAACATTTCATGTAAAAATAAAGATCAAGTTCGTTAATGGCTGAAATCGGACTAGCGGGAAGGGGGTATAAAGGGGGGATTTTCGAAAATTCGAAATATCTCCGTTACTATACGTCGGTTCGAAAAATTGTACAGAATCAATCTTATTGCAAATTAAATTTACTATAAATATTGTTATATACATTTATTCTCTATCTTGAATATTAACCGAAATATTTGCATTTTTATTAAATCTGAGCTGGGACGAAGTGACTTTCCCGCCAAAAGCTAGTTCGGCCGTTTCATTAATTGCTCGGCTCTCGTAAAATTTCTCTATTGTAAAACATCACGTGAGCAATCTGCTTAGTTTACGCAGTCCCTGCGTGACGGACTTTTTCTAAATATAATAACCAGTCACTTCACTTATTATGTGTAAACTAGCAAACTCTTTTGATGTCTTAACTCAACTTGCCACACCATCTTATAGTCCCTTAACACGTGTAATCTCGACATTAGGAAGAGTCTCGTAGGCCCTAGTGGATTTTGGGCAAATGTGTGCCTTCCGTTAGACCTGTCTTTAATGGAAGGCATTTAGCCTTGCCATAATACTCAGATGTGGTTACAGATTATTTTTACTAAATCGAATTAGAGCTAATGAGACATAAAGCGCACTCTCTTCTGCTGATATTGTCAGACCATTCCCGCTCATTCTGTAGATCTGTCTCCCACGACCCCACTAAAGCAAGTACAAAGGCCTACTTGGTTGGGAGGTTTATCTTCAGTTTGGGGCCCTATTTTCAACAAATTGGATAGCTTTATCCCCAAGAATCCCAGTAACAAGGGCTCAAGGGGCACTTCACATATCCCTTATGATGTGTTTGATTCTCATAAAACTGGCCTCTTATGAGAATGTTTCTCGTCTCAGGAAAAGATGTTCTTATTCTTCTAGCCTCACTCCCCTTATCTCTAATGATCCTCCACTTGAATAGAGATGTTTTAGTGCTTATTATATTTTTAGACAATATAAAAGACCATCTATTTTTATTTATTTAATATATGAGCTCCGCAACTAGGCAATGTTGCTCAGTATCATTTATTTTTAATGAACATTACAATTTTTAAATAAAGAAAAGTGTTTTCTAAATATTCAAACATAGCATAAAATATAACTAAATAAAATTAAGCGTTAAAATAAAACAACGTGAAACTATAAATTTTGGGATAAATCGTGATATGAGGTTGATGGAAGTCTAAGGCACAATTTTAAAAATGTATTTTACACTATTGTCCACAAAAACACATTTTATTATTACACACGAAAAAAACAAAGACCATGTAAAACAAAAGTTAGAATTCATTATATTCCATATTTATTTATTTAACTCGGCTCTTTAACCTAGTTCGATGAGTAGCTGCGAGACGAAAAAAGGAAAGTTCTAATAACTGGTTAGGTATTGGAGTTTCGAAGAAATATTATATAACGACAAATTTTAAAAGATTGGTTCTAAACATTTTTTGATCCGGCTCATAATAATAATAAAATAAGTATTTCGAATTCCCCATTCTATTCCATGTCTTTGTTCAGCCATTAACTAATCTTTTGTGTTGAATGAAAAAGTTAAATTTCGAGAATGATATATTAATATTTTTGATTCAAGACCAGAAATCTTAATTGATGACGTCATCACTCTACATTTCATTTAAAGGCTTACTGTTAACGTGTGTTGACTAAAAGAGAAGAGAGGGTTTCCTGAACACACACCTCTGTTAATTTTTCAGATAAAGTGCATATTTTATAACATTTATTGAAAATTAAATTTGCATTAGGATTGGTTCTATACAATTTTTCGATCCGACGTATAGCAACGGAAATATTTCTTATTTTCGAAATTCCCCTCTAAACGCCCTCCCACTGGTCCGATTTCTGTCTTGAACAAACTTGATCTTTCTTTTTGAATAAAACGATTAAATATTGAATTTGGCAACATCTAACAAAAATAGCCACCGCTAGAGCGTTAACTGATATAAATATATATATATATATATATATATATATATATATATATATATATATATATTTATATAAACAAACAAACAAAATAAGCTGCCCTCTTTCTGAGGGTACCTGTATGGTCAGCCTCCTGATCTGCCAATTTCTGATAATTGTTTTTTTTTTGTTTCTTTTTTTTTTTTTAATTTTGTTTAAATTGTATACGAAAAGTTGGACTAAATTGAATATTGCAAATTAGGGGGGGGGGGTATCTCAGGTGAGAGTGCAGCATATTATTTTTATCTTTATAGAGAGAGAGAGAGAGAGAGAGAGAGAGAGAGAGAGAGAGAGATCCTCCTTGGTCGTATCGATGGACGATTGAGGAAATTTTTCGAAAATCGCGTCATGAGTACAACCTCAATAGTTGATTTTCCTTAATATTATAAATATTTAACCGCCATTAATAGTATTGTTACGTTTATTACCAAAATCAGAAGTAAATGTTGTTTATTAGAGTTCTTTTGGATTGCAAAATTAAACACACACAAGCTTCTGAGTTTGTATCACTGCAAAATTTATTTACAATACTCTGCACACTTGGTTAATTATTCCTAATTACTACTCACAGTATGCACTGATGCTTCACTGTTCTTCAGATTACACAGTCGAATAATTCACTCATGATCACTGAAGTTCACAAAAACACGGCACTGCATTGTCTTACCGCGGCAATATACTGTTCTTTTCATAAAACACTTTACCGTACTGCAACTAAGGCGCACTGTTGCACTGAACGCTCTGATGATCACTTGAAGACGGGTGAGAACAAAACTGACTGTCGGGCGAGTTGTACGCGCTTATATAGAGGAGCGGTAACATCAAAGGTAACCGTCTCGGAGGTACTGGACTCTTAGTCTGGAACAATCCCGGCTCCACTAGACACTTCAAGCGCCAATAGTCCTTCCTCGGTCGGCTCCTTTCATCTCCTTCGTACTTCCTAAATACGTGACTATCTCTGTTTAATTTTTCATGTATTTAATTTTTGCAACAATATTAAGTAAACAACAGTTTGCATAAATGTTTTGAACAGAGATACGATAATATCTAGCAAATTGTGATATTACTTCAAGTAGTATTCCTTTTGAGTAATAACAAACGATATGAACAAAGTTGACCCAGTAAAGTAATTTTAAATTATTTGAAGTGGTCTTTAACCTCGTGACTCTTCGTGAGAATCATTATGTCTTTCATCAAAATGACTGCACTCAAAATTAGATACGATTCCGAATACTCCAGGTGGAAAAAGTCACTTTGATTTTGTTCTCGGTCGGAAAAAGCTTATCATCACACTAATTGGCGTGTGTATATTTTCTCAACTGAAGTGCATTCTGCTTATTCAGAGTACAGGTGTCACCTGTTCATTTCTGGAATAATTATGAATACAATATGACCATTGATAACTTGAAGCACTCGGGAGGCACAATGAATAATTTAGGAGATCTCAGAACTCAGGCTGAACTGATTTTTGACATCATTAACGTTGACGATGTTTTATATATGTCAGTATTATGAATATATACATATATTCCACACTAATTTGTATTAGGGAAAGGGACTCTTTTTTAGACTTAAGTTCGAGGAAAAGTTAGCTAGGTAGTAATTTTTTAAGGCATATAATATTTAATTACTTGTAACTTTTATTTTTTGGAGATGAACAGAATTATTTCCCATTTGGAATCTAGTTACCGTATTATCCGTATGCGCACTGTATTACCGAAAGTTTTGGCTTCTATAACTCCCAGTTCTTAGAACAATTGACGAGGAAAAATAGAAGTGGATGAGACCTTGGTCATGGGATGCGGCTGAAAATAATAATATGATGAGACTAAGTGAGACACTCTTCACTTGGCGGTGGCTTTAAAATCATGAAAAAGACTACTTGAAATAAAGAAATCAAGGAACTAAAAAAAAAAAACTCAGTCGATGATTGATTTTGTTTCTGGGTATTTACATTTTCAGGGAAACCTGCTATTAAGGTCGAGCTAATGACGCGATTTTTGAAAGATTTCTACAAATGTCTGTCCAGGAGATGACGAAATTGTGGTCCGATCAAAATTATATATATATATCATTACCGCTCTAGTGGTCACATTTTTTTTTTTTTATCGTTACCAAATTCGATATTTAAACATTTTATGTAAAAATAAAGATGAAGATCGTTAACGGCTAAAATTTGACCGGGGAAGGAGGTTTTCCATAATTCTAAATTTCTACGTTAGTATACGTCGGATAGAAACATTGAAACCAATCTCATTGTAAATTTTAGTAGTGCCTATAAATTTTGTTATATACAAATTTTCTCTAATATGAATATGAGCCGAGATATTTGGATTTTTTTAGTTTTCAGTAAACCCCAATCTTACTCATGTCATATTAACATTAAGCTGGTGAATCTAGAATTCCTTCATGCTAAGCTTAAATGCCAGGTAATGTTTACGCAAGACCTTTACTATGCGAGTTAATCAATTACAATTCTTGTACGAAAATGTTTATTTGATCTATACCATTCTGAATATTTAACCGTTTTGGTCAAAGGAAAGATTCATATTTGTTAATGTAGGTAGGATGAAAAAATTGGCTACGCTTCCACTATAACAATTTATTAAAACGGCAGAGCGCTTTCGATGCTGTACATCTTCGTCAGTGCCTGAAGGTCTTGGATGCTAACTTGACGGCTCTTGGAGCTTGAACTTTTTTTTAGCAGATTTCCCTGAAGGGAAATCAGCTATTGAGGTTGTACTCATGACGGAATTTTTAAAAATTTTCTTCAAATGTCCATCGATCCTACATATTATATAACGAAAATGAGGTCCTTTCAAAAATCTCTCTCTCTCTCTCTCTCTCTCTCTCTCTCTATATATATATATATATATATATATATATATATATATATATATATAGATCTATCGATATATTTGTCTGTTATCGCATTGACAAACGATCAAACAAAAATTGCGACCGCTAGCGCAATTTTTGTTTGATCGTTACCAAACTCGATATTTAGTTGTTTTATGTAAAAAGAAAGATCAAGTTCGTTAACGGCTGAAATCGGACCAGTGGGAGGGGGGGGGGGTTTATAGGGGAGGATTTTCGAAAATTCGGAAATATCTCCGTTACTATACATCGGATCGAAAAAGATTACAGAGTCAATCTTATTGAAAATTAAATTTACTATAAATATTGTCCTATACATTTATTCTGTATCTTGAATATTAACTGAGATATTTGTATTTGTATTCTGCGTGTGCTCGGCAGCATGTTCCGACTTTCCGCCGTGAGCTCTGGCGGCCGTTTTCGTAACTATTCGTCCCTCGTGAATAGGTTTTGAGGTTTCTTACTACTACAGTTGTTATTAGGCAGATTTCTCTATTGTAAAACTTCACGTGGGAAATCTGCTTAGTTTACGCAGCCCCTGCGTGACGGACTTTTATAAAATCGGAGCGGATAACGGATGAGAGTTAAATTTCACGTTGGAAATCTGCTTAGTTTACGCAGCCCCTGCGTGACGGACTATTTCATACTACCTACATTAGAAGTCACTTCCACCTGCCAGAATACCAACTCAGATTTGTTATTTGGCTAGAATCGGACCGGGAAGGGGGGGGGGGAGGTTTAGTAGGGGGAATTCAAAAATTCATATTTCCTTTATTATGAGTTTGAAAATATTAAAGCCAATCATGCCCTACAATGTTGTTCTATGCATTTCTTCTTATCTCAAATATTAAGCGAGTAATTCCCACTTTATTGTTTTCACTCAAAATATGTGACAAGTGTGTCATATCAGCAAGAGGGTAGTCTGCTTAGTTTACGCAGCCCCCGCGTTACCTTTTATTAATATCTTGTTTTAGATTACAGTTGAATGCTATCACTACTGATAGTATCAGTTAAAATACGTTATCGTGATATTTTACAGGCGGCAAACTTGCTTGTGCTTCATATAGACGGCACTCATTCCTGGATAGTGAGGTATTAATGGCAGTAAAGCCATAGGATAGAAGGTATAGAGGCTGGCCTATTCCCTTTAATCTTGCTAATACACCTGTGTGCGATCGAAGGGATCACCTGTGAACCATCGCAGACCCTTTGACCTAGTAACAAGTTTAATATCTATAGCCTATAATAAGTCTTACCTAATATCTATAACCCATAATAAATCTCCTTTTTTTCACTTTTAGCAGATTTCCCTCAAGGGAAATCAGCTATTGAGGTTGTACTCATGACGGAATTTTCGAAATATTTCTTCAAATGTCCATCGATCCTACCTATTAGATGACGAAAAAAAGGTCCGTTCATAACTGTATATATATAGATCTATCTATATATTGGTCTGTTATCGCTCTAGTGGTCGCAATTTTTGTTTGATCGGTACCAAACTCGATAATTAGTCGTTTTATGTAAAAATAAAGATCAAGTACGTTAATGGCTGAAATCCGACAAGTGGGAGGGGGGTTTAGAGGGGAGGACTTTCGAAAATTCGAAATATCTCCGTTTCTATACGTCGGATCGAAAAATTATACAGAATCAATCTTATAGCAAATTAAATTTACTATAAATATTGTTATATACATTTGTTCTCTATCTTGAATATAGCACACAAAAATATATATAATTTTGAACGGACTTCATTTTCATCATCTCCAGGACAGGATCGATGGTCATTTGTGGACATTTTTTGGTAATCGTATCATGAGTACGGCTTCAATAGCAGATAACCCTTACGGGAAATTTTCTAAAAATAAGTTATTATGTTTTCCTTTCTGCGTTAAGGTAATGGTCTATTCTAAGTTTATAATGAGTAAAATAATACAAAACTCATTATGTTATGAGTGTACACCTAAGGAGAATCATAAAAGACCGACGAAGACAGAATAATGGTGCAAATGGTCACAACTGGTTTATCTGATAATGACAATAGAAGGGGTGTGCTCGTCAAGGAGGGGGTGGGTCATTGAGAGCTAATCAGCTGTGGCGAGCTAGAAGCAGCTGATAAAATGCTCCTGGTCCCCCCTATCAGCTGATGTATCTGCTAAGTGCCGTTTGGCGTGTGAATTCATCAATGTCCCATCTCCCTCCTTGTCTATCAGCCCACCTTACAGGCCTCCTTTCTTTCTTTTCCCTTTACTCCTTGCTCTCTTTCCATTTTCTATAAATATCCCCTACTTTTGATGGTCCTAATGCAACGTTTTCATTGCCCTAATTTAATGTACTTTAAAAAGAAATGGAAACTCCTATAAATAAATAACTTGTAAACAAAAAAAAAAAATTGATGCATTAACTGTGGACTCTGGACTTAAAGAAGTGCATAGATTTATTAATATCATAAAACTTAAGTATCACATATTTAGGCTACATTGGTGAATTATTTAATTTTATGAAAATTACAGATTTGTATAAACACGTCGTTTATTATATAAGTCTACATACGTCATAAAATATGATGTATATAAGTAAATGTAAATAGGTGTATATTAGTGTAAGTTGGTGTATCTATCTAAATAAAAAAAGTCCGTCACGCAGGGACTGCGTGAACTAAGCAGATTTTCCACGGGAAGTTTTACAATAGAGGAATCTGCACACCTGAGCCGAGCTAGCTTTCACCGGAAACTCACGAATACAAACATCACCTCATCTCGTCTGTTATCCGCTCACACTTATTAAAAATGCAAATATCTCAGTTAAAAGTCAAGATTGAGAATAAATGTGTATAACAACATTTATAGTAATTTTAGGTTATTTATAGTAACAAGTTTAATATCTATAGCCTATAATAAGTCTTACCTAATATCTATAACCCATAATAAATCTCCTTTTTCCACTTTTAGCAGATTTCCCTTAAGGGAAATCAGCTATTGAGGTTGTACTCATGACGCGATTTTCGAAATTTTTCTTCAAATGTCCATCGATCCTACCCAGGAGATGACGAAAATGAGGTCCGTTCAAAACTGTATATATATATCTATATATATACATATTTGTCTGTTACCGCTCTAGCGGTCGCAATTATTGTTTAATCGTTACCAAAATCGACACTTAGTCGTTTTATGTAAAAAGAAAGATCAAGCTCGTTAACGGCTGAAATCGGGCCAGGGGGAGGGGGGGTTTAGAGGGGAGGATATTTCGAAAATTCAAAATATCTCCTTTATTATGCATCGGATCGAAAAATTGTATATAACCAATCTTATTGCAACTTAAATTTTCTATAAATATTGTTATATACGTTTATTCTCTATCTTGAAAATTAACCGAGATATTTGCATTTTTCAGTTTTCAGCAAACCGCCACTTCTACTCACGTTACGTAAACAATACTCTGCTACATAATAAATCACATTATTGGAAGTTTAAATACCAAAAATTGTAATCAAGAGACCTTTATTATACGAGATACATGCAAATATGCCCTGGTAACTCCCCCCCCCATCTTAAAGTTTTGGACTACTAAAATTTTATTGATTGAGATAACAATTATTCTGACTCATTATAAATTACACTAATAGATATAGTAAATAGTTCTCAATAAAATTAATGTGTTATATTCTGATATATTTCAGTAATTGTTTTTCTTTCCGGTGTGAGGTAGGCCGACCCGTTTGTTTACATTTCTAACCTTTCGCTTCCTCCGCGCAGGTTATTGAAATTGGATGAAACATTTATTTCCGTTTGTTTTTATTCACGGTGTTGTTGTGTTAGCAGTATGTATATTTATCTATTACTAAACTTCACGAGGAAAAACTGCTTAGTTTACGCAGCCCCTGCGTGACTGACTTTTTAAGTATCTTTAGTCTTGGTTAGTAAAAATAGCATAAACACTTCCTTTTACACTCTAGTTTAATAACAATAAACAATATATATAAAGTAGTGCCCGTATTTTTACAGCCCCGAGGAAGAGAAAATAAATATTCTCGAAATATTGGCATAAACTAAGATTTCCTCACCATCATTGACCAGAACTCCAAAAAACAATAACAACACTATATATATATATATATATATATATATATATATATATATATATATATGTATGCATGCGCGTCTGTATGTGCCTGTGTGTGTACGTGGGTTGCGTGTCCCCTCCCCCATTTAGTTGTGTAGTCTTACAATTAGTTGGGACTATTGATGCATTGAGTAGTATTCATAACAGATCATAATTATGGTCTTGGTTTCACTGTAGTTGAATAACTAAAAGTAATAATTGATTTCCATGTGTACTGTAATTTGGGAATATGAAATGTTCTTATGTTCCTGCTCCATTCGGCCAATGCTCAAATATAATAACGCATTGCTGTACTGGCAACTGTAATATTTCCTATTGAGTTGTTGCTAATAATAGTTGTTGTCTACTTAATCCCTCTTCGTGACCAAGTTCTGTTTAATACGAGTATGGCGGTTGGTCAGGCCAGATTTTCATAATCTACATTGACCCGCATTTACATATTACATTATTTTGTTCTTCATGTTACTACTGAAATGTCATCTATTCTTTATTCGAGGGACCTTACCTCCCATCAAAAGATAAAAGTCTGAAAAAACGATCGCAATCTTAGTTTAACAAATTGAAGAGGCGAGGACAAAAAGTTTTTATTTTGTGTGCAATAATAGTATTTTTTTAATTTTTCTTCGAGATATTCTTATAGAATCAATAGTTTCTTATTAGAAAAAAAGTCCTAAAAAAAGCTTATAGTTATCGTATGACATGAGTAGGAGTGGGGTTTCCTGATGGCAGAAAACTAACATACGAGAATATCTTCGTTAATATTAATATAGAGAAAAAATTATATAACAGCACGTATAGAACATAACATTTGCAATAAAAGTGGTTCTATACAATTCTTCGATCCGACGCATAACAATAAATATATTTTGAATTTATCGAAATTCTCCGCCCCCCACAGCTCCGATTTTAGCCGTCTACAAACATTTTCTTCATGTTTACATAAAACGTTTAAATATCTGGTTTGGTAACGATCAGACCGAAATTGCAACCGTTAGTATTAGTAGTAGTAAATATTATATATAATTTTGAATGGGCCTCATTTTCGTTATATTCTGGGTATGATCGATCGACATTTAAAGACATTTTTCGAAAATCCTACGATGAGTTGAGTCCAATAGCTAAAAATGAATTGCTCTTTTGGGATTTAAACCGACGTCAGGTTGTTTTATGCACATTCTCGAACCATCAGGCCGTGTTATTCAAAGTTCCAGAAAATCCTATCTTTTCATTCACATTTTTGAGTTGTTTAAAGATGTTGAAAGCTGAATAAAATCTTATTTAATTATTACCATTCACATTACTACTGCTGAAGTAAGAGTAAGACTAGTCGGGATAGGTTAACTATTGGTTACCACCCTTTTCAAGCCTTGGTGGGACTCAGAATGTTATATATCAAGTATATTTCTAACCTCAGACCTTTCCTGCCCATGCCAAAAGAATAATAATATAATATGACTTACACACGACCTGTCTGATTTGAATACAAGTAAAGACTCATAATGTCCGAAACCAAACTACAGTAGACATTTACAGCAGGGGTGGGGGAGGGGTTGACAATAGGCGTTAAGAGGTCCATTTGTTCCTGGTGGTGCTGGTATTTAACTTTTATATATTGAATTTCATGCTATGGTCACCTCTATAAATTTTTCTTTTAATATCGCGTTAAATCCTATATCACCTTCATATGAAATACTTTTTAATGAAACGCAATCACACATTTTGTTCTATAACATATTTATAATATTTCTGTCTTTCTTTCTTTTTTTTTTTTTTTTTGAACAAATAATGACTATTGAATCTGGTACGATGACAATTGGGCACTCTCCTTATCACTTGTTAGTGCCAAAACCAATCGGTGGTCGATTCACATACTGAACTCGTGGTCCCCCCCCCCTCGAAACTTAATACTTAAGTTCTCTATAGAAGATAGTATCTATGATATGCCGCTGGTTTTGACAGGGATGTTGTTCGAATTGTAGGCCGTAGCTAGGAGGGCGCTATCTATCGGAGAATAGGGTTTCGGCCGGTTTTGGAGTGGCCCTTCAGAGTGACTAACTCTTAATTGTCCAAGTTTCGGACCTCTTCAAGTTGAAGAGAGCCCGAGGCCTCTTCCCTCTTATGTCCAGCCCTCAGGGACTTTTCCTTTCGCTTCAATTCTTCAACTTCTCCATCTCCTCAAGACCTACTGGATCTTCACCTAAATATAGATATATATATATATATATATATATATATATATATATATATATATACACACACACACACACATTTATATATAGGTTCTCCTGAAATTAATTTACTGAACTGTTGGATTCTCGAACAACACTTAATGGAATGTTGCCTCTATTCTAAACATTTATAATAAGCGAAAGGTCTCTCCTGCTGGGCTGTGGGTAATCTAAGAAAATAATAATCAAAGAAAATTTCCCACTTCCTAGAATGCCCCACTGGTGATCTTATCTCATCGTCCATTCTCTATTTCTCTCATAGTAAGGAGCCTATGATAGTAGAAAGTGGAAATCGGGCACTTAACCAAAAAAAAAGTAAATATCTCGCTTAATGTGTATGTAAATATGTGTTGTCGATGGACATTTTAAGAAATTTTTCCGAAATCGCGACCCAACTTCACTAGGTAACCTACATTTAGGGAATTCTCCTAAAACGTCTATCGGATTCCAATTGGCTATTATCAGACTTCGAAACGTGCCAAATCTGAATTTCAGAACAGTTTACATAACTCAGTAAAAATTACACTCCTAATTATTTTTTTTTGTCCAATTGAAACTTAAAAGCTATTTTGTATTCAGAGTTTGAAGAATGTATACGAAATTTTTCATCGACTTAGGATCGTCTTGAAATGGGGTTTTCTGTTTGTAGGCAGGTTCGGAGCAATATAAATCTGGCTTAATGGCGAGGATTCAGTTTTACGATTTCCAAATAATTTATCACCTTCACAATGGAAAGAACGTATTAAATTGTTAAAAATCTTGAAAAGCAGAATTATTAATATCACTGGTCTGGAAAAAACTACTTTTTAAGATTGTTTTTACTGTGATAGGCTATTTTATTGTATTTTTCAGCCCTGATTTCATAAACTAAATCCGTTTTTCTACATCACGAAAGGTTTTTCCTCAAAGTGTGGTTGTACTTTAAGGAAATTAATAAAATTCTAATTTGTAACTTTTTTTTTTTTTTTTGCAACGGATATATATCTAAAGAAACGCAATTTTACTGTATTGCCAACCATTCATGATTAACTTTTAAAGAATCTTCTGCAAAATGGGTAGTAGCTCCCAATTTTATAATTTTGATAACACTTCAAGGCAAGATTAAATATTCAGAGTTTGAAGTTAATTTGCATACAAAATTTTGATAAATTTTCTCAATTTTTTTTGGCTCGTTTGGACAATATAATCTGTGTTAAATATTTTTTACGAAACATGTTTATAGTTTCTTCGCCATTAAAGATGTAATAAGGACTTCGCATTATACGTACATAGCATTTTCATATGGTTTTTGGAATTATTTATAAAATATATTTTAACATATTTCAAATCTGAAATCCTAACTTCTATTTGTCTTATTGAAACCTATTTTTCATGTAATACTTTTTAGCAGATTTCCCTTAGGGGAAATCAGCTATTGAGGTTGTACTCATGACGGAATTTTCGAAATTTTTCTTCAAATGTCCATCGATCCTACCTAGTAGATGACGAAAATGAGGTCCGTTCAAAACTGTATATATATATATGGGGTTTACGCAGCCCCTGCGTGACGGACTTTTCTTTAATATCGTCATCATCATAATCCGTAGGTTTCCCCCCCCCCAATGGTGTGATGTTTTCTCTTTTACTTGGGTCATATATTCCTGGCATTCATGAAATATCAGGGTGATATTTTTGAATTATTATTCCTAAAGGATTAAAAAAAAAACACTATGTTAGCCATTCTATATATAAAGGGCGAGTTAACCATGGAAATTCTTACTATTCTGAGTCTCTAGTTTAAATAAACCATCACGCAGGGGCTGCGTAAACTAAGCAAATTTCCGACATGAAGTTATACAACAGAGATATCTCCATACGAGAGCCTAACAATAACGGAAACGGCTGAACTAGCTTTTGGCGGGAAACTCAGTCGTCCGGTATCTGCCCATGTTTAATAAAATGCAAATATCTCGGTTAATATTCAAGACAGAGAATAAATTTATAGGACAATATTTAGTAAATTTAATTTTCAATAAGATTGGTTCTATACAGTTTTTTGATCCGACGTATGGTAAAGGAGATATTTCGAATTTTCGAAAATCCTCCCCTCTAACCCCCCCCCTCCCACTGGTCCGATTTCAGCCATTATCGAACTTGATCTGTCTTTTTGCATAAAACGTTTAAATATTGAGTTTGGTAACGATTAAACAAAAATTGCGACCGTTAGAGCGGTAACAGACAAATATATATATAATTTTGAACGAACCTCATTTTCGTCATCTCCAGGGTAGGATCGATGGACATTTGAAGAAATTTTTCGAAAATCGCGTCATGAGTACGACCTCAATAGCTGATTTCCCTTAAGGGAAATCTGCTAATAAAAATTTGCAGAAGTAGGACTTGGAACTACTGAGCTTATGAAGTTGTATTATCATATACCCGTGTGAAACTCCTGTTCTCCTCTTCTGTTCGTTCTATTAAAATCTACTATGTATATAACAATATTTTATTTAGTATGAGACTATAATAATAGTATGTAAACATTGCTGGGCTTATAGTAGAGATAAGCCCTGTGGGGCGGGGAATATGTGCCAAGTGCATCTTATACAATATCCAATATCTTTCTTCTATGTATATTCAAGGTAAAATCCATCCTCTTCTACCTCTCTCTCTCCCTCAGACATAAAAACGGCAGAGCTTAATCCTTCTATAATGAAAATTGAGAGGTTTAAACCGGAGTGGAGATTAGCATACTAAACCTCTATCCTATACGGTTTATTTCTAGTGGGATCTCCCGTTTTTTAAAATAGAAATACCTCCGCTTGAGAATCATTTTTAAACATTTCTGTCCAAAGATTACAATATCTGCACTATCTGTTCTATCAATAAATAATTTTTGCTTGAGTCTTCTTCGACCCTGTGGCAATCCAAATGAATCATCATGTTATGGCAGGCGAAAATTTAATTTGTTGGTATTATTTGGGCTCAATAATCCACATTTAAGTAAAAAATGTTTTCATTTCTCTTATGGCTGGGTAGTGAGTGCGGGGCTCATCATCAAGTTTTCAAAGCAGATCTTTCTCTCAACTATAAAAAAAGTCTGTCACGCAGATTTCCCACGTGAAGTTTTACAGTAGAGAAATTTCACAAGAGCCGATCAGTCAAGGAAACGGCCGAACTAGCTTTTGGCGGGAAAGTCACTCGTCCCAGATTTAATAAAAATGTAAATATCTCGGTTAATATTCAAGATAGAGAATAAATGTATATAACAATATTCACAGTAAATTTAATTTGCAATAAGATTGGTTCTATACAATTTTTCTATCCGATGCATAATAATAATAACAGAGATATTTTGAATTTTCGAAACCCCCCCCTCTCTAAATCCCCCTCCCTCTAGTCCGATTTCAGCCTTTAACGAACTTGATTTGTCTTTTTACATGAAACGACTAAATATCGAGTTTGGTAACGGTCAAACAAAAATTGCGACCGCTAGAGCAGTAATAGACATATAGACATATATATATATATATATATATATATATATATATATATATATATATATATATATATATATACAGTTTTGAACGGACCTCATTTTCGTCATCTACTAGGTAGGGATCGATGGACATTTGAAGAAAAATTTCGAAAATTCCTTCATGAGTATAACCTCAATAGCTGATTTCCGTTAAGGGAAATCTGCTAATATAGACCATAGCGCTTTCAGGGCAGATCCTCACCTTAAAACACGTAATACGCTATATTCTATGCAAAATAATGCTATAAAGATAATTTAATAATGATTTTCTAAAAGCATTAGTTAAACAATATGTAATAGATAAATAAATTAAAATATAAATATTAAATATCACATATTAAACCCCTAGATACTATAATGTAGAAACTCTTTTAGCAGATTTCCCTTAAGGTACGATCTATTGAGGTCGTACTCATGACGCGATTTTCGGAAAATCATGGACTTCTGAAATTTGATTGATTGAGAAAAGATTATTCTGATTCATTATAAATTACAGTGCTAGATATAGTAAATAGTTTTCAATAAAATTAATATGCTATATTCTGATATGTTTCAGTTATTGTTTTTCTTTCCGGTGAGCGGTTGGCTGACCTGTTTGTTTACATTTCAGACGCTTCCCGCCGGAAAGGGAGAGGAATGATTTCTTATTACCGTTTGTGTTTATTCACGTAATATTCACGGTGGTGTTAGCAGTTTGTAGGTTTATCTATTATTAAACTTCTCGAGGGAAATCTGCTTAGTTTACGTAGCCCCTGCACGACGGACTTTTTTTATGTCCTAATTATACATTACAATTTTTTTTTTAAATTAAGAACTAAAAAAACAAGAAAACACTCTCACTCATAAACTTCATATTCATCCTAATGAAGTTTAACATGGGAAAAATAAATATACTCAACAATATAAACATTAATTAAATGTCAATACTACGATTAAATAAAGAGAAATATAGGGCGCCCAACTCCAAGAGTGGATTGCATGCAGGATCAGCAGATTTTTTTTTTTTTTTTAATTTTTTTGGAGACCTCAACCAATCATTTTTAAACCCCGTCCCTTCTTTGACATTCATCTCCCGGACTTTACGAATGCTATACAGGCCATGATATTCCTAGGCACTTGTATTAATCTTGCCGTTTAAATTCTGATGAGGAATTCTAATAAATGTTCCTTCATCCTTGTTTTTAAATTACGTCCAGTTTGTCAGACATAAGTTGAAGAGCACGTCCTGCAAGATATACGGCATACACCGGAACTGTCTATTTTATTTGCCATATTTTTTACCTTGGTGATAAAAACATCTGAGATTCCTCCTTCTTTTATGCGCACTTGGTTCAAGCAAACTCCAACCTTCTCAGAAATACTTCTTGAGTAGGAGATAGAACAAGAAGCCTTGGATTTTCCCATCGAGTGGTAGTTGCCTTTTAAATCCTTCCTGTCCAACATCTTTCTCACCACAGGCGGTTCATAATCATTTCCTGCTCCTATTTCTAATATATACTGCTCAAAAATGAATAGGGATATTGGTTATTTTTTCTTATCCTATTAATTTTAATTAAATCGACCTTAATTAAATTTCTTTTTTATGGGGGAAAAGACAATAATTTCTAATAAATATTAATGACATTTATAATAATAAAAAAAAAATATGCTAAGCCCCATACATACCACAAAACAGCCAATATCCCTATTCATTTTTGGGCAGTTTATAATCCAGTTTTTTTATCAAATTAAATTTAACGTAGTGATACATTTTTTTATTTTTATTTATTTTGGGGCGTTAGCAGCGAGGCGATATTGCTCATAAAAAAAACAAAAACAATGTATATAAACAAAATACAAAAATGAAGACAGTAACAAGAAAAAATTAAACAATACAAACTAAGAAAGCAAACAAATAACAAAACGCAACAAAATAACAAAACGCAACAAAATAACAGAACGCAATCAAATAACAAAACTCAACGAAAAACAACAAGAATACACGAAACAACAAATAAAATAAATAAACAAAACATTAAATTCAAAAACAAAAAATCTTGTAAGGAAACTAGATAATTAAAAACTATAAAGATTAATAAAATTACGTAAACAATTACATACTTTCAATGGTTAAAAACAAAACTAAAATCAAATAAATAAAAATTAGTATGTACAATAAAATGGACAGATTCAATTTTCTAATATCTAAAATATTTACAATCATATGCTCTCACTTTCTTTCTCACACACATGAACGCACGCGCGCGCACACACACACACACACACACACACACACACACACACACTCACACACACACACACGTGATCAATTAGGAACCTGATTCCAGCCAACTTGTATTGCAGATGATGTGAGTCCATTGGTATCATAATGTCCATAGTATTGATCTTAAGAAAAATACCAAAGAGTGTGAACCTCCCTCTATCAAGTCCAGAAAACTCAACTGCCCTTCGCTTTCCACGAACTGTTAATTTAGTTACATTACTGTTTAAGGAGAAAGTATTTACCTTGTTCAGCAAAGGCCTTAAATTTGTCCTCTTTTAGAACCCGAGAGAGGTAAAATAATTAATCTCGTGGTTGGAATGGATAGTCCAAGTTCGAAAGTATATTATAAAAGTCCGTCACACAGGGGCTGCGCTACCTAAGCAGATTTCCCGCTTGCGTTACGTATTTGCATTTATCTCATGACGGAAACGTTCAATGAGAACAATATTTGTTATTTAGGCTTCAAATAAAGTGCTTCAATATATAATAGTTTACTGTTGATATGGCATTAGTAGGAGTGGGGGTTTACTGAAGGCAGAAAACTAAAAAACGCAAATATCTCGATTAATAATAAAATTAATGAAAAAAATGTACATAATAACATTTATAGGACACTAAATTTGCAATAAGATTGGTTCTATACAAGTTTTCGGTCCGACGGATATTAAGAATTTATATATATATATGTATATATATATATATATATATATATATATATATATATATACAATTTTGAACGCACCTCATTTTCGTCATCTACTGGTTAGGATCGATGGACATTTGAAGAAATTTTTGAAAATCGCGTCATGGGTACAACTTTAATAGCTGATTTCCCTTAAAATTGGCTAAAACAAAGTTGACAATGGCAATGTTGACAAATGTAAATCTAGAAGTGGTAAAGGTAAAAATCGGTTTCGAAAGAACTTCGGTTAACGATATAGTTAAACAAAAAAAATTATGGACCAGTATAGTGTTTACCAAAGGATAAGCGTTAGATCATGGCCATTATGGAGCATTACAAATATGATTGAAAAGTTTACTCATTCCCCATTGATAGTGGTGTTCAATCAAATACTGGGGTGGGAGCAAGAGACTGAATCACAAAATATTAAGGTAAAAAATTGCTTAGCTAATATAAATATGTAAGTAATTTCTTTCCTTTGGACATAACGCCTTAAAACATGTTTTCCAAGTTGATTCTGATTTCTGATTTTTTTTTCTCCGCAGGTATGGTTTGCTGTTGTAACAGATTTTCTCTCTGCTCCTAAGGTATATGTTATGTTTTAATTTATTTGATATATGAAGATTTAGAAAACCATTGGCTCAACAGCCCATCAATGGCCTCACGATTTTGGTAGGAAGTTAAGTATGACTCATTCTCTACCGTATTTTGGAGACATTAAAGACCAAAGATTACTACTTACTTAGAAAGTTGACAGATCTACCTAACATTTAAACAACAAAACAATGTACTGAAATATGTTTTCTTGTCACACTTATCTCCTTTCCAGTTTTCGTTAAAACTTATGTTAACGATGGATATATTGACAAATGTATGTTTTATTTTTAAGTACATTTCTCAGTTCTATTGTGTAAATGTTCTCAGGAAACACTAATAAAGTGTATTTGCCGACCAGCAGTCAGAAGCCAAAACTTTAAAATTCATAAACCAAAACAACGTACATGTAACACGTGACTGGGACACGTTTATATACATGTTGGATGTACTTGCGACTCACAGACAAAACACTTTTCTTTTCTTTTTTTTTGTTTTTACATATGCTTTATGACTGTTCAACATTTAATCAAAATAGTTCAAATTTAATAATGAATATTATTTTAAAAGGAGGTAATTGGCCAGAACCACCTCATATTATATTTAATAAATATAATAATAACTTCTAAAGTTTAGATATGGATGTAGCAAAAATACATTAGAATTTAAAGCTGAATATAAGGAATGGGAATCATAATTCAATAGATTTACCTTACATAGACTCGTAAATTAAATGTCGGTTGAGTTTTACTTTAATTGATATGTTTTTTGTTCTTATTTTGTTTATTTATTTTTTCATTTCATTTATTAATTTTATTTGTAATTATTATTATTTCTCTTATATTATATTTCAGTGGATAGTTGATTAACGTAAATATATTGTAAATAAAAATGTATTTGAACAATAATCATACATGTAATATGCCATGTGGCAATGGAACATGTATTCAAATAAATAACCCCTCATAGGGTTACTTTTAGCAGAAAACAAAAAAGTAAAATTGGATTACTGACAGCTTATAGAATATCTTGAATCTACCGTTAGCTCACATCCATAAAGTTCTTTAATGCAATTGGAGCCGTTTTTATGTGATAGTGTCACGAACTTGTGGATATATTAGCATTTCAATTCTGACGTCATTGTTCATAATTTAATTTCTCCAGAAACGTGCGTCAAAATTCACCCACCTATTTACAATAAATAGCCCTTCGCGTTAGGACTGCTTAAACTAAGCAGATTCCGGACAAAATTAATAGGATTCTTGACAAGCTGTGCATTTCAAAAATCGTGCAATTAATATTTTTGGGGATACCCAAAATATAGAAAGTGAATATCTCCTCAGTTGTTTAGCCTAAATGCATATTTCCCTTATAAGAAAACTAATAATAAGTAAAAGAAGAAAACTATTATATATATTGGTGGAACCCGTCCATTGTTTTATACACTAAATAAATACATTTTCTAGTGCCCCGTAAAGCTATATATATATTCTAATTTTGTCAGTTTAAATAGTTAATGTTTCGTTGTGAACCTAACTTTTTCCTGGAAGGAAGTCAGAAGTACAAATTCTGACAATACTCCTTGAAACTTTCTTAATAACTTATAAAGCTTAGTGTTCTTCTCAGAAGCTCTCAGGAGAGATTGGGATTTATAACAGAGATAAATTTTAAATCGGTTTGTTAGCTTCGTAATTTCATTATACCTTTTAGTATTTCAATTTTAATTTTGTATTAATTTATTTATCTTGTTAAATTGCTCAATATTTTAAAGGAATGCTAAGTATTAGTTTAAGAAAAAATATCAAAATAAATAATAAAAATCGGAGGAATAACAGAAATATAAATTTCCAAAGTCCGTCACGCAGGGGCTACGTAAACTGAGAAGATTTCCCACGTGTGCCATGTATTTGTATTTATCTGAAAAAGTAAAAGTTCAGTGAGAACAATATTTGATATTTATGATTCAAATAATGTGCTTCATAATATAACAGCTAAATTGTTAATGTGACATGAATAGGAGAGCGGGTTCACTGAAGGCCGAAAACTATAAAATGCAGATATCTCAGTTAATAATCAAGACGTACATAACCACATATATAGAACATTACATTTGCAATAAGATTGGTCCTATACACGTTTTCTATACGACGCATAATAACGGAGATTTAAGAATTCTCAAAACACCCCCTCCCACTTGTCGGATTTCAGCCATTAACGAACTTGATATTTTTTTTATATAAATGTAAATATCTTGCTTGGTAACGAGGATGGTAACGGCGAACTAATCGCATTATTGCCACCGCTAGAGCGATAACAGACAAATATATTTAAACACATTTTGAACGGACCTCTTTATTGTCATCTACTAGGTAGGACCGATGGACATTTGAGGAAATTTTTCGAATATCGCGTCATGAGTACAATCTCAAGAGCAGATTTTCCTTAAAAATCCTAAAGTGAATCTATACAAATGCAATAAATAGGGATTAAGAATGGATTCGATGATAAATAATAAAATAGGGATATTGAGATTGAATATTTGCACCCTGTTTCTCAATGACATTTACTTATAAATATTGTAATATGTGAGGCTCTTTGTGTTCGACCCCTTTGCCAGAGATTAACATAAAGTATCGTGAATTTTCGGGTGGTTAAGTATGTTTGATGACTCTTTCATGTTAGACGTAAATAACTTTCATGTAAACTCATTCTTAATTAGGATGTAATAGTTATACATATGTTCTTCATACTTCTTTATTTATTAGTCAAGTCTTTCAATAACTACCGGTCATCTTGAGAGCAGCTTACGTGTATTATGCTGATATACAGCAACATATTTGTAGGTATAATTAATTATTTCTTCATATAGTCCTTCACTCCCAGGTGACTCAAGTAATGGTATAATTTCATGAACCAGGATTACCTATAGCTGAACAATCTATCTTGTTCACCAATTTTGGAGGGCACAGGTTAGCCATGTGAGTTAAAGCGTTAAGTCATGAATTCGACCTGGGGACTAAGAATTTATTTAGTGACGAATCCAGTAAGTAAAATCCTTAGTCCCTCCCTGGACAGGAATGAGTGGCTAGCGATAGATCGCCAATAGGCCTAAGTTGGTGAAGTGGACGTTAATATCTAACATTTTTTTTCTTTTTTTTTAAAAAATCTTGGTCCTTTTGTGGTAACTAACAAATCTCTCCGGAATCCTGAGAAGCCAAACATTAAATTCTGATTAATAGTATTATCAATATTAATATAAGAGTTAGTTCCGCCAGTATTTGTGGCACCGTTGTCGAACCTGTTACTGGCTGATCATCGACTGACAAGGGATTTCGGTGCGAAATCATTTAACTGCTGTTTTCTATAATCAGACGGTGGCTAGGTGCCCTGAGACAAGCATGATAGGGTAATATGAAATATTTGGCTATTGGTTCATAAATTTGAAGCATAAAGCGATTTCTGTTAATATTGAATGAACCAACTCGTCTTTTTATGAAAGGACATGTACTGTATCCCTTCTTACTACTATTGGGGCTTTCTCATTTATTTCTTACGAAGTAGCTCTACATTAGATACTAAGTGAAACATTCAAAATTTGAATACAATTCAGAAAAGTTTATCTATAGGTTACCACCCGCTTCTAGCCCGGGACTAAGGATTTTATTTAATAAGTTCACCACTCAATAAATTCCTATTGTCCAGGTAAGAATCGAACTCATAAATCTTGCTTTAAAATATGTTTAGAAATGTTTATAGCCCTACAATCATGTGTTAACACGGATAAGATACTTTGGAATACTATCAGATTAATCCTAAATCTGAACAGATTACCATCATAAATATTTCAAATTAATCCTAAAGAACATAATGGAAGAGAATTTAATCCTAATTAATGTATAGGTAAATAAGAACGGTCCAGTGTCTGCCCCTGTGCTATGCCTCCTCCTATTAATTATTTCACTAGATAGTTTATCAGTATTCATATCTTTCGAAAAATAAATAACGAAATTATTTACCGAGAACCACTACTGCTGTGGAAAAACCGAGAAATGTAAATCGTATTGTATTTTATTTATTTAAATACAGTCCAGATGGGAGAAATTAAATGCAGAGAGTGATTCCATTATTCATGAAAATGTATTAATCAATTTTAATTTTATTTATATTCGGCGAAATTCATATCCAAGATTTTTTTTTTTTATATATAGACAATATATTTGTACTTTTAGTTAGAATTTCAGAGCGTAAATTTAAAGCTATAACCATAAGTTGGAAAAGTAATGTTGGAAAGGTAGAATTGAGAGCGATAAGGTGTGTATTTAAACACTCATGTGGAGTGAGGAGATGGATTTAATTATACTTTGTAATGGGTTTTTGGTTTGGGCGGGGATTGGAGTCCCTCACGGGGCAACTTTTAGACTTTTCCCCTGAGATAGATTAGGCCCAGCTGCTTCATTTGGTCCGCTCATTGAAAAAGTTCACCCTGAGTGGGAGGGGGGCTCAGGACAGGGGTATGATTAAAATATTTCCGTATACCATTATATGAACATTTCGACCCATGCGATTCCCCAGGGAAAGTTTATATATTAAGAATAACCCCTATCAAAGTCAACAAAGTATATTACCAGAATTTTTATTTTGAATATCTTTATTTTGATATCCATGTTGATAAATATGTATCTCTCATTTCTTAATTAACAAGCTTAAGAAAGGCATATAATGATTATTATATCAATCATCGGTAGAGTATTGATATTTTTCGATACCTGAAACATTTATAAAGCCCTTAATGATAATAGCTTTAAGTAATTGGATGTTTTTATTTCTTTTAAATGTATCATTGTATCTCGTTACTAAATAAGTTGTTATGACTTCAAATGTTCGATACGTTCTGCTGTGGAAGGTCCATCGTCATTTGGACATAGATTTCATGCATTTACCTTAGCGTGTAGGGAGCTGTTTCGCTCCCGCTTCTGTAAATTCTGTTCATTTTGTGCCTGTTCATTAAATTAGTGGCCCGCTAATTACTATCTTACTATGATTTAAACAAGCCTGTTATAATGTTCGATAGTATTGCTCTTATAACTAATTAATAATAATAATAATTTAAAAACATGGCTATATTTAAAAATAGGATAAATGATCGTAACAAAAAAAACTGTTATATGACATTTAAATACTACATTTATATAATATAATCGATTATAAAATTAAGTTACGTAGCTATCTATTGTATCAGGTGAATACCATGAGGTGTCAGCCAGTTTCATGTATATTATATACATATATTAAATTTAAAATAGAAGCATATTTGTAATCATTCTTAAATTAGTTAGATAGTTGATACAAATTTAATATTTTCTATTTATTATCGTCCTCCCAACTGTGAATAATGTCATACTTATATAATGTCACAAAAACTTATTCCAAACATGCAATAATACCATTTGTAGTAAATTCCGTAACTCAATACGTATTCTGGTTGCCCAAAAATAATCTGAGCTAAATTGAACCATAGTATTTATCGCTTCATTCGTTCCTGTGTTAGAAGAAAAGGACGTTGAATTGTCAAGAAAAATAAGAGAAGTAAATATTTGTAAAAGAAAAGGTAATTGTTCCCTGGAGATGGGACAGCGTGATTCATTCTTGATAATAACAGCAATTAGGACCAGGTGTTCGGATCCGTTTTTTCTGAACATTTTTTTTTCTTGAATAAGGAATTGGGAAAATATCGACTTAGTCTTCCTTTCGTTTGTATTTCCGCCTATTTAGTATATGTTACAAGTCCGTTTTCATTTTCCCTATCTATTAATTTCTCCATTTTTTTTCGTTCAGGTTCATTCTTTATTTTATTCTGTGTTGATTGTAGATGTGAAATGTAGCAGGCAGTTTGAAATAAAAATACCCAGGGAAAGCGAAATAAAGTGTTTGAAACTTTCATTCCTGTGTAATAACCTCATGAGTGAATGCTCATTTTCCTCTTCTTTGATGTTTTATAATTTTACGGTAATTGCAGTCTGTTTTAATGAAAACAATTTCTTTCTTTTTTTAAATCTTATTATGCCTTATATGTTTCGTGTCAGTTTAGAGACTTGTTCAAGTGGATGAATGTTTTTGTAGGTTCCTGGCTGTCCACAATTGTTCGCTGTTTTTAAACGCATCCACGTGAAATATGTATCTGAAGAGTTGCTTACAAGGTTTCAAAACATGTAGATTAGTCCTCACTGTTCATATTAGCATTTTATGATTGTTTCTAACTTGATTAATTCAAGTTAGCATAACTCATTTACAAAAATATTACTATCCTTTTGGCAAGCTCACTTCACTTACTATGGTATGTAAGAAGTGACTTCAGATTATTATAAAAGTCCGTCACGCAGGAGCTGCGGAAACTAAGCAGATTTCCCACGTGGAGTATTACAATAGAGAAATCTGCCTAATAATAACAGTAGTAGTAAGGAGCCTCTAAACCTATTCACGAGGGACGTACGGAAACGGCCGCCCTAGCTCTCGGCGGAATGTCCAGAACATAGCCGACCACACTCACAATACAAATGCAAATATATCGGTTAATATTCAAATTGCAGAATAAATGTATGAACAATATTTATAGTAAATTTAATTTGCAATAAGATTGATTCTATACAATTTTTCGATCCTACGCATAATAACGAAAATATTTCGAATTTTCAAAAATCCCTCCTCTAAACCCCCCCCCCTCTCACTTATCCGATTTCAGCCATTAACGAACTTGAACTTTCTTTTTACATAAAACGATTAAATTTCGAGTTTGGTAACGATCAAGCAAAAATTGCGATATATATATATATATATATATATATCGGTATGTGTATTAGCACTAACGTCTCCATTATAATAAGCCATGCCAACATTTCTAGAGACGGGCAGGAGTGAGGATTGTAAGGAGGCCTGAAATTAAAAATAGTAATATTTCGTTTTCTATTAGCAGATTTCCCCTAAGGGAAATCAGCTATTGAGGTTGTACTCATGACGGAATTTTCGAGATTTTTCTTCAAATGTCCATCGATCCTACCTAGTAGATGACGAAAATGAGGTCCGTTCAAAACTGTATATATATATATATCCCAACGGTAAGCGTCTAATATGTAAACAAACAGGACTGCTGACCTCTCACCGGAAAGAAAAGCAAATACTGAAATATATCAGAATATAATGTATCAATTGTTTTGAAAACTATTTATCCTACGTATAATAACGGAGATATTTCGAATTTTCAAAAATCCTCCCCTCTAAACACCCCCTCCCACTGGTTGGATTTCAGCCATTAACGAACTTGATCATTCTTTTTACATAAAACGATTAAATCCAGTTTCATAACGATCAAACAAAAATTGCGACCGCCAGAGCGGTATTAGTCACACACACACACACACTCATATATATATATATATATATATATATAAATATATAATTTTGAACGGGCCTAATTTTCGTCATCTCCTGGCTTGGATCGATGTACATTTGAAGACATTTTTCGAAAATCGCGTCATGAGTACGACCTCAATAACTGATTTACCTTATGGGAAATCTGCTAAAATCGCGTGAGTAGGAGTGGGATTTCGACAATTAAAAAATAACTCCTATAACTTTTGAATTAAAGAAATATGTATAAAACAACAATTGGAGGACATTTAGTTATATAAACATTATTGAACCGACGCATAACTACTGAGATTATTCATATACTTTCCCTCCTCTGCTCACTACTCCTTGTCCTATTTTGACAATTAAAGAATTTCATTTTTAGTATTACACGATAATCCATATAGAAATACTATTATTGAAGAAGTGTAGGCGTTTTATTATCTCGGAAGTATCACTGTAGGTTTTTACCCGTTTTTACCTTCGCCGAAGACGGATGATGTAGACGGACGATAGAGAGGAGATTGGTGCGCGGGGCAGGCTGCACGATAGCTGAAGACAAGAAGCGATACCGGGGACAAGCGAGCAGCAGACAGCAGCGTCCACCTCGAGCTCTAGTGAGGATTTGGCTCCCGATAAACGCTTTGGCGGATCAGAGTTTAATTCAATCGGGAGACAAGCAGTTAATTCATCGTACGAAAGGTACCAAAGTATAGTTATTGTGTATACACAATCAATTAAAAGAAAAGGCCTATTAATTGTATTTAAAAGTCCCCATGGGAAGTATTGTCTAATCATTTATTTATTTACTAATTTCCTTTTTACTGTTCAAGAGATAATTATAGTTGAGTAATTATTATAAATAAACTAATTTGTTTGGAGTATACTGGTTTCGTTGTTACCTTTGTGAACAAACAACATGGCGCCTTTAATATATTTATTTCTGCTTATTGATATGAGGCTAGTTAAATTTAACTAATAAACCCACAACCTCTTCCACTGAGCAGGGCAGTTTTGCTACCCAGTCTGTGGGGGAACACTAGTCCTGAAGTTTGTTAGCAAAAGGGCAACTCTAGCTAAGCGGGCCTTTCAATGCAAATGGTTTATTGTAACTATCGAGTATATTAATGCGGATTCTAAAAAACGGTTTGTTAAGTTATTAGTTTGGAGTATACTGCTTTATGGAGAATGTGGAGTAGGCGTAGATTCATCAGTACAAGTTGGCTCAGATACTTAACTTTGGTGCTCTAAACGATGTAAGTGACAGAAAACGTCTTATCAAGAATAGGTTAAGGCACAATGGTTTCATTACAAATTTTATATGAAGGTGGCTGGTCGGGAAGGTGTTTTTCCAGTACATCAAATTCTCATGTTTTTCGTTAAATATAGAAACATGAGAGGAGTAACTTCTGAAAGAAAGGTATGGTTGCAACTACAATTGCGTGGCCTTTGGTTTATATTATTCGTATGAATGTAAAGGCTGAACTGTTCTTATATTCACGAGAATAAATTACATCAGACTGACTTACATGAAAGCTAGTCCAAAATCGATAGAGTTCTAGATGAGATTCTATTGTGAAATGAATGAACCAAGAATTGTATGCAAAGAATAACTTAATGCACCTTCCAGTCTTGCATGACTGGGCATACTCAGTGATGGAATTGGCAAAGGAACAAAAACACTTCCGCATCCAAGCCCCGAAGAGAGTAATAGTACTTTAAAAAGCAAATGTATTTACTCCGTGTGACCTTGGAATATTCATTTGAAATTAAAAATTGATACCCCCCAAATCATTTCTGTAAGCTTACTTTCATTAATCCATCAGGTATAATAGAATTTGATTTAAAATTGAAATCCGTGGTCTCTTCCGCCGCCCCTCTCTTCTCTCTCTCTCTCTCTCTCTCTCTCTCTCTCTCTCTCTCTCTCTCTCTCTCTCTCTCTCTCTCTCTGTCTCTCTCTCTCTCTCTCACACACACACACACACACACACACACACACACACACACACACACAGATTCTGTTAAGGCTTACATTTAGCACGAATTATCTTTTGTTAAGCTCTCTTCCTTTTTAATTTAAATCCTTTGTGAGTGGTTTATCCTTTAATTAAGTGGTAGAGGATTTTTATTTAATTGAAGGAGCAGGTCGGGTACAAGTTTTAGCAATTAGTGTCTAGATTGTTCTACTCTCATATGTGCCGACAGAATCACAACTTTACGCAGAAATGGTTTAAGCATATTTTCTCATTTACTTCAGGAGGATGCGATTATAAGGTTTGGCGGATTGCACGGTTCAATTCCTGTCGAACTTCGAAATGCCCTCTGTTGCAAAATATAGAAATAAGCATAATTTAAAACAATGGATAACTCCGTAAAATCCGAAAACTAAAAGATTTCACTATTAAAATACTTCATTTACATTGTACATGGAAATAAAAATTACAGTATCTTCTGGACTCAATATTTATTTATCACTCGTACCTATACCCTTAGCCCCTCAGTTTTTTTTGACACTTGACTAGTATGGAAACAGCTGTTTAATTTTTTTTTTAGTGTGTCCCAAAATTTGGTCTGGAAACTGGTCCGGAAAATCAAACGACACTATGAAACTTTGTGAGCTCCTTTATGGAGCCCCCCCCCCCATATTATTCTAATTAAAGCTCGTTTATGACAAATAACGAAAATTGATATGATAAATACTTCAAAGCGGTTTTAAAACCTGTATAATGTCCTTATTTGGTTCCATATTAAAAATTATTTGGACCGATACATTAAATGAAGTATTAGTATGAAAAACGTATTTAAAAAGATTATAGAAACAGATCATGGCTCTTTTAAAGTGATATTATTGGTTCAGAAGCTATATATTATCTCCCTCCCCCATTATACTTGAATCCTATTACTCATTATAACGACTTAAGTATCTCCAAGACTTTAGAACCATACTGAGGAAAGTGTTTTTATAAAATGGATAATACATTCCTTTTTCATAATATATAAATGTTTATATGGTTTAACAAGTCCAGTCTTCAAAATGCTCAATTGTTTAATAAATTCAGAACTGGAGACTTAATTATTGTTAATATTATTAATTGTAAAAAGATTTCTATAAATGGTGAATTGTTAATTGTGTATCCTACTTTTAATGACTTTATTCTTATTTCAGAAGTGTACATATTGCAGCTCTTGTTTCAAATATATTAGAAAGATTCAAATATATCATCAATCCAGGAACTCAGTTTGATGCTCATGTGGAATTGTGATATTCGTCTCAACAAATCTGCATACCAAGTTGTGTTTCTACTATATTTACCACTTTCAGTAGTCCAATATTTAGTTCAAACGAGGTAATCGAAGGTACTATAAACATATAAACATGAATTTGGATTTTGAACTTTCCTAGGTAATAGGTAAAATTTTAGCAGACTTCCTCTAATGGAAATCAGCTATTGAGCTCGTACTCATGACTCGATTTTCGAAATTTTTCTTCAAATGTCCATCGATCCTATCTAGTAGATGACGAAAATGAGGTCCGTTGAAAACTGTATATATATCCGTTACCGCTCTAGCGGCCGCTATTTTGGTCTATCGTTTCCAAACTTGATATATAATCGTTTTATACAAAAAGAAAGATCAAGTTAGTGAACGGCTGAAATCGGACTAGCGGGAGGGGAGGAGGTGTTTAGATGGGTAGAATTTCTAAAATTATTAATATCTCCATTACTATTCGTCGGATCGAAAAATTGTATAGAACCAATCCTATTGAAAATGTAAAGTTCTATAAGTGATAAAGCTAATAAAAGTGATTATTTACTGAGATATTTGAATTTTAGCAGATTTTTGTTTTAGTTTTCAGTCTTCAGTAAAGCCCCACTCCTACTCATCTCATATTAAAAATATTCTATAATGTTATGAAGCACATTATTTGTAGCTTAAATACCAAATATTGTTCTCAATGAACTTTTAAGTTTTGAGATAAATGCAAATACGTGGGAAATCTGCTTAGTTAACGCTGCCCCTCCGTGACGGGCTTTAGTATTTACTGGACCATACATCAGAGGGATTGTGAGGAAAGTCAATAGGTAAATTCGTGGCTTCTTATGATATTTTACAAAATGCATCCTTGCGAACATACTCGCAGATATTCCCACTGTGCTACTTGTTTCAGTTTCGTACTGTTTCTTTATTAATGCGTGGCTTGATGAAAATCATCTTATGTTGACTTAATATATGGTATTGAAGACTTATCTCCTTCTGGCTGTGAAAATATACGATTCTATAAATTTTTATAATTTATGGGCTTTATTTCCAGTGAATCCATTATAATTTCGAGGGAAGCAAATTAATGATATAATTTATTATGACGGGTATAAAATAGTGAGGAAAATTAATCTCAAAATAGCGCAGAGGTTTAGTAGGACGTCTATGGAATAATTTAGTGTTATCCATTATCTTCATCCCTTTGTTTGTCTTCCTTTAGGACCCGAACCTTGGATATCGATCCTAGGCTAATCCTCAAACCAAACTTTTCATTCCCACAACTCTCTCGGTCTCATCGTTGTGTTTTCCTTAGGATCCGGCTTCCGCTCCATACTTCGTTATTCTTTGGCTAACCTTCCCTTTTCCTCTTATCACCAATATTTTTGGAAATTACATACACTTTCGTCAACCAGCGGGGATAAACATTTTCCGAACGTTGTCAGAGGATAGTCTGACTCTGTTGTCCGAAGCTTACAGATTTTACTGTTTCGAAACCATTCCAAAATTTGGCCATTAGTATACTTGTCAGTAGTATCCATTGGTTTCAGTAATACGATCCAGTATTTACCCTTACTTAAAGTACATGGCAGGTCTTATGAGGAGTGAATAGTACACTCAAAAGAAATACAACGTACAAAATAAAAAATAAAGTCCGTCACGCAGGGACTGCGTTACCTAAGCAGATTTTCCCACGTACATTACGTATTTGCATTTACCTCAAAACGTAGTAGATCAGTGATTAGTATTTGGTATTTAGGCTTCAAATAAAGTGCTTCATAACACAATAGTATATTGTTAATATGAAATGAGTACGAGTGGGGGTTTAATGATGGCCGATAACTAAAAAAATGCAAATATCTCGGTTAATAATCAGTATATTGAAAAAATGTACTTAACAACATTTATAGAATATTACATTTGCTATAAGATTGCTTTATTAAGGAGATTTATTAAGGATTTTTGAAATTCTCCCCCTCTAAACCCCTTCTCCTCCTGGTCCAATTTCAGCCGTTAACGAACTAGATCTTTCTGTTTATATGTCGAGTTCGGTAACGATAAGACAAAAGTTGCGTCCGCTAGAACGGTAACAGACAAATATATATATATATATATATATATATATATATATATATATATATATATAATTTTGAAAGGGCCTATTTATCTATTCGTTTCATGATTTATTTTTCTCCGTAATTATATTGGTATATCAGTAAGTAAACGTCTCTAAACTCCAATGGGATGTTTGCCGTAGATGGTTTTTGTTGTTTGCTAGTCTTATTGGAAGGAATATCATGATGGGCACATTATTTTAGTATTCAAAAATATACTAAACGTTTTCTTACATATAGGAGCTTTATTTTAAAAAAAATAGTGAAATAGAAAATGATAGCAAATGTTAATATATTAAATAACTAGGCAGATGGAATACGAGAAATATAAAAGTCAACCATCCGGACTAATTAGAGGGCTGAATTCAGTCTTAGTGAGGAAGTAAACCTTTTCACAGGAGACGATCAAATCAAGGGTTGGTGGGCTTCATAGATATTCTAAATTCTACGACAACTCGGTCGGTGATCCATCAGATGAAGTAAATCAGGGATGAGGATGTTGAGGAAGCCAAGAGCTGATATCGAGGATGTTTTTTGTCTCAAAAAACAACAAAGACCCGGATCCGGATGTTATCACCTTTGAAGTACTGAAGTTTATTTATAATACATACCATCTTTGTTTATTATCACCTTTGATACCTCTTTTTATTATCACCTTCGGAAGGAGTTGATTCATAATACATAGATGAGACAATAAATGCCAACAGGAAGGGAAATTCAAATATCGTCACGGCACAAAGGAAAGATAACAAATTAAATCTGAAAATTGTATAGAGATTGATAGTTCTTCTTTTCATTCCTATAAGATCCTGTTGGAGGGAAATAAGATCATCGCCGGAAATAACATAGTAATTGCAGATTACCTTTTCTACATCAGACAAATACTTAAAAAGACCTATGTGTATGATGCTGAATTCTATCTGGTATACGATAGTGAAGCCTTGGTAAAATTAGCATTAAAGTCTGTTAGAATAACTGGCAAGCCCATTTGATTAATGAGAATGAGTGAAAACATTGTGTAAGGTAAAGCCTGGAATTAGCACCTCTGGTGGCTTTGGGGTTATCAGTGACTTAAGGCAAGGAGTCCCACTATCACCTGTATTGTTTGATCTCGTCCTGAGAGGGTCGATCCGAAAATAAGGAGAAATCGTACATTGTGCAGGAGACATATACACCAACTTACTTCTGCTGGGAATGTTTTTTTTTTACTTCTAGAAAGAAAGCTCTACAAAAAGCTCTTTGGGTTAAAAGCGTCTCCAGGCTTGCAAGAATGGGAATGCACAAAAGAGTCGCCAGTGAGTGAATCAAATTATCTACCAAGAGAAAACGGAAAACCCCCTCGGTTTAGGTGATGAGAGCCACGATAGTGCAACACAGATGGCGGATCAGACACAACACGTGATGTATGGTGATCCTGAATAAGGAGAACACATTTCGCTGGATAGCACTCTTCCACAAGAGGGAGCCCAACTAAAATGTCGGGGTTTAGAGGTAGAATGACTGAGGTGCTGGGGTCCGCTATTGGAAGATATTGTAGCAGCTTATCCCGGCACAACTCTAACCCCTACTACCTGTCACCTGGTCTCAGTGGCAGTGTTGCCATACACTATTTATACTAAAATAATTGCTCTAATGTAAAGTGGGTATACTGCGAGCAACCTCACAATTACCTTTTAGTTGAGTCTGAAAATTAATGGATTACCCTCGCAGTTGTGTTTTTTAGTGCTCTGTTGTGTTTGTGTGAACTCTGCTTCAATCCTTTTATTATTATTTATTCAAGGACTTATTATTTTGTGTTCTTCATCTTCTTATTTTTCATGTAATTTATTTTTATAAATTATAGTGGACTTCTTACTTTCATTATTGTACGCTATAAAAACCGTCCATTAAAATATTATCTACGAATCACGCAAGAGGGTCAGGCTCTACAAGAGTAGGTGGGTTATTATTTTATTATCGGTTCTTTTTCGGTTTTCCTGATGTTTGCTCACGATTGCAGATGTTTAATAAAATATGATTATTTGTCGGCTAGAAAGGTCTAATGAAATACACTATTTCTGTGAATTAACAACGTTTAACAAGCATTATATAGGATATATTGGGGCATATTAGAACCGAGATAAGAGAAGTAAACTCAAACGAATATATTTTTACGCTCTTGTTAAACAGTAGGACATAAAGCCGCTGTAGTGGAGTGTAATACAAAAACCGCTGATAGCCTTAGAAGTGGCTGGTAGGGTTGAAGATCTTGACTTGACTAGATACAAGTATCTGAGACCTTAACAAGCAAGATACAGGAGATAGTACGGTCTAATCAAGAAGGGAGAGGCGGCCAGTTCTATCAGCTCCTCACCTTACCAATTAGATAAATTCCTTTTCCTCCCTCCGCCTTTTCGCCTCCTCTAATGAAATCGTTTACTTTTCCACCTAACTCGTTCCTTCTTCCCGTTTGCTCCCTTCCGCTCGTAGGATTCTTTAATTCAATTAACCCTCCTCCTACTGGCTTTAGTATGTTAGAAATGTCTTAAGAGGCTTTTATTAATTAAAACCTACCATAGGTATATGCGTTTCTTTATATATATTTTTTTCTTCCCGCTGAGATTTGGGATGATTGGGCCGTTAATATTTCAAGTGGTGCGTGGAAAGACTAATAATTGTTTGCTATCTTTTACACTCTCGTTTCTCGAAATATAAAACACAATTAAAAAAAAAACAAATAATAGTAACTGCTCAAGAATCACGGGTAACGGACGAAAGTGAGTTTCCCGGCAAAAGCTAGTTCGGCCGTTTTCGTAACTGTTAGGCTCTCGTGAAATTTATCTATTGTAATACTTAACGTGGGAAATCTGCTTAGTTTACGCAGCCCATGCGTGACGGATTTTTTTAGGGACGACATTTCATTAGATTTCCCCATTAGTGAAATCATGTATACATTTCTAAGAGTATACAGTCCTATTCATGGGATCTCACAATTTATAGGAAAGCCTATTTTTATAATACATTTTTAATTATCATTTTATTTGGGTTAAATTATATCAAAGCCAGAACTGCCCCCCCCCCCTCCAGGAGGCAGACTGTCACTTGAACGAATTCATCAAGAGTCTTTGTTTCTCAATATCCTATATGTTAATTCGTAATTTAAACAGATTTCCCTTAGGGGAAATTAGCTATAGTGGTTGTACTCATGATGTGATTTTCAAAAAAAGTCTTAAAATGTTCATCGATCCTACCTAGGAGGTGATGAATATGAGGTCCGTTCAAAATTTTATATATATATATATATATATATATATGTGTGTGTGTGTGTGTGTGTGTGTGTGTCTTTACGATCTAGCGGTCGAAATGTTTTTCTGATCAATAGCAAACTTGATATTTAAACGTTTTATGTAAAAATGAAGATGATGATGAAAGAGGTTAGAGGTGGAATTTTGAAATATGTCCGTTATTATGCGTTGGTTCGAAAGGTTTTATAGAATCAATCTTATTGCTAATGTGATGTTCTATAAATGTTGTTATCTACGTATTTTCATTTTCTTGATTATTAACCGAGCTATTTGCATTTTTAGTTTTCGGTGTCGAGTAAACCCCCCACTCTTACTCATGTCATAATAACAATAAACTGTTGTATTGTGAAGTCCACTATTTAAATCCTAAATACTAACTATTTTTCACATTGAACGTTTTAGTTTTGTGATAAAAGCAAAACGTCACGCGCGTAGGATATCTGCTTAGTTAATTAAGCCCCTGCGTGACGGACTTTTTTATATTTTTACTATAGTTTTTACTATTCTAATTCACACTGAGTTGTGAAATTGTTTAACATTGCTTAAATCATCTTTATTGGTCGAGTTCCATTTATTCTTAAGGATAACGCGAGCAAACATTCCTACAAGTAAGTGGTACTTACTTATTATTGTCAAAGATATTTACTATGTAGTACAAGTATCTACATTTCACAAAATTATGTTCTACTAAAGTCATTGAGTTACGTATATGATTAGATATGTTACAAAGATTCTATGCGTATGGGTAAAATAAGCCGCCAATCAATGTGGATTTTTTCATCTTCTCTCTCCTCCCGCCTCAAGTTGCAATGATTTAGGTACTCCATTGTAATATAGGCCAATGCGTTATATATCAATAAAATGTAACAATATATGCAAGGGGTAATAGATGGAAGATAACTAAAGCTTATAATATTAAAGTGGTTGAAATACAAATAAAAATAGTTTAGCATTCCTGAAGAAATCATACTTATGCTCTGTTAAAGTCTAAATAACATTCTGTCCGAATAATACTCACATTTTTGCATTTGAAGAAGTTAATACCTGTATTAATACTGTTTGTATTTTTTTTTTAATTTTGTAACTTGTCTATTTCTTTATAGGAATTCCAATGATCTGCTTATTTATTCATCCTATAGAGAAACAGATCTTTCATAGTTCCTTCTGAGAATAAATCGCCTTCGTTCGTATCGGATTCATGAATCATAAACTTTTCGAACCATTTCAAATATAACATTTGGTAAGTAAATACGAATTAATATTTGATGTATGAGTATAATATATAGGAGGAAACGCTTCATTAAACGATTTTCTACGCCTTGGTAATATTAAATAATGCATGGATAGCTAAATAAGAAACTATACTTCGTAGGAATCACGTTGAGATAGTGGTGGTGTAAGCTATAACTTCCAGAATAATAAAGAAATAGCCTCAAAGTTTAATTGCAAATTCTTGATTTAATAAGGTGTCGCTCTACCAGGAACACATTGCTTAACTAATCCAATTTCCTTTCAACCTCCTCTACTCCTAGTTGCACTTCTATCATCTATAATTGAAAATATTTATGAAGCAATCTTGACTACCAATTAATTCCAAGTCTCAGCTTGGAGGCTTGTGCCTCAATGCAATAGAACGGAAATTTATTTTTTAGCCATCATGAAAAATAATATACGTAAATAAATATATTTATTTTGAGTTTCAGCAAGAACTTAAAAAAATGTCCTCAGATCTCACCTAATACCTAAAATGTCTGTCACGCAGGGGCTTCCTTAGCTAAGCACAATTCTCACGTACGTCACGTATTTGCATTTATCTCGAAATGTAAAAGTAAGGAGAACAATATTTGGTATTTAAGCTTCAAATAAAGTGCTTCACGATATAAAAGCTTATTGTCAATATGACAAGAGCAGTAGTGGGGGTTTACAAAGGACCGAAAACAAAAAATGCAAATGAATGAATAAATAAATATTTTTATTGCTTTTACAATTTTATAGCAAAGATTAAATCATATTTTTATGATTACATTTTTTGTTCTCATTTCTTGTTTTAGGCAGTAGTTTTTTGGGTACTAGGTTACAATTTTGTTGTGGTTAATTGGTTACCCTTGGCTTCATGACACTGGGGCGAAATTTCACGATAACTTTTCGTTTCACATGTCATAGACACCATAACTACATTTTGTTTCTTTCGTGTCTGTTTGTTTGTTTGTTACCTTTTCACGCATAAACGGCTGAACCGAATTTTATGAAACTTGGTATGTATATTACTACTAGCCCAACTTAGACTTTAGGCTATATTAATATTCTCTAAGACGAACAGGAGTGGGGGTTATAAGGGAGGCCTGAAATTAAAAATAGCGATATTTCGTTTCCTATTGCTTTTTCAGCAAATATGCACATAACGAAAGTTGTTGATTTTGTAATTTAGAGTAACTTTTGTTATATGCACTTTTGCCGTATACGGAAGTATAAATGAGTTATACGCTAAAAACTATAGCGGGAGTCCACAATTTTATTTGGCACAAAAGACTCAACCGAACTAAACCAAACTCGCTATGTATTAATACTAACGATTTCCTTATAATAAGCCATACTAACATTTCTAGGGACGGGCAGGAGTGGGGGTTATAAGGGAGGCCTGAAATTAAAAATAGCGATATTTGGTTTCCTATTGTTTTTTCAGCATTTTTTTTATATTCAGAGAAACTTTTTTTTATATACACTATCATCGTATACCGAAGTATTTAGGCGTTATACGCTAAAAATTATAGCGGGAGACAGTATGTGTATTAGCACTAACGCCTTCCTTATAATAAGCCATACTAACATTTCTAGGGACGGGCAGGAGTGGAGGTTATAAAGGAGGCCTGAAATTAATAATAATGATTTCCTATTGGGGTTTCGGCAAATATGCACATAACAAAAGTTGTTTATTTTGTTATTTAGAAAAATTTGCTCAACACTTCTTTTTAATATGAACTACCAGGTACCTCACCTGAAAAAATTAATTCAAATGTATGTCAATATTTTCTCCTTAATAATTCAAATCTATGCATAATACACAGGAGACGGGAAATATGACAATATGCAGGACAGTGAAGTCTTACATAAAAAAATAATTTTATTATTAACAAATGCCAACAACGGGTATTAACCCTGAACACTGGAACGGGTAAATGTCAAAATATTGTGCAAAGTAAAGCCTTGCCAAAAAAATACCATCACCATCTGAGCTAGTATATATATATATATATATATATATATATATATATATATATATATATATATATGATAGACTTTAAGATTTGTGTCATGACAGACTTTAAGATTTGAAACCATACTCCATAAACTAGCAGCACTATAGAGTGAGGTAATTAAACCGACTCTATCCTCAGAGATTAGAGTTGAGGTGGAGTTAATTCACACTAAATTGCTTTTCTCAGGAAATGACGCCACTACTACCACCGTCCACAGATATAAGCCGAGAACGTACGTCATGGCTCCCTTTAATGTGCTATTATTTCAAGGTCAAGTTACCTAGCTACTTAAATAAAGGGATGAAATATAAGTTTCTTAAGTACTCTAATCAAACCTTCAGCAGCATTGTGTAAATCAGTTGCCAATTGCGATTGTATATGAATTTTGATTTTTTTCGAATATACCCATCAAATTTCGTTAGAGCATTGTCCTCTACTAGTGTTTTAATTTATGCAAAGTGTAATTTCAGAGTGAGCCAGTGCCTGAATAAAGAAGTGTATCCTGGACCAAAACTGCCAGACGATTCCTTTTAGGAGATTTCCCCTCAGGGAAATCAGCTATTAAGGTCGTACTCATTACGCGATTTTCGAAAAATTCCTCAAATAACCATCGATCCTACCCGGGTGATGACGAAGATGAGCACCGTTCAAAATTGCATCTATCTACTTTACTTTATGTACTTTGACTCATTCAATCGTCTTCGAGGTTCTCATTTCTAGAGCTTCTCATTGACAAGTTAATCAAGAAACTCTTTCACATACAATTTATTATATATATATATATATAATTGTAACCTCTGTTTGTACATTGACTTTTTTCGCGAAATTTCACGATAATTTTTCGTTTCACATGTAATAAACACCATAACTGCATTTTGTTTCTTTCGTGTATGTTTGTTTGTTTGTTACCTGTTTTCACGCATATACGGCTGAACGGAATTTTATTAAACTTGGTATGTATATTACTACTAACCCAACTTAGACTTTAAGCTATATTAATTTTCTCTGAGACGAACAGGAGTGGCGGTTATAGGGAAAGCCTGAAATTAAAAATAGCGATATTTCGTTTACTATTGGTTTTTCGGCAAACATATGCACATAACAAAAGTTGTTTATTTTTTTATTTAGAGTAACTTTTGTTATATACACTTTTGTCGTAAACCGAAGTTTAAATGCGTCATACGCTAAAAATTATAGAGGAAGCGAACAATTTTATTTGAAACATAAGACTCAACCGAACTAAATAAAACACTCAGTATGTTTATTAGCACTAACGCCTTCATTATAATAAGCCATACCAACATTTCTATGAACGGGCAGGAGTGGGGGTTATAAGGGAAGCCTGAAATTAAAAGTGGCGATATTCCGTTTCCTATTGGTTTTTCCGCAAATATAAACATAACAAAAGTTGTTTATTTTGTTATTTGGAATAACTTTTGTTATATACACTTTTGTCGTATACCTTAGTATAAATGAGTTATACTAACGGCTGAACCGAACTTAACAAAACTCGGTATGACAATTAGCATTAATTCTTCCATGATTATAAGTTATATTATTATTATATTTTGTTCTAATTATATTTAAATCTATTTACATGTATGGACAGGAAACGGGAAATATGTCATTATGGAGGACAGTGAAGTCTTACATCGAACAAGTAATTGTATTATTAGCAAATCACCGGCAACGACGGGGCAAACACTGGGACGGGTAAATGTCAAAATATTGTGCAATGTAAAGCCTGCTAAAAAATACCATCACCATTCAGCCTCAAATGAATTCCCGGGCGAAGCCGGGTCTCTGAGCTAGTATATATATATATATATATATATATATATATATATATATATCAGTAAGAGGGGTGTTTAGAAGGGGGAATTTCGAAAATTCTATATGTCTCCGTTATTATACGTTCTACCCGTATCGAAAAAGTGAATAGGACCAATCTTACTTAATTGCCAATTTAACCCAATTGCCAATTTAATGTTCTATGAATGTTGTTATATACGTTTTTTTATTATCCTGATTAATAGAGCTATTTGAACTCCTACTCTCGTCATACTAACAATAAGCCTGATGTATTATGAAGCACTTTATTTGATGCCTAAATATTAAATATAGTTCCCATAGAACTTTTACATTTTGAGTTAAATGGAAATACTTGATGGACGTGGGAAATCTTCTTAGTTAACGCAGCCCCTACAACGCACGGACTTAAGTTAAAGGCTGTACTTCTCTAATCAGGCACTGACGATGGAGCATTGACTCTGAAAGTGCACTTTGCATTAGTTAAAGCACTAGTAGATGACAAAGCCTTTTTATTTATCCTGATCAATTGGTCCCTCTACCGTCTAGATTTTCGGGAGAAATTAAGATCTGTTTAAATTTGTTGTTGGTGCGTGTGCATGTGTGTATCTGTTCATGTATGCTCGAGACTCTCTAGGGGCCAGAATATTTACTCGTTGCAGCCGAAATGAGACCATCAGAAGTGTAGGTCTATAGGAAGAATAAAATAAAAATTAGTAAATAACCACGTCATTATGCGTCGGATGCAAAAATATATTCCTGGTCTTATCGAGGAAATAAAAGTTTTTCCGGTGTATACCCTTTATATATTTTTGGGTCTTTAAATTTAATTTCAGCACCGCTACTTAAACGATTTTTACTTCTAGGTATAAAATTACTAATACTACTTTCAATAAATTCCGATGTAAAGCTTAAAAATCTCTGTTTTAGTGTTAGAACGATAAATGCCCATATAAACTGCTTAAAAATGAATAGGGATATTGGCTGTTTTGTGGTATGTATGGGGATTAGCATATTTATTTTTTATTATAAATATCATTAATATTTATTAGAAATTATTGTCTTTTTCCCCCATAAAAAAGAAATTTAATTAAGATCGATTTAATTAAAATTAATAGGATAAGAAAAAATAACCAATATCCCTATTCATTTTTGAGCAGTATAGATGACAGTGGCAATAGAGTTATTTTTTCCATGTTTACTCTTCACATTTTGTAGAATCATGAATGGAGTTATTTGTATTTTAAATTAATACTTTTCAGCCATTTAATTTTTTTTACGTTAGTGTTTAGTTGACACCTCGAAATAACACAGTAGATAAGCCTGTGACTGCTACCTCGTGAACACATCATTTAGCGTTTATGAGTTTTTTCTTTTTTAAAATATAGGCCCGCGAATGCCAATAATGTTATAAAACCTGTCGTTGAAATATGAAACATATTATACATGAAAATTGAAACTTTCTTATTCTGAAGTGCTGGATCCTGCAACATGGATCGATCAACATTATGCAAAGTGAACATTCATGTAAACAATTGGGGACAACCTAGTGAAACTATAAGGCCGTCGGGTTATAATGTATTAAGTTGGAGCAGTTATAATTGTAAAATCTGTCGGGACTGTGCTGCCATTACTGGGGAGTTCATATAGCAGTTATACTCGGCGGTTAGCTCTATGGGCCCTTCCACTTAGATTTGACAAAAATAACTACTTTATAAATTTTACTTCTTTATACGAAGTAATCGTGAAAAATAACGGTTTTCTGATTTCAATGGAGTTATAATTTTTCACCTTCTCAATTAGAATGCTGGCCTTCACCCACCCAACAGATAATTCTACATTGTTCAATTTTCGGAGATTATATATTTTAATTAGCAATTTGTATATTTAAAATATCGATCACTGATAGTAGTCACTTCCACAAAATTCGCTTAACCCTTTAATTAGGGGATCAAAATATGGGTAGGGGGCTTAGAACATTTTTTCTGCCCCTCATATTTTAATACTCAGTACACTCGCTGAACACTCTTTAAAAATATATATTTCTGAGTTTTTAAAATACAAAGTTGGTGAGGTTTGGACGGCTGAATTCTTAATTTTACTGTTCACTCTCTTTTATCCTATTAGAGATAAAAATATATTAGCTCCCTTGTTTTGTTTGAATTATTAACAATTTAAGATGAAAATGTCTTCATATTTTTTTTAGTGTAGTCAAGGATATTTATTTACTTTGATACTTAAGGTTTAATATTTTGGAATGTACAGTTATCTTGAGTAAACTTATGTGTTATAAACATCTCTTTTGTCGATGCCAGAATGCTTATTTGAAAATTTATGGCTAATCGGAAGGAAAATGAGTCGATGGAAAGAGGGATTAAAAGAAGCCTGGATAAAATACTTCCTGCGTATGTTAAATAAATAAAAAGCTGGAAGCGGAAGACATGTATCCTCGCTTGCTGCTGGAAGATTGATTCCAGAGTTTTTCCACGTGGCAGCATAATTCAACATTCACACGCAGACACGCGGAAATTAAACCCTAATCTTATCAGCTCCAGCCTTCCCCCGCCCCTTCAACCCCCTTTCTTTCTGACTTTTATTTTTAAAGCTCTGAATAATTGACGGCTTTAGTCGAGTTCGTGTTATATTTAAAGCATGATAAACTTGCTAAGAAATATGGTCTTATTTGATATTATATATTCAGACTGTCTCCAAAAAAAAACATATAAAAAGTCCGTCACGCAGGGGCTGCGTAAACTAAGCAGATTTCCCTCGTGTTGTTTACTAATAGATAAATATACATACTGGTAACACAACACCAACGTAATTAAATACAAACGGAAATAAGAAATGTTTCATCCAATTTCAATAGCCTGCCGACAGGAAGCGTTAGGTTAGAAATGTAAACAAACGGGTCCCGCCTCACACCGGAAAGAAAAACAATTACTGAAATATATCAGAATATAACACATTAATTTTATTGAGAACTATTTGCTATGTCTAGTACTGTAATTAATAATGAGTCAGAATAATTGATATCTCAATCAATAAAATTTTAGTAGTCCAAAACTTTAAGATGGGGGGGCGGTCACCAGGCCATATTTGCATGTATCTCGTATAATAAAGGTCTCTTGAATACAATTTTTGGTATTTAAACTTCCAATAATGTGATTTATTATGCAGCAGAGTATTGTTTACGTAACATGAGTAGAAGTGGCGGTTTGGTGAAAACTGAAAAATGCAAATATCTCGGTTAATATTCAAGATAGAGAATAAATGTATATAACAATATTTATAGTAAATTTAATTTGTAATAAGATTGATTCTGTATAATTTTTCGATCCGACGAATAGTAACGGAGATATTTCGAATTTTTGAAAATCCTCCCCTCTAAACCCCCCTTCCCACTGGTCCGATTTCAGCCGTTAACGAACTTGATCTTTCTTTTTACATAAAACGCTTAAATATGAAGTTAAGGTAAGGATTAAACAAAAATTGCGACCGCTAGAGCGGTAACAGACAAATATATATATATATATATATATATATATATATATATATATATATATATATATATACAGTTTCGAACGGACCTCATTTTCGTCATCTACTAGGTAGGATCGATGGACATTTGAAGAAAAATGTCGAAAATTCCGTCATGAGTACAACCTCAATAGCTGATTTCCCTTAAGGGAAATCTGCTAAAACAAAGAAGAAATCCGTAATTAACAGAAATGAAAACTGTTAAAACTCAAAGACATATGGGAGCCCCATAGTACAGGAACCAATTACTGGGTTGTTACAATTTTTAACGGTTCAAATTGAATTAATTATTAACTAAAAAGTCCGTCACGCAGGGGCTGCGTAAACTAAGCAGATTTCCCTCGTGAAGTTTAGTAATAGATAAATATACATACTGCTAACACAACACCGTGAATAAATACAAACGGAAATAAGAAATATTTCATCCAATTTCAATAGCCTGCCGACAGGAAGCGTTAGGTTAGAAATGTAAACAAACGGGTCCCGCCTCACGCCGGAAAGAAAAACAATTACTGAAATATATCAGAATATAACACATTAATTTTATTGAGAACTATTTACTATATCTAGTACTGTAATTAATAATGAGTCAGAATAATTATCTCAATCAATAAAATTTTAGTAGTCCAAAACTTTAAGATGGGGGGGGGGGAGTCACCAGTGCATATTTGCATGTATCTCGTATAATAAAGGTCTCTTGAATACAATTTTTGGTATTTAAACTTCCAAAAATGTGATTTATTATGTATCAGAGTATTGTTTACGTAACATGAGTAGAAGTGGCGGTTTGGTGAAAACTGAAAAATGCAAATATCTCGGTTAATATTCAAGATAAAGAATAAATGTATATAACAATAAATATAGTAAATTTAATTTGTAATAAGATTGATTCTGTATAATTTTTCGATCCGACGTATAGTAACGGAGATATTTCGAATTTTCGAAAATCCTCCCCTCTAAACCCCCCCTCCCACTGGTCCGATTTCAGCCGTTAACGAACCTGATCTTTCTTTTTACATAAAACGCTTAAATATGAAGTTTGGTAAGGATTAAACAAAAATTGCGACCGCTAGAGCGGTAACAGACAAATATATAGATAGATAGATAGATAGATAGATAGATAGATAGATAGATATATATATATATATAGATATATATATACAGTTTTGAACGGACCTCATTTTCGTCATCTACTAGGTAGGATCGATGGACATTTGAAGAAAAATGTCGAAAATTCCGTCATGAGTACAACCTCAATAGCTGATTTCCCTTTAGGGAAATCTGCTAATAAAATGGGGATCAGGAACTCTCTAAATAAAAAATCCTTAGCTCTCCACACAGTCTATAAAAGGGTGGAAACCGACAGATAACTCTTCCCGATTAGCGTTAGTAGCATAAAATGGACCTTAGTAAATAACAACTCAATGAAATTAAATCAGTGGTTTAATGCAAATCTAATTGAATGGTTTAAATCTTTAATGTAGATGCAATACCCTAGATTTTTCATTCTTTGCCGTTTCTTGACTTTATGTTTCTGGTTTTCATCCATTATCCAAATCCTTCTACAAGTATAAAATTAAGGTATTGTAGGCCGTTTATCATTGAGTTCTTTGAATGACTCCTACTATGGGGTACTGAATGACAGACTATGGGACTGGGATTGCTGGAGTTGTAGGAGACAATACTGTGCACAAAAACTACATGACTACAATACAATATACACGACAGAATTACAGGCTATACTCTTAGGACTAACGAACATCACAACTACTAAAAGAGACATAGTCATTTGTACAGACTCATTAAGTTCAATAAAGTCACTTGAAGATATATACTCCACCAATCCCATTATTATTGAAATTTTTAACAAAATTCATAGACTTAAAAAACACGTTACTATTTATTGGTTACCCGGCCATGCGGGCATATCTCAAAGTGATATAGTAGACAAAGCAGCCAAACAATCAACTCAACTTGAACAAATAGATTTTTTGGACATACCTCACCAAGACGCTTTCTCTCAAATAAGAAAACTCGTAATTAATGATGGAATAATTTATGGTATAACACTGACAGTAAACTTAGAAAAATCAAATCTAACACGCTCAACTAGACTTCAAGTAATAGACACTCTAGAAGAGATGAAATTGTGCTTACTCCTACGCACAGGACACACTAGACTAACACATTCATATCTGATGAGCAGGCAAGATAAACATATATGTCGCGACTGCAACAGAACGCTGACTGTAAAACACATACTAACTGACTGCACACAAATGAAAACGTACCCGTGGCCCACAAATGTATGCGAACTACTGGCCGACAGTAGCCAATTTGTAGATGATGTTTTTAAGTATTTAAGAAATAATGGATTATTTGATGAAATATAAAAGCTATTATCTACAATTATGAAAGTTTTATACAGCAAGCACTGTGGAATATAAGTTTTGCCTTCTTCCAGTTTAACTATTTATAGTTTTTTTTTTGTTTTTTTCCTCATGTTGTAAATATAGTAACAATTTATATTTAAAACTGTAGAGGACTTGGCCTTCTTATTGATCGTTATCAATTGGTTCCTCTACCATCCAGCATATTCCTGAGATAATTTATATTTAGTTTTGTCCATTCTATTTATTTTGTACATTTGTAAAAGTTAGCTGTGTAAAAATTTTAATATTTATTTAATTTTGTGATATTATTTTCTAACATGTAAAAATATGAATCGCCATTGTAGCGGCATGGTTCTATTTATTTTGTACATTTGTAACATTTAGCTTTGTAAAAAATTTAATATTTATTTAATTTTGTAAAATTATATTCAAACATGTCAAAAGATGAATCGCCATTGCAGTGGCATCTCAAATAAATAAAATAATACTATGGGGTAGAGTTGTAAAAAGTACTTTTTCTTCTTTTAATAATGGGATGAATAGTATACGCTGTTAGTATATATTACAGGAAAATATTCAAGAGAAGTCACTATGTTACGTAAAAATTTTATTTTTACATTTATGAAAATTTTGATTTAATCTAGCTGTTTGATACATTAAAATTGACAAAAACGAAATTATTCAACATGTCACTGTAAAATTAAAAAATAAATAAATAAAAGAGAAATCTATTTACTCTTTGTTACTGAGTAGCAGCTCTGGCCAAAAAGTATTTGAATTATTATTTTAAAATACCAAGTGTCTTGTTCGTTTTTTCTTTTAAATAAAGTGTATTTCCCTTGCTAAATACTACAAATATAAAAAATACTTTTCGTATTTTAAATACAAAAAAAAATAATTTCGTCTGAAGTAAATATTCCTGACAACTCAACTTATTCAACTATATTTCTTTAGAAAAACAATCTATTGACTTTCGGAAGATGCCTTCCGTATCCATCTCTTCTGCTTAGCACATAACAAAAATGCAGTCTATTCAAATTTATAGATTTATTTATTTAAGTAAAAAAATTAGTACAGAAAAGTCATGTGATATTCACATATGATTTTTTTTTTTTTTAAATTTTCAGTCATAACCTGCACAGTTACTCCTGGTTACATTTCTTCTCTCCTGCCTGGGAATGAACGGTAGCTCATAAGCCGTTGTATTTAGGAATTCAGAGTCGGCCTATGACCTCGGCCCAAGTGACCGTGGGAGAGTTTAAACAAGTTGAAGCCTTAATATCGGTTTCCCTTAATATCTTTGGGCCCAATCCAATATCGGAGGCAGCCCTTTATTATAAGAGAGCTTGGTGTACACATTGGAGACCTTTCGGCCATCAGCCTCCCGCCTCCAGTCCGGATATCATAACTTCCATTGAGTTCTCCGGCAGAAAAGGGGGTATATTTCCCAATAGCAATCTTGCTCCTGCTCATCATCCCCGCAGCCCTATTACCCCGCCCCCGGTATAAGCCGCCACTATAACCGGCTCCCTGGCATAACCTCTCCTCTCCTTCTTCTCATCTCTCTGTTTACTACCTCTCTCCTTGTTATATCTTCCATTCAATCGGATCATCTCTCGTCCTTTACGGCGGGGTTTTATTTACGGTAGCTTTTGATTTTCAACTTTAATGGCTTCTATATATTTCATAACTTTTATATATTATACTTTTATGTATTACATAAATGTATTTCTTGAGTACGGTCTATATTATTTTTGTAGATCTGGAAAATCGTATTTATACATTTTTTTATTATATAAACAAAATATTGATAACCAATTATTATTGAGTAGCATTTTTTAAGTGTTCAAACGTCTGTGTCTTTTTTGTAAGGAATAATGTTTGTGTAGAACGCATGAGGAGTTTTTTTGGAAGAATTAAAACGATTGTAGGAATTTCTCCCCCCGAGATAATGGACTAGAGGAACCATTTGATCAGGAACTTTTTGATCACTAGAAACACTTCTACAATGACTTCGATATATGCAGACTGCACGTTCAGAGACCTTGTGTCGAACGAACTTGGCTTCACAGCCATTTCCGAAGAGTGTCTTGTGTCGAACGAACTTGGCTTCACAGCCTTTTCCGAAGTGTGTCATGCGTCGAACGAACTTGGTTTCTCAGCCGTTTCTGAAGAATGTCTTGTGTCGAACGAACTTGGCTTCACAGCCATTTCCGAAAAGTGTCTTGTGCCGAACGAAATTGGCTTCACAGCCATTTCCGAAAAGTGTCTTGTGTCGAACGAACTTGGCTTCACAGCCATTTCCGAATAGTGTCTTGTGTCGAACGAACTTGGCTTCACAGCCTTTTCCTAAGAGTGGAGTGTCTTGTCTGGAACGAACTTGGCTTCCCAGCCTTTTCGGAAGAGCGTCTTGTCTCGAACGAACTTGGCCTCCCAGCCATTTCCGAAGAGTGTCTTGTGTCGAACGAACTTGGCTTCACAGGTATATCCGAAAAGTGCCGATCGGGTTATAATCGCGTAAAGTTAAGTTTCTATCCCACTTTCAGTGATGTTATGTCTGTGTAGCTCTGTTTCGATCTTTCGGGTCACTTCATCTAGGCGTTTGCTACCACTTGAGCTTTCGCTCCAAGGACAAAATTGTGTAAAGGAATATTTATTATGACTGTAGGGCAAACAGTTCGTGTGAAGAATTGATTGAAGTCTAAGACCTCGTGTGAGCTAATCGTAGTGTAGTCAACGTGTATTTTCTTATTTAGTTTAAAAGGTATACTTCAGTATGTGGACAATTAAAAAAGGTCAATGTAGTTACTCTCAGTGGTTTACTGATTTTTCTGTAGCGTCTAGCCTAAAACCATCGTACTTAAAAAAGTAGTTATTATGACTAAAACCACTGTTTCTCGGACGTGCATATTTTATTAGCTTCTTCCAAGTTATGTGTGGTGCCTTTTTGATCATCATGCAAATATCATTTATTATTATTTATTATTTTATGCTAAAATAACTCTTCATTAACTAGGTTAGGACTAGTTGTAATTAGTGAATTTGTTGGGGAGTAGGCATGGCCGATTGGCTCATATTTATACAAGTTTGAAATTGTAGGAAATGTGGAGTGACTTATGTGTGGTCGTTCGTATGCCGGATTACTCAGAAAATAACAGCGTTAGAGTAATGATATTTCAGATTGAGGATTGTTCTTACGTCTAGTTGTTCACCCCGCCTCCTCCGTTTTACGAAAATTGACTTAGAGGCGGAGGTGAGGAAAATAAAAAAAATGCAAATCTCTTTACCTATTAGGGATACAATAAAAAATCCGCCCGCAGGAGCTGCGTAAACTACGCAGATTTCCCACTTGAAGTTTTACAATAAAGAAATCTAGCTACTATTAATAGTAGTAGTAACGAGTCTCTAAACCATTTTCACGACCCACCGAATCGAACCGACATCAGCTGATCTCATCTCGTCCGTTATCCGCACAAAGTAAATAAAAATGCAAATATCTCGGTTAATATTCAAGATAAAGAATAAATGTGCATAACAATATTTATAGTAAATTTAATTTACAATACGATTGGATCTATACTTGCTTTCGGTCCGACGTATAGTAACGAAGATATTTCGAATTTTCGAAATCCCCCTCTCACTGGTCCGATTTCAGGCATTAACGATCCTGATCTTTCGTTTTACGTAAAACGATTAAATGCCGAATTTGGTAACGATTAAAGAAACATTTCGACCGTTAGAGTCTTAACAGACAAATATATATATATATATATATATATATATATATATATATATATATATATATATATATATAGAGAGAGAGAGAGAGAGAGAGAGAGAGAGAGAGAGAGTTTTGAACGGACCTTGTTTTCGTCATCACCTGGGTAGGATCGATGGAGATTTGAAGAAGTTTTTCGAAAATTACGTCATGAGAACGACCTCAATAGCTGATTTCCCTTAAGGGAAATCTGCTAATATATGTATAGGTCCATTCTTGTTTGGCATGAAAATATCTATCTATAAATTGTTCCTGTGACATATTTCGATCCGGAAAATATTTTACGTGACTCTCAATTAGCAATTGAAGCCTAGTAAAATTTTTTGTTTAATTTAATTGGCGTAGAGGGAATTCATGTGGTATCTATATGAGATTTTTCTATTTAATGGGCAATACCCTGTTTTTCCATTGAATTAAACAGAAAGCTTGTTTTGCTCTTGAAGGTGGAAATAAAGGTATACGGTATAAGAATAAGTGGAAGGCAGAGGAGTGGGTATTGTTGCCTATTGGGGATATATAGAGGCAGCTGGTGTATCTATCCCTGGCATAAATCACTAGGCCAGCTGTCTGCTTGCTCTTCCGCTCCTCTTGTCTCCCTATTGGTTGTCTAATCACTATCTCTCTCTTAATTATATGCCCACATATCACGTCCTATCCGTGATTCTATAATTATTGCCCAGTTGACGATTGTTTTGACGACGTCTCTCTAAAAAATAAAAAAAAGTCCGTCACGCAGGGGCTGCGTAAACTAAGCAGATTTCCCATGTGAAATTTTACAATAGAGAAATCTGCTTACTGGTAACAACCGTGATTAGATAATGAGAAATCTTTCAGTTAGTTAAAATAAATTCCCAACTGAAACGGCTTCTGAATTGTAAGAATAATTTATATTTTAATAACTCAAATTTTAGTAGTCCAAGAACTAAAGAAGGGGGGAGGACGGATGAACTAAACGTATTTGCATAAATCTCACAAAGTAAGGAAGGTAAGGTAAGGTTAAAAACGCCAGGTTAGAAGAAGCTTCTGCCTGAGCCGAGAAATGACGAAGATGGCCGAACTAATCAACTATACCCGACCACAGACTTCATAAAAATGCAAATATCTCGGTTAATATTCTAGATAGAGAATAAATGTATATAACAATATTTATAGTAAATTTATTTTGCAATAAGATTGGTTCTTTACAATTTTTCGATCCGATGCATAATAACGGAGACATTTTGAATTTTCGAAAATCCCCCTTTTAACCCCTCCCTCTGTCCGATTTCAGCCATTAACGAACTTGATCTGTCTTTTTACATAAAACGGTTAAATATCGAGTTTCGTAACGATCAAACAAAAATTCGACCGCTAGAGCGTTAACAGAGAAAATATATATATATATATATATATATATATATATATATATATATATATATATATATACATATATATATATATATATAATTTTGAACGGACCTCATTTTCGTCATCTCCTGGGTAGGATTGATGGACATTTGAAGAAAATTTTCGAAAATCGCGTCATGAGTACGACCTCAATAGCTGATTTCCCTTAAGGTATTAATTGAATCGTGTATTAAAAGCAGCGTTGACTACTTTTACTTCCTGGTACAAAGTAAAAAAAAAAAAAAAAATTACAATCGTCGATTTTAAGGGAAGTTATCCTTTTTAGCAGATTTCCCTTAAAGGAAATCATCTATTGATGTCATACTCATGTCGCAATTTTCGAAATCGTTCTTCAAATGTCCATCGATCCTACCTATCAGAGTATATAATATATTTGTTTGTCTGTTACCGCTCAAGCGGTCGTAATTTTAGTTACCAAATTCGATATTTAGTAGTTTTATTTAAAAAGAAAGATTAAGTTCGTTAATGGCTGAAATCCGACCATGGGGAGAATTTTGAAAATTCAAAATATCTCCGTTCCTATGAGTCGGATTGAAAACGTGTATAAACCAAATTTTATTGCAAATTAAATGTACTATAAATGTTGTTATGTACATTTATTCTCTATCTTGAATATTAACCGAGATATTTGCATTTTTCATTTTTCTGGCTTCAGTAAACCTCCACTTCTACTCGTGTTACAAAAACATTACTCTGGTATATAATAAACCACATTATTCGAAGCTTAAATAGTAAACATTGTTTTCCAGTGACCTTCATTATACGAGATACATGCAAATACGAGTATGTTTTTTTGACCTCCCCCGTCTTAAATTCTTAAAATACTAAAATTTGATTGATTGAGATAAAATTTATTCTGATTCATTATAAATTTCAGTACTAGTTATAGTACACAATTTTCAATAAAATTAATATTTTCTGATACGTTTAAATTATTGTTTTTCTTTCCGGTGAGCCGTTGGCAGACTTGTTTCTTTACATTTGCGAAGCTTCCCGCCGGAGGGGAATGATTTCTTATTACCGTTTGTATTTATTCACTTAATATTCAGGGTGGTGTTCTGTTAGTATGTAGGTTTATCTATTATTAAACTTCAGATGGGAAATCTGCTTAGTTTACGCAGCCCCTGCGTGACGGACCTTTTTTACCTCCTGTTGAAACCTCTATTTTTTTTCTTGCCTAATTTCATTTTCCACTTAGTTCTCCTAGCTGATGCGGGTCGATGTATAAATCTATAGTTGAAAAAACGATACCCAGTGGAGATGTGGACTTCGTTATCAACTATAGATGTAATTTTGTTTTGTTTTGCTCCCTTTGTTTGTTTTTCTAAGTATTCCTTCGATTTCCTCTTTTCAGGACCTGCTCCTGGAACAAAAGTAATAATTATGTAAGAAATAACCAAATTTATTGCTCTCCACTCCGAATAAATGCTGTGGCTATCTTCGTATAATCCTTATATTATAATCCTGAAGTACTTTTGTTTTTATTAGGAGCATGATAAGCTCGTTGTCATCCTCACTAAAACTACTTATAAAAGCCGAACTATTTGACTTATAATGCATGCAGATGGGAGTGTGTGTTTGTGTCAAAAAAAGATATCTAGTGAAGGTGTTGACATGTTTTTCAACCACGGGTGTAATTTTGTTTTGTTTTGCTCCCTTTATTTTTTTTTAGTATTTCATTGTTTTCTCCCTTCTCAGGAGATGCCCCTGGGACAAAAGAAATAATTATATTGAGGTCAAGTAAAAATTATTTTTCCATCAATCATCCTGGGAGAGCTAAAGTGTTTTCCGAAGATTTTGAGGATTCAGGGCAATGTGAGGACAGGAAATTAGTAACAAAGTATTTACTTTCAATCAAAACAGAAAATGGAATGTATTGATAGTGATTTGAAAAATCAGAGGACACATTAATTTGGCGTTTCAGTACTTTCTAAAGGTATCTGTTCGAATTTTTCCTCACAGTTCACATGAGTATAATCAAATACATCTTAATGTTTTCTTTCCTTCAAAAACATTTACAACACTCATCCCTTAATTATTCAGATTCTAGAACAAATTTCAAAACTAAAGACAAAAGTGACAATGATGTGGGTTCAGGACATGAAAACGTTGAACGTACAAACTCGCTAAACATGCTACACAGAGACAATTTTCTTACTTTAACTTCCTGACCCTGCCAGAAATACATTTACAAATACAACAAACAACATTAAATGATTGGCAAAACTGTTGGAATAGAAAGCAGAAAATCATCTGCGAGACATAAGAGCCGTCATCCAGCAGACAAGAGCATAAAATTTTAAATAATTTATTAACTTCCACTTTTTGCAACTAATGCTAATTGGGACGGGTTCTCTACAGGTTACCACCCTTAAACAAGGCAATGGACGAGACGAAGTTGTACAAACGAAACATAGCATAGGACACTCACATTTAACGCACTCATACCTCATGACAAGAAGAGAAAGACAGAACATGTCGTGAACTATTAACCATTAAACAACTGCAGGAACATTGAATACTTAGAGACTCTACATAACATGTACGAACTTCTTACAGACAGGATCCCACATATCGACAATTTTAGGACTTGACAAAGGTAATAAATTTTACCACACGTTGGCAACCTGATGTATTTTCATTTCAGCACACGTGACAGTAGACCTCATAAGATAAGGATAGTTACCAAGGAGTCCATTACTTCATTTTCGTCTCTTATTGTGTAGGGATGATGATGGACAATTGTAGAAAATTTCGAAATCCATGATATGAGTAAAAAAATTTCCCTTAAGAGATATCAGCTAAAACCATTGTGGCAGTTTTTTATGACGAATTGTCCTCCACCATTCACTTCGTGTTACACATATGAAAACTAATATAATTTTAAAAGTTTGCCTAATTTAACTTATTGCGAGATATATTGAATCTATCTACTTGCTTTAGTGTTTAGTAACTAATCTCGAAATAAGTATTATATGTCCTTTGAATAAGAACTATCTTAAAATTTACATTTAAGTAAGTCAAACTTACTCGCTTAAGGTAAAAGTGACTCTTATGATTAGACAAAACAAGAGTTGTTTTAAATTGATAAAATGATCTGTCTTCTCAATCTTCTGTTACAGCCTGTAATCTGATATGTTTCCTTCAACTTCTAGGAACTATAATATTTTAAGTATAGCCGCTATACCTAAAACTAATGGAAAACAAAATGAAATTATCCCAGACAAACTTCTTTATTATGTCTCCCATTATCTAAAGTCTACATGACTTTTCTCTTTCCCCTTCTTATGCTTGCTTATAAGCAATATTAAATGTCGTTGTAAGGCAAACGAATATTTCAATTTAATATAACAAATACATAAACTATTTCAGGGGGGTGTGGAGCTCTGAAGTAAGGTGGGAGCAACTTATGTAGGACAATGTCGGATTCTAATATTTTGTTTGTAATAAAGTGCACCTTCCAGCTGAAGGAACATTAACTTTCTTAATATTGGGGTGGAGTTTCGACCTTCCTGAACTTCTTATGAGTCATGGCCAAGTATTGCTCAAGATTTACAACTTCAAAACTTTATGCCATAAATAATGTTTTCAAAATGAAATTTTGGTGGTACTTGGCCCGTGTAAAGTTTCCAACAAACATGCTCTAAACTCTTATAAACCCTGAATGCATATGTCTTTATAAGAGTATGTTACAATTTTTCCTTTAAATTCTTATCCGTATTATTGCATACAAGTATTATTTTTTTATTACCAATTTAGTACACATAGTACTTTTGTTTTAGTAAATTTCCCCTAAGATAATGTTGAGATTTTACTCATTACAAAAATTGTCTTCCAATGAATATGTCTGTTTAATATACATAACATTTACTTTTTTTTTAGTGAGGCATATTTGGATTATTTAATTTCAAATCCATTTGTTTATTACTTTAGCCGCCCCCTCCCTATGAGTCAAAGAGGTTTCTAATTAAAGATGACCTTTGGCTTAATTTACACATTAATTTGAGTATCTCTACAGACAACAGGTCAACAGTTTATGGAATTATTTGTTATTAATATTATTCAAAAGGCACTGTCCATTATCCTTAGCCCTCCGTCGGGCGCACCTATGGCCGAAACAAAATCGGGCGCACCCGGCCTGAGAGGCCGCTCACATATTTTAAACCCCCACTACCCAACTAATTAATTTTAATTTAAAACGCTGGTAGGACAGACTTCACTAGGATCTTTGGAAACCAAATATAATATTTATAACGTAAAATATTGTTTTTATTAGAATAGAATGAAGCTTATACTAAAAAAGTAAAATTGATCAGGCGCATTCGGCCTGAGAGGCCAGAGTTAGACTAACACTTATTTCTCAAGATATCGACGAATTTCCATATAGAATAGCATTAATCTTAGTAAAAGGGACGATTGCAATAGATATATCTTGAAAAAAAATCATCTTCGAAATTAAGGAGCAATTGGGCGCAGTCGGTCTCACAAGCCACCTAGAGACCAGTCGGTCTGGATGAAGGATGGCAATAGACTAAAGTAGGGGATTCTTAGCATGAACACAAATCAGGAAATTACTGGGAATGGCCCCTCACAGGGGAAACAGAATGAGGCGTGGTATCAAAAAGTATGTTTTCCTGGCCTCTCAGGCTAGCTGCGCCCGACGGAGGGTTAATCAGACTGCCAATATATAAAATAATAATATCACACTTCTTAGATAAAATATTTTATTTAATAAATATATGGATTAATTGACTTTTATTTCTGATATTATCATTTAAAAATTATATTAATAAACATTATTTGTGGTAACGTCAAAGGAAAAGATAAAATATATTCAAATTAAAGAACAATTTATAACTATGCAATTTACGAGTATTTTTACTTTTATGATTTTATATTTGATTTATCAAAAGATATAATTTTTTTTTATAAATCCTAAGATTGTGCTTTACTACCATATATATATATATATATGTGTGTGTGTGTGTGTGTGTGTGGTTGTGTGTGTTTGTGTGTGTGCGTAAATGTAACCTCTTTGATCTCATTTAGTTTTTTGTGAAACTTTCACTAAACTTTTTCCTTTCACGTCGAATTGAAGCCATATCATCAATTTTCGGCTTTGGCGTGTTTGTTTGTTACACTCCTGTCAGGCCTAGACGACAGAACCTAATTTTATGAAACTTGGTACATGCTTTACTGGTAATTCAACTGAGACTTTAGGCTATATTAGTATGCCCAGAAGTGGGGGGTTACTCCTGAAATGGAAAATACCGATATTTTGAGTTCTGTTGATTTCTGCTGATGTGCAGTTAACTTTTTTTCTTATTATGAAGAACTTTTGATATACTCACTTTTGAGTCCTAGAACGAACTATAAATAATATATGCACTAAAACATAAAGAATGCATGATCCAAACTAAACGAAACTGTGGTGTGTGAATCAGCATTAACTCCTCCTAGATAATAAGATATATTAGCATTTTATGGTAGTGGTGATTATAAGGTAGGCTTGAAAGAAAAATATATAGATAGATGATAGATATTTCGTTTTCTATCAGGTTTTCTACGAAACATGTTCCTAACAAAAAAGTTTCTTTCATATTTGGGGTAACTTTCATTATATTGTAATTAATAAACAATATATTCTCATAATGTATAACTTGAACCGACAATTAAACGTAACATTTGAAATTTAATCAAATAATGACATTAACATTTTCATTTTTTGGAGCTGGATTGGTTTTTAGACTGCATTAATATTTTACAAACGAAGTAGATTGTATGGGTGATCAGAAATAAAAACCACGAAAATTAGTTTCCAGTTCTTTTTTCTGCAAAATGTTACTTTAGTCCCAGTTGTTAACTCGTTTTACCTATGTATAAACAAATTGCAAATTACTCATAGCACGTTATTCGATAATGACATATTATGACAAATGGCATTTGGTCTTTAGTTTTATATGATCCTTCATGATGATGATTCTGGTTAGTGAGATTATAATCCACTACCAACTCCCTACCCCGCTTTCTTAATACATTCCGATGTTTCTTTTTTTAGCACATTTTCCTTGAGGGAAATCAGCTATTGAGATCGCCTCATGACGCGTTTTTTGAAATTTTTCTTCAAATGTCCATCGATACTAGGATATGACGAAAATGAGGTCCGTTCAAAACTGTGTCTATCTATCTATATATTTGTCTTAGAGGGGGAGAATTTTGAAAATTCGAAATATCTCCATTACTGTGCGTCGGATCGAAAAAATGTACAGAATCAATCTTATAGCAAATTAAATGTACTATAAATATTATTATATACCCTTATTTTCTATCTTGAATATTAATCGAAATATTTGCATTTTTCAGTTTTCAGCCTTCAGTAAACCCCCACTTCTATTCATGTTACATAAACAATACTCGGTTATGTAATGAACCACATCATTCGAAGCTTAAATACCACATATTGTTTTCAAGAGACATCTATTATACGAGGTACACGCAACTATGTTCTGGTGAGCCCCCCCCCCCTTCTGAAATTTTTGGACTACTTCAATTTGATTGATTGAGATAAAAAATATTCTGAACCATTATATATTACAGTACTAGAAATAGTAAATAGTTTTCAATGGAATTAATACGTTAAATTCAGATATATTACAGTAATTGTTTTTCTTTCCGGTAAGAAGTTGGCAGAACTGTTTGTTTACATTTGAGATGCTTTTCGTCGGGAGGTTTCTTATTAACGTTTGTAATTATTCACGGTGGTGTTGTGTTATCGGTGTGTTGATTTATCTATTGTTAAACTTGACGTGGGAAATCTGCTTAGTTTACGCAGCCCCTGCGTGATTAACTCAAGTTACCATAATTTAAACAGAACAAAACTGAATTTGGATAATATGCGGGAGTTGCGGGCATACAAACACTGTTAAATACGGACCGACTCGAGTTGGCTTTTGGCGCAAACAATATGCCTAATAATGATAAATACAATCAATTGTTGTCATTATTATTATTATCTATGTTATCCATATCGCTGTTTTGAATAATGCATAGGGATTGAGTAGGAAATAATTTTCGTAATAATTTATTTATAATTCACGTTTATTCTGTAAGAACCAAGAAAAGTAATGGTCTTGTAATAGTTTCCAGAAAGTTATAGATGAAAAACCCATAAATACTGTCATTTAGAGTAATTTTTCTCATTTACACTTTTATGGCATAATAAATACAATGATGATATGTGCTTTAACCTATTGCTAAACATTAAATGGCGTTTAATGTTAAAACCAATGGAAAATAAGTATTCATTAAGCTTTACATTGTAACTTAATACATTCAGACCATTTATTTTTTACTCTTTTACGGATGTTAAAGGAGACTGAAAGTACTTGGGAGGTGAAACTAGTTATGTCTTCTATCAATCCTTTAATATGTTACCTACACAATAGAGCGTTGTTAATAGTGGTTATTAAATGCATAATATAGCTATACTCCTAGTTTTGTGCTTAGGGCAGCTTTTGGAATAAGACATTTTTATTCTTGCATAGTTTATTATAAAAAAAAATGGCATCCATTATTATGAATTTTTAGGTTCATAATGGTTTGAAAAACGAATTAGGATTTAATAGAACCAGCTTAACTTTTATTCTTCCAGTCTCGACGAAATTCCATCTATTCTTTATGTTCACAGAAAGTTGTAAAGGTAGTAAAAGTAAATAGACTGAAGAAATGTAAATAGATGGGGTTTATTATTACCTTAGAATGAATATCGTTCCCACTCATTATTCAGTTTAAATATTTCATGATGAAAGTTTCCTCAGTTATGGTTATGATATTATCCATGATTATGATTTATATTTTGAACGGTGGAGAGGGATTGATCAGGAACACAATTTTTTTTTTCTTCTTCAATACTAAAAAATTCCACAAGTTTGCTACAGTTACCAGATATTTTTGGTATAACCCAAAACACTGAGACAGTAAATGTAAAAATATTGTGCCACACACAAACCGGATGCTTTTGAAGAGATGACTTGCACTAAGGCAGTGTGACTCGATCGGCTTCCTTTGGATGAGGATTTAGGCATTCCTCCTTTTGATTCTAATCATAATAGGGATGCAAGATTTTACACATAGTATATTAGCATATAAAATGCTTAAAAAATAAGCAAATAAAATGTGTAGACTACCAAATGCTTATCTAATCTTTTGATCTGAGCTTCCACAAGCACATATGCCATTAAAACAGAAAATCTCTGAGCTCAACCACTAGAGAATAAACATTAGAGGATAACAATAAGTTACAATTAGCCATTATCGATTATATATATATATATATATATATATATATATATATATATATACATACTTATATTGTACGTGTGTATGTCTTTGAATTCCTCTTAAACGGCTGGACCGATTTGAATTAATTTTTCTTTGTATGCGTTAGGGTGACGCCCTGAATGGTTAAGATTCACAAATCAGCCCGACAGATGGAGTGGGAGGCCTAAAATTAAAAATAGCAATATTTCCTTTCCTATTAGTTTTTCGGCAAATATGCACAGGTTAAAAGTTGTTTATGTTGTTATTTAGAGTAACTATTGTTATATTCACTTTTGTCGTATAACAAAGTGTATAAAAGAGATATACACTAAAAAATTAAAATGGGAGCCAACAATTTTATTGGGCACTAACAATTGAACCGAACTTAACCAAACTCTATTTATAAATTAGAATTAATTCTTCCATGGTTATAAGCTATATTAAAATTTTTAGGTTTGAACGGGAGTGGGGGTTATAAGACAAGCCTTAATAAAAAATTCGCAATGTTTCATTTTCTATTTGTTTTTAGGCAAACATGCACTTACTGAAAGTTGTTTTTGTGTCCGTTAAAAGTAGCTTTTGTTTTAAACATAATATTATTAAATTTAATAACCTAATCGCTTGAAATATCATCCAGGACAACAGCAGTCCGCTAATATATATATATATATATATATATATATATATATATATATATATATATATATCTTTGTGTGTGTGTGTGTGTGTGTGTGTGTGTGTGTGTGTTTGTGCGTGCGTTCACTTCACCTATTATTGGGAGGGTTTCACTTTTTTTTTCATAGGCTACCCTTCTTAGTAAGGGAGAAGAAATGGGATCATTCATATTTTCATTAAGTATTTATTGAGTCACCAAGATTATTTTGACTAGGATTATTATTCAAAGGAAGGTTCCACTATGAACTTTTGCAAATATGCTGTGAATTATACGGCTCTGGGAACTACTGAAAATCGATTGACTATTTTAAATTAAATTAAATTATTTATTATCGCCCACGTTTTACAACTAAGGCTAATTGGGACGGGTCAGCTACCCTTTTCCAGCCAGGGTGGGACTAAAGATTTTATTTAATGATTTCCGTCACTAAATAAATTCCTCTGCCCAGGTGGGAATCCAACTCGCCACTCTAGGTTTACCATGTGAGATTAAGGTCGACGCTTTAATTCACATGGCTAACCTGAGCCCCAATTGACTATTTTAGAATCTAGAAGAGTATATAGGATAACTAATTTGGTCGTCAGCCCTCTAAACAATTTGTACTAAATTCTACATGATAAAAGTCAATCAAGCAGGGGCTGCGTAAACTAAGCAGATTTCCCACGTAAAGTTTTACAATAGAGAAATCTCCATACGAGTGACGAACAGTTATGGAAACGTCCGAACTAGCTTTCGGCGGGAAGGAATAGAAGTGTTCATAGCTCGTCCGTTACACTTAATAAAAGTGCAAATATCTCGGTTAATATTCAAGTTAGAGAATAAATGTATATAACAATATTTATAGTAAATTTAATTTGCAATAAGATTGATTCTCTACATTTTTTGATTCAACGTACAGTTACGGAGATATTTCGAATTTTTAAATTCCCCTTCTCTAACCCCCCCCCCTACCACTGGTCCGATTTCAGCCGTTAACGAAATTGATCTTTCATTTTAAATAAAACGGTCAAATACCGAGGTTTGTGACGATTAAACAAAAATTGCGACACCTAGAGCGGTAACAGACAAATTTAGGCATCTTATAGGTAGGATCGATGGACATTTGAAAAAATTCCCTTAAGGGAAATCTGCTAATAATGTATAATTTTTGTTTTTTATGAGATCGTTACAAAGCAGACATTTTAAGCATATCTGGCAATTTCCTCATTATTTTGTCCACGTTATATTTATTCATTTAATCAACTTGTGTCAATGCGATGAAAAATGTTTGTTCTTTTTGGGTCCGTGGATCGAATAGGGCAAACACCCAACTAGCTTTTTTGCAGTTTTTGTTTTCCTTTTTTTAATTTATTTATTTTGGAGTGAATGCGACCGGAAGAGCTGTTCTCTCTTTGTACTGTAAATTATTCGGGTTTTGAATTGGTAGGAGAAGGGAGTTGCGGAAATGTTGTTGGGGTAAAAAGGGCGACCTGTCGGATGGGGTTTGACGGAGGGTTAGGAAGGGAAGTTTTTACTAGGGCTGAGGGAATTCCTTCTTATCCCTACGTCCATGCCCTACCGACATAATTGAGCAGGACATCCTTTTACGTGCCTGCTTTTGCATTACAATCTACTACTATAATCAACGGCTAACTTTTCTTTAGGTCATTCTCTGATGAGATGTAATTCGAGTTCCCTCTCGAGCTTCATTAGATATTTCGAAACGAGTTGTATTAATTAATTGCCTTTTTTTTTTCTTTCTTTTTTTTTTTTTTGAATGATTTCCCTAGAGGAAAACGAATTATTGCGGTTGTGCTCGTGAAGCGATTTTCGTAACCATTCTTTGAATGCACATCGTTCTTACTTAGAAAATGTTCGTGCTTGAGTGTACTTGTCTGTTTCTGCTCTAGTAGTTTTAATTTTTGTTACAACATTTGCCTTAAGAGAAATCAGCTTTTGACGTTGTTCTCATGATGCGATTTTCGAAAACTTTCTTCAAATGTCCATCGATCCTACCTAGAAGATGACGAAAATGAGGTCCGTTTAAAACTGTACACATTTATCTATCTAACTATTTATATATTTGTCTTAGAGGGGGAGAGTTTTGAAAATTCGAAATATCTCCATTACTATGCGTCAGATCGAAAAAAATTATAGAATCAATCTTATAGGAAATTAAATGTACTATAAATATTGTTATATACACTTATTCCCTATCTTCAATATTAACCGAGATATTTGCATTTTTCAGTTTTCAGCCCTCAGTAAACCCCCACTTCTACTGAAGTCTTCAAAAATGAAGTCCGTTCAAAATTATATATATATTCCTAATTGCCCTTTGTCGCTCAACCTGTCGCAATTTTTGTTTGAAAGTTACCAAACTTCTCCGTCCTGTATCATTACCAAACCAGTCATCGTATTACATACGATATATGTACATTCGTACATGAAAAAAAAAAAAAAAAAAAAAAAAAAAAAAAAAAAAAAAAAGGTTAAAGTTTCCCTGAACGTCTTGAGTTGTTCCCAAGACCTATATTTCAAGCAGCACCCGTGGCTCAGTTGATAGGGTTTTATTTTTGTAACCAGAAATCTCTAGATCGAATCTCGCCAGGAATGACTTAATATTAATTTATTGCTTCTAGGACGTTTATTTAATATTAATAAATAATTTTTTTTAATTATTGGCAATTAAAGGGGTTCAGGTTAGCCATGCGAGTTAAAGCGTTGACCTTTATCTCACACGGCAATCCTAGAGTGGCAAGTTCGATTCTTGTCTGGCAAAGGAAATTATTTAGTGACGAAATTCATTAAATAGCCTAAAATCTCACCCTGGCTAGAAAATGCTAGTAACCTGTAGATAACCCGTCCCAATTAGTGGACGTTAATAAATAGTAATAGTAATTGTCATTTAATTTTTAGTATGTTCCATATATTTAAAGAAAATTCAAATGCTTTCTGTCAAAAATATAATTGGTATAAGGAAATATTTAATATTATACAAGAAATATATTATTAATTGAATACAAAAGTATATCATAATTAACTATAATAACATAGATATTTTAATAATATATTTAAACGGTATTATTAATCTTTAACCGTTTATTTGTTATTGTTTTATTTTACAATTTATAAAGATATTTATAATATTTTCTCTCTAGACATCAAAATATTCATTAACATTTTCATACGTTAGAAATACATTTTCATTGTGTTTGACTTTGCTTCACTGACGTATATTTCTATCATGAAGTTAAAAATGTTATCAAATTTCTCCAAAACTGCTCGTATTTGATCGAACAGAATCGCAAAATATCGTCTTGCGTTAAAATTTATTTTATTCTTTAACACCATTGTCATCCGCAATTGTTAACTTGAATAGAAGTGTTGTGTGTGTATTTGAGAAATCGGATTGGTAGAGGTTTTTTTTTTTTTTTTTTGGAGGGTTTGCTGTATACTTCGAGAATATATAATAATAATAAAGTATGTTTATTTGAAATAATTTACATGTTAAATATACAATTAAGTTATCATAATAATATCTTTCCTTATATATATATATATATATATATATATATATATATATATATATATAACATACATAAACAAGGACTCATAAGTCAGTCTGTTATGTTCGGCCATTATTTACTAAATTATTAATCAGAATAATTGATTATTGCTATATATATCTATATATATATATATATATATATATATATATATATATATAGATATATAAATATCAATATAAATATAAATATATATAAACATAACATTAACATAATATTACAATATACTAAATGAAACAAATAATCTTTTATAAGAATTCTATTTTTAAAAATCAACAAAAAATAAACTAATTATTAATATTTATTTACAAATAAAAAAAAAATAAATAGAAAACTTATCCATTATACTCAACTACTAGTAACTTTGCCATTCAAAAACAAAATAATCGAGAATATATGTATATATATATATATATATATATATATATATATATATATTCTATTCATTAGTTGCAAAATTGCGGACGTTATAAATAATTATATAAATGAACATCATTATTTTTTAAGTAATGATATGAAACTGTTTGAGAAGAAGCTCTTATAATATTTGTGAAGGCGGGAATGGATTGGTTACGGGTTCTGGAATATGTATGTTAGCGTTAGCTTCGAGTTTTTAGCAGATTTCCCTTCAGGGAAATCAGCTATTGAGGCCGTACTCATGACGGATATTTCGAAATTTTTCTTCAAATGTCCATCGATCGTACCTAATAGGTCCGTTCAAAACTGCATATACATATATAAATTATGTGGATGATATGTACGTTCCGCTTTTTAAAAAGATTTATTTTCCTTTTAAATACAATTGTACTTATACTAAGTTACAATGTAGCGAGAACGGAGCCTGGAGCAAGACTGATTTCCACTCTGTATACAATATCCCAGAGTGGGGAAAGAAGGAGTGGGAGGAGATGAGCTGGCTTGCCAGCTTGCAACTACATTAACAGTTATTACCATATAACTCCTCCCCCCTTAGAATATTTCTTGAAAAAGAAATATGATATATAAAAATTAACAAAATATAATTACAGAATATAATATATAGTATAAGTAAAATATATAACATAGAAACATATAGGTAAAGACATACCTCAAATAATTCCATCAAATGAATTAATAAATTGTAAAATTATTAAAGTTTATAATTAAATTGTTCAAAAATTATTAAGGAATGATACTCCTTGGAGTGATTTGAGGATTACAATTGTCCGTATTATCACTAGATACATTATTATGTTTAAATTGTAATATTTTCTTAAAATTAATGATAATTACAATTAAAAATATAAGAAGTAGTACATATAATAAAACTGTCCATATACTGGGTGTGATGTAGCTATGTGCCTTATTGGATAGCTGTAGATAGTGATTTGAACTCATATCTTTCAAAGACAATTTTCTGAGTTCCAAAATTTGATCTTTCTCAAAAGTTAGTTCGTCATTGAAATGAAAATTGTTTATGATGTGGGGTCGTCCTGTAGTCTCGCTGGAACTGGATAGCAGCATGTTGTTGTAAAATATATTTCTATCTTGAGTATTTATAAGATATATCCCTTTCAGAGTATAGGAATTCGTCGTTGACTCTTCTCGAATCTTGATTTCATCCGTCATGGGAAAAATAGCAATGTATTTTGTTGTATCCGGAACATGTTCAACATAGTTCCTTGGAATTTCCAGTTGAGTATAACTGCAATTTGTCGTTTCCTTACGCAAAAGTAGACTTTCTTCACATGGTGAATTTCGAAGATTTATATAATTAGGGTTGCAGAAGAATACCTTGCTTCTTTTACAAACTTGACCTAAACTAATTACATTATGATCTGATTTTAAATAATAATTACTGCTAGTGACAATTGTGTAATACGCATTAACTCTATAAAATGGTGTAGAATACAATGAAAATAAATTATAATTAAAGCCGTCTGTTATAGGCATTTTTATGAAATATATGATTTCTTTCCTTCCTACTGCACAAGATACTGACATTAAAGTTTCAAAATCATTTATATTGTCAAAATTTATTGGAAATGGTAATTTATTGATATAGGCTTTCGAGACTTTAACAATCTCATTGTACAGTGAATAAGTTGATATAATGCTAGGATGGAGGGTGTTTAATTTACAAAATGTTAAAGAATTTTCAATATCTTGAAATATGTCCAAAATTATTTCAAAAATATATTCCAATTGCATGAGTGAATCTTTTAGTCTACTCACAATTGATGTGCTACTTAGGGTATTGCTAATTTCTAAAATTTTTGCTTGCAATTTTAATGTATTATACTGAATTAAAATTAAAATTGTCCAGAAGTGCCTGGCTTATCGAATACTGTTTAGCAATTTGCTGTTGTAAATTCAAGTCATTAAGTTCTAGAGTATTCAGTAATTTGTTTATGTGTTCTCCGTCACTTGAGTCTAGGTTACCAGTAATAAACTTTACTACGCTTCCTAATCCATTGATCAATCCACGTTTAATTCTATTATTTCTATTATGAGCTAAGATATTGCTCAATTTATCATTTATATTTTCTAGAGTAAAATTAACGATTTTAAAATACTCGTTTAGAGAGTCAGTGCTACTACGATTAGCTCCTAGTTTCCCAATATTTCTTAATATAGTTTTGTATTGTTCTGTTAAAGATGTAAATTCCAGTATAAGAGGGTTTAGTTGGTAGTAATGAATAAAAGTATGTTCAGTTGTCTGTAACTTTTAGTTTTTCTGTAGTAATTCGATACTCAATAGTCCTGGGTTTGTAATAATATTTTGTACGTATGGTCCATATGTTAATGGTAGAGCTATAAACAAGAAGCACAGCATTTTCTGCGTGACTTGATGTTCCTTCAAGATTCTCTTCCTCTGTCAGGTTGTGCGTGTTCGGGCCGCAAATTGTTCAAACAAAACTGCTCTCGTATTCTCCGAAATCAGTGGACCCGTCCTACCGGCTGCGCCAATTATGTGGATGATTTATGTGCGTTAAGCTTTTTAAAAAAGATTTATTTTCCTTTTAAATACAACTGTACTTAGTCTAAGTTACAATGTAGCGGGAACGGAGTCTGGAGCAAGACTGATTTCCACTCTGCATACAATATCCCAGAGTGGGTAAAGAAGGAGTGGGAGGAGATGAGCTGGCTTGCCAGCTTGCAAATATATTAACAGTTATTACCATATAATTTATATATATATATTTATATTTGTCTGTTGTCCACTCTAGAGGTTGCAGTTTTTGTTTGTTTGTTACCAAACTCGTTATTTAGTCTTTTTATGTAAAAAGAAAGATCAAGTTCGTTAACGGCTGAAATCGGACCAGTTGGAGGGGGGTTTAGAGGGGAGGATTTTCGAAAATTCGAAATATCTCCGTTACTATACGTCGGATCGAAAAATCGTATTAAATTAATCTTATTGCAAATTAAATTTACTATAAATACTATTCTATATATATATATATATATATATATATATATATATATATATATATATATATATATATATATATATATATATTTATTCTCTATCTTTAATATTAACCGAGATTTTTGCATTTGTATTCTGTGTGTGATCGGCAGGGGTCGGCTATGTCCGGGACGTTCCGCCGAGAGCTCTGGCGGCCGTTTCCATAACTACTCGTCTGTCTTGAATAGGCATAGAGATACCTTACTACAACAGTTGTTATTGGGCAGATTTATCTACTGTATCACTTCACGTGGGAAATCTGCTTAGCTTACGCAGCCCCTGCGTGATGGACTTTTTCAATATAACATTAGCCTCATTAGATCTTTAACGATACCGGCTAATTGAAACTGTTATAATTATTTACGTTCTTTAAATATCGTGGGCGAGGTCTAATCGGGATGTCTCTAGCTAAGCGCCTGGATATTTATACTAACAAGCTACATTTTTAGAATCTATTTCATATAAAAGAATGACATTTGAATCAGAGCCTGTATAATGGGCCTGTATGCTGTCTGGGTAATGACACCTGTCTTGTTATTTTTCTAAAAGCATTTTCACTCGTCGTGTTATAATGATTTATGATTTTATATGCCGTCCGAAAATATTTTATTAATAAAGTCCAGGGCAAAGAGGTGAGGAGTTCATTAAATCAGCCGGCTGCACTAGTGGTCCTATTCCAGTTTGAGCTGTCATATTGTTGACAATAAATCCTTATTAGGAGAGCAAGAAATATGGCTTTTACTCCTGGCAGTAACACATCGTGCTTTCCCGCCATAATCCAGTTTAGTGCTAGGGGTGGGGAAAGGGTTAATATGCCCCGATGTGGCTCTCCTCTCTCTCTTTATACCGGCTATTATTGAATGTGTGAAATTACCATTCTATTTCTCATGTATTAACAACCCTTGAAGGACATAGGATTAAATCCAGTTGAATATTCGAGTGTGGGGTAGAGTTGTTTGTGGTTTGAATGAGTCTTCAACTGTATAATATAATCGTAAATAGAAAATATTATTCTAAAGTTTGTTTTTAAAAAATCTGATATAGGCACCACATGGTTGGACTTGGCTGTACTCCTATTAAAATTAAAAGTCCGTCACGCAGGGCCTGCGTAAACTAAGCAGATTTCCCACGTGAAGGGTTACAATAGATAAATATACATACAGGTAACAGGCGTGAATGCTCAGTAAATGTACAATACATGGCTGAATTGGTAACTAACAGGTATGCCAACCTCGTAGCGCTGCATATATAGACCGGAAAGACAAACAATTAATGGAATATATTTGAATATAACATTAATTTTATTGAAAACAATTTATAAAAGCTAGTGCTGTAATTTGTAATGAATCAGAATCAGTTTTATCTCAAGCACTCAAATTGTAGTAATCCAAGAACAAAAGAAGTCAGAACGTCAACAGAACGTATTTCCATACATCTCACAAAGTAAAAGTTCGATGAAAACAATATTTGGTATTTAGGCTTCAATTAATATCTTTTATTAAATAACAGAGCATTATTTATGTAACACTAGTAGAAGAGGGGGTTTACTGAAGGCTGAAAACTGAGAAATGCAAATATCTCGGTTAATATTCAAGATAGAGAATAAAAGTATATAACATTATTTATAGAGTATTAAATTTTCAATATGGTTGATTCTATACACTATTACGATCCGACTTAGAGTAACGGAGATATTTCGAATTTTCGAAATTCTCCCTCTCTAAACCCCCCTCCCCCTGGTCCGATTTCAGCCGTTAACGAACTTGATCTTTCTTTTTACATAAAACGACTAAATATCAAATTTGGTAACGATTACACTTAAATTGCGACCGCTAGAGCTGTAACAGACAAATATATAGATAGATAGATAGATAGATTGATATATATATATATATATATATATATATATATATATATATATATATACAGTTTTGAACGGACCTCATTTTCGTCATCTCCTAGGTAGGATCGATGGACATTTGAAGAAAAAATTCGAAAATTCCGTCATGAGTACAACCCAATAGCTGATTTCCCTTAAGGGAATCTGCTAAAATGATAAAATGTTTTGATTCTCTGATTTTAGAAGTAATATACGATATACCCGTTCGAACACATCAGATCAAAATATGTTAGAGATCATTATTTATAAGATACTTTCATGATTAGCAGAAAGGGCTCTATACAAATGTTTTATATCTCTGATAGGTACGTAAGAAATTGCCAATATCTTAAAATATTGCTGAGTATATAATACGTAATTAGTGCTGATAATGCATACCTGTTACTTCTGAACTACCAGACTTATAATAGTTATCAAATATTGAACTGACAGTCGAAATCTTTTCTTCGGTAAACGCTAGCTATTCTCTATAATCTAATGACAACCGTCTACGGTGTATATTGCTAAGTAGGTGACTGGGTCACAAATCTATATTGAAGGATTTTCTTGTAAACATATTAAACCTATAATGTGCTCTGTGGGCCCCATCTTCGGAAACGTATGTTGTATAGTTATTTTATACGCCAACCTTATTTATAGATACTTTCATGATTAGCAAATAAAAGCAGCAGGGGCTGCGTAAACTAAGCAGATTTCCCACGTGAAGTTTTACAATAGAGAAATTTCACGAGAGTCGAGCAGTTAAGGAAACGGCCGAACTAGCTTTTGGCGGGAGTCACCGTTAGCGGCCCAGATTTAATAAAAATGTAAATATCTCGGTTAATATTCAAGATAGAGAATAAATGTATATAACAATATTTATAGTAAATTTAATTTGCAATAAGATTGATTCTGTACAATATTTCGATCCGACGTATTGTAACGGAGATATTTCGAATTTTCGAAAATCCTCCCCTCTAAGGGTAATCTGCTAAAAGGGCTCAATACAAATGTTTTATACCTCTGATAGGTACGAAGAAATTGCCAATATCTTATTCTCGACTCTCTTTAAATCCCCGTTAGTAGATTTTGATCAAAATAGGACTAAGTGGTTCAACAGATTTAAATATAAAATTTCAACATTCTAAGCCTTGTCAGTTATTAGTTAGGCGAAATAGGTGCATTCGTACAGACGTCTTGCCGAATCTAGTCTAAGTGGATTCAGAGAAACTCAAATGCATAATTCCGTTGGAATGTAAAATCAGAAAAAGTCCGTCACGCAGGGACTGCGTAAGCTAAGCAGATTTCCCACGTGAAGTTTTACAATAGAGAAATCCACCTAATAACAGCTGTAGTACTAAAAACCTCTAAACCTATTCACGAGGGACGAATAGTTACGAAAACGGCCGCCAGAGCTCACGGCGGAAAGTCCGAACATGCCCACTGCTGCCGAGCACATACAGAATACAAATGCAAATATCTCAGTTAATATTCAAGATACAGAATAAATCTATAGAACAATATTTATAGTAAATTTAATTTGCAATAAGATTGATTCTGTAATATTTCCGATCCGACGTCTACTAAAGGAGATATTTCGAATTTTCAAAAATCCTCCCTTCTAAACCACCCCCCCCCCTCCCACTGGTCCGATTTCATCCATTAACGAACTTGATCTTTCTTTTAACATAAAACGATTAAATACCGAGTTTAACGTTTAAACAATAATTGCGACCACTAGAGCGTTAGCAGACAAATATATATATATATATATATATATATATATATATATATATATATATATATATATAGTTCTGAACGGACCTCATTTTCGTCATCTCCTGGGTAGGATCGATGGACATTTGAAGAAAAATTTCGAAAATCGCGTCATGAGTACAACCTCAATAGCTGATTTCCATTAAGGGAAATCTGCTAAAAAATACGAGGTTTCAATACTTTCTTTTCTTCTCTTTAGTCGATAACTAATTCAATTTTTCCTCAGGCTTTCTCAACCTTCGTTCGCCAACCAACGCATTCAAAACAACCTGAAATCGATGAGATCGGCTGAAGAAGACGGCCGGAGGACCGTCTAAAATGAAGAAATAAAATTAGTGAAACCCTGACCAGTGGAGCAGAAAACCGGGGAAAAAAAAGAAAGGGATATTTTTTCCCGGTAAGAATATTCTCCCGTAAATAGTATTTCACATCACTAGTAAAGAAACATGAAAATAAAAATACTTGGCTGTTTAAACTCATTGAAAGTCAAGTGAACCAAGTGGCCATGGCATTAGGGTACGATATTTGCTAATCGATTTCACTATGATACCGAATAGGAATCACTGGAACGAATAGTAGATTGTTTCAAAGCATGTTGTGTATATTTCTGGGATTCTAGTCTAGGCCTTTAATACCGACAACCAGCATGTTATTGGTCCTTCTCTAATAAATAACGGGTGTTTTTTTTTAGAGGTATAGAACTTTAAATTGCAATATAACAACGATGGATTATTCGGTTGACAAGAATTTTTTTTATTCGAAAGATAATCTTGTGGCATTACATTTTAAATATGATGGCTGGCTCGGATGTAGTCCAATCTGGAAATCCAATTTTCGATGAGTTTTTCCAACATTTGTGGCCGTATATCGGCAATAACACGGCGAATGTTGTCTTCCAAATGGTCAAGCGTTTGTGGCTTATCCGCATAGACCAATGACTTTACATAGCCCCACAGAAAGTAGTCTAGCGGTGTTAAATCACAAGATCTTGGAGGCCAATTCACAGGTCCAAAACGTGAAATTAGGCGGTCACCAAACGTGTCTTTCAATAAATCGATTGTGGCACGAGCTGTGTGACATGTTGCGCCGTATATGTATAATATTTAAAATGTAATGCCACAAGATTATCTTTCGAATAAAAAAAAATGCTTGTCAATCGAATAATACATTGTTGTTTTATTGCAATTTAAAGTTCTATACCTCTAAAAATACACCCTTTACATAATCTGTTATAGATGTTTTATATTACAGTGTACATCCTGGACATCACTTATTCTCCTCGTCCATCCATCAGACATGACAATAGACAAGACTTGGGATAGGACACTCACATTTAATGCACTCATGACGAGAGTAGAAAGACCTGCTGAACATGTCGTGAGCCATTAAGCATTAAACACATCCTGACTAACTGCAGGGACATTGAATACTTAGAGACCCGACAGAACATGTACGAACTTCTTACGGACAGAACCCCACATATCGACAAAACACTAAACCACCTTAAAAAATTGAATTTGTTTTATAAAATTTAGCACCTCTTCTGTTTGATTTTGACTTCTCTTTTTGTTTGAACCGTCGTAAAAACGTTTTTGGTCGATTTTTTTTAAAGAAGGTAGTAAAAAGTCGAATCCAGTTATGCTATTAAGGAAATATTTATTTACTTTTTTATAGGATTAAAACAAACGCAAGACTTGTCCCTCACAATAACATATAATCGAAGAATACATTTTAATTAAATCATTTCTTCAAGTAAAACACTTTATTTTTTATTTATTTTTTTTTATTATTTTTTTTTAATCAAAAACCTTCATTACTCTGTTAACTCCCTTAGAAAAAGTTGAGTGCATATAATTTAAATTTTGCTTAAATTACTGCTCTCTGGTTAATTGTTTTTGTATAAAAACATTAAGTTACTTTTAGAATATGATTTTCAACGTTATGGGTTATTTTGTTGTATTTATTCTATATTTTACTTTTGACTTCCGTGTTACTGCCTCATATTTCACTTTTATTAAAAGTGATTGATTGAATAGACTTCAGGGCTGATTGCTATCCTTATATTTAGGAGATATTATTCAATTTATACCATCTAGTGTACAGTATTATTCATATCGACAACAGTTAATGTTTCCTTATTTATATTTTCCTTTATTCTTGAAGTCACAAATTATTGAGTTTGCTTTACTAGTTATTTTTGAATAATGGTTTTCTTAACGCATTTCAACATCTTGAAAAACTGAAACATCTCGTCTTAAATTCGAGTTGAAAGAGAGAAAAGTTAAATGGACACCAATTGTAGAAAGTCCGTTACGCAGGGGCTGCGTAAACTAAGCAGATTTCCCACGTGAAGTTTATAATAGAGAAATCCGCCTAATAACAACAGTAATAGTAAGGAATCACTAAACCTATTCACGCCTTTTTTACTTAAAACGCTTAAATATGAAGTTTGGTAACGATCAAACAAAAATTGCGACCGCTAGAGCGTTAACAGACAAATATTATATATATATAATTTTGAACGTACCTCATTTTCGTCATCTGGGTAGGATCGATGGACATTTGAGGAAATTTTTCAAAACTCGCGTCATGAGACGACCTCAATAGCTGAATTTCTTTAAGGGAAATCTGCTAAAAATTAAATTTGAAATGTGATCGGTTATGTAACATATTTTGATCCGACTAATAATAATGAAGATATTTTGATTTTTTTTTTTTTATTGTTCCCCTTCTTTAACGCCCTCTCCTCCACCCTGTCCTATTTCAGTCGTTTAAGAAATTGATCTTTATATTTCCATGAAGAATTCCAACTGCTAGAGCTCAAACAGATATTATACATATATATATATATATATATATATATTTATATATATGAATAAATTAGAAAGGACCTCACTTTTGTCATATCCTTAGTTGCTTTAAGTGATACCTTCTAAAAGCAATACTCAAAATTAAATAAATTATAAATAGAAATATGAATTTTGGTGTAAGTAGAGCTATATAGAAACGTCATCCAAAGACTTAATGCATAAAATATTCAATAATACTTGTTCTGAAAGCATTTATTCCAGTATTCACCCGCTACAAGGATATTGTTTAATGACCTCTAGTTTTTGGCTAGCCTGTTAATCATGTTCAAACCACAGTCGCTTGAATAAAAGGTGCTCTCTTTGGTTTATTTCCTGAATTTATAAGGTATTACTCTATAACTCACCTTTTCCGTCTTCAGTTTATTTATTTCTGTCTTATCTGATATATTTCATGCTAATTAATTTGCGTGATAGCCTAAACTAAATAAGTTTTAATAATTTAACGCTTACAGTTTAGTAAAATACTCTCTAAGAATCATTTTAGATAACACATGTCAATTAGTTTCAGTATTATAGAGTAGGCGTTAATAAATAACAGCTTTTATACTGTTAAATAACTTTATAGCGTAATTCAATACGTTGTCTAGTACATAAATGTAGAAAAAGCGACAAGTTTGTATCAAATTGAATGTGGCGTATATTGCTAATATTATGGAGTTCTTCGTTTAAGATAAATTCATAGCGTGTTCAATGTGAAAGGAAAGGAATTTGTTTTCAATATTTCTGAGGTATAATACGTAATTACTGCAGATAGTGCATAACTACAGGACTACCAGACTTTTAATAGTTATCAAAAACTGGGCTGACAATATATATATATATATATATATATATATATATATATATATATATATATTACTTTTTTTTTATTTATGAAATTTGTTTACTCTCTTTTCTTCGGTAAACGGTAGCTATTCTCTATAATCTAATGACAACCATCTACGATGTATATTGCTAAGTGGGTGACTGGTTCACAAATCTATACTAAAGAATTTTCTTGTAAAATCATTTAAATATTTAATGTGGGCTGTGAGCTCCGTCTTCGGAAACGAGTGTCGCGTGCTTACGTTATACGCCAATGTTATTGAGGTCTGTTCAAATAAGCACGACTTCCAATAGAAGTAGATATGCCAGTATGAAAACAAACTAGGACAAATTGATCTCACGTACGTGTGCTCTAGTAAGAAACGGCTGCTATGAATTTGTGAAACACGAGTAGCTCTAAGATATGAGATGCACTGAGTGGAATTGAGATGGAAGAGGTGTGCTTTAGGCCGGGTTCGGTGGTGGGGAATTAGAGAAATATATCGAGGGAGTAGTGGAGTAGTGATTTGCGAGTCACAATTTCCGGGGGGAAACCCACTTGGAAATAAAACTGAAATACAGTGGTCACGTGTGCTCTAACAGGTCCCTCGCCTCCCACCAAGGAAGGGATAACTACCTACTATTTTCAGGGCATCTATCTCCCCCTTCCTAAATACCACTCAATTACCTCTCTTTTACAAATCCTTTATTTCTAATTAACCCTTCACGGTCCAGTGCCATTCTTTTTTTACTTTCTCAGACTGGTTTTTACGAGATTTCCTCTAAGGGAAATTAGATATTGAGCTTGTAGTCAGGTCACATTTTTCGACGAATGTATTCAAATGTCATCGATCCTGCCTAGATAATGAAAGCAAGGTCCTTTTAAAATTATATATATATATATATATATATATATATATATATATATATATATCTAATATATAAAATTTCCATGTCACAATGTTAGTTAGCGTACTCCTCCAAAACGGCTTTACCGATATTTACCAAATTTTCTATGCGTATTCAGTAGGTCTGCGAATCGGCTACTATCTATTTTTCATACCCCTAATTGATAAGGGTTGTTCACACTAAAACACTTTTTTTAATTTTTGGACGAAATTATTTGTTTTTATTTTTTTTTATAATGTGGCATTAAAAAATACATACAACCCTAAATGTTTACTTTTTTATCACCAACCCCTATTTATTTTATAGCCATTTTAGTAATTTAATCATTATCATCTCGCCCGATAACTGATCAATTATAGTGTTTTTAACTGTAATTCGATTAAAATTTCAATTTGAAATGACAATCAACAAATCCCAAGGCCAAACGATGTCTATTTGTGGCTTAGATTTGAGTACACCATGTTTTTCACACGGGCAATTGTAAGTAGCATTATCTCGAGTGGGTAAAACATCCAGTTTTTTTGTGATCGCTAAAGATGGGCTAACAAAAAATATTGTTCAAGCTATAGCATTAAAAGATTGGTGTTTTTTGTTAGTGCTACTGTTGTAATTAATATGTGATATATAATTTTAAGAAATAAACTATAATAACTTAAAAATAATATTGTATGGCGTTTGTTGTTTTTATATCCCCTTATCGTTCATAGCGCTCCACGCCTATCTCATGCATATACCACTTACACACTTATAATAAGAAAGTTACTTTTTGTCTACACTAGAATTTATCTAGAAACTAGAAATAATTTCTATGGAAAAACAACGTTTGACGGGTTATCTAGTATATATATCTGTTAAAGCTCTAGCGGTCGCAATTTTTTTTTGTTTGATCGTTACCTAACTTGATATTTAATCGTTTTATGTAAAAAGAAAGATTATGTTCGTTAATAGCTGAAATCGGACCATCCGGAAGAGAGGAGAGGTATAGAGAGGGGGAATTTCAAAAATTCGAAATATCTCTGTTAGTATATACTGCTCAAAAACTATAGGGATATTGGTTATTTTTTCTTATCATATTAATTTTAATTAAATCGATCTTAATTAAATTTCTTTTTATGGGGGAAAAAAGACAATAATTTCTAATAAATATTAAGGATATTTATAATAAAAAAAAAAGTTAAAAATATGGTAGGCCCCATACATACCACAAAACAGCAAATATCCCTATTCATTTTTGAGCAGTTTAGGTCGCATCGAAAACTTCTTTATAAACAATCTTATTGAAAATTGAATGATCTGTAAATGTTGTTCTATACTAATTTTCTGTTTAATGATTATGAGTAATAACAGAGATATTTGGATTTTATAGTTTTCCGTTTTCAGTAATATTCATATGACATGAATAGGGGGTATATTCATGTCATATCAATAATATGCTGTAATATGAACCACTTCATTACAGGGTTAAATACCAAATATTGTTTTCATTGAACCTTTATTTTGGGAGATATGTGCAAATACGGTCTGTTGAACCCCACTCCTTTTTTTTTTGTTCTTGAATTACTAAAAATTTAGTTATGGATCTAAAATTTATTCTGATTCTATATAAATTACAGCACTAGCTAAAGTAAATAGTTCTCAAAAAAATAAATATGCTATATACAGATATCATTCATTAAATGTTTTTCTTTCCGGTCTAGAATATTTGAATCTATCTATTCAGCTGTGCAAGGTTGCCTCAACTGCTTGTTTACAATTCATACGTTTTCTGTTGTAGAGATTAATTTGTAAGTTGTCTGAAAGATTTTTCATTACCGTTTGAATTTATTCACTTAATACTTTCGGTGTTTACAGTATATAGATTTATCTATTTTAAAACCCTCTTGTGGAAAATCTGTTTACCTTACGCAGCCCCACCCCCCCCCCCCCCCACCCCCCCCCCCCCCCCCCCCTCCCCCCCCACACCCCCTCCCCCCCCCCCCACCGCCCCACCCCCCCGCCCCCCACCGCCCCACCGCGCCACCCCCCACCCCCCCCACCCCCCCCCCCCCACCCCACCCCCCCCCCCCCCCGCCCACCCCCCCCCCCCCCCCGCCCCCCCCCCACCCCCCACCCCCCCCTCCCACCCCCCCCCCACCCCCCCCCCCCCCCCCCGCCCCCCCCCCGCACCCCCCCCCCCCCCCACCCCCCCCCCCCCCCCCCCCCACCCCCCCACCCCCCCCCCCCCCCACCCACACCCCCCCACACCCCCCCAACCCCCCCACACCCCCACCCCCCCCCACCCCCCCCCCCCCCAACCCCCACCCCACCCCCACCCCCCCCCCCCCCCACCCCCCCACCCCCACACCCCCCCCACCCCCCACCCCCCCCCCCCCCCACCCGCCCCACCCCCCCCCCCACCCCCCCCCCCCCCCACATCGCTAAAGATGGGCTAACAAAAAATATTGTTCAAGCTATAGCATTAAAAGATTGATGTTGTTTGTTAGTGTCACTGTCGTAATTAATATGTGATATGTAATTTTATGAAATAAACTATAATAACTTAAAAATAATATTGTTTGGCGTTGGTTGTTTTTATATTCCTTATCGTTCATAGCGCTCCATTGCCTATCTCATGCATATTACCACATACACACTTATAATAAAGTAAGTTACTTTTTGTATACACTAGAATTTATCTAGAAACTAGAAATAATTTTATATGGCAAAACAACGTTTGACGGATTATCTAGTATATATATATATATATATATATATATATATATATATATATATATATATTTATAATATATATATATATATATATATCTGCTTACAGCTCTAGGCGGTCGCAATTTTTTTTTTGTTTGATCGTTACCTAACTTGATATTTAATTGGTTTTATGTAAGAAGATAAGATTATGTTCGTTAATAGCTGAAATCGGGACCATCCGGGGGGAGGGGAGGTATAGAGGGGGAATTTCAAAAATTCGAAATATCTCTGTTAGTATATTACTGCTCAAAATGAATAGGGATATTGGTTATTTTTTCTTATCCTATTAATTTTAATTAAATCGATCTTAATTAAATAAACTTTTTTATGGGGAGAAAAAGACAATAATTTCTTAATCAATATTAATGATATTTATATTAGAAAAAAATATATATATACTAGGCCCATTACATACCACCAATATCAGCAAATATCCCTATTCATTTTTGAGCAGTTTAGGTCGCATCGAAAAACTTCTTTATAAAACAATCTTATTGAAAATTGAATGATCTGTAAATGTTGCTCTATACTAATTTTTCTGCTTAATGATAAGGAGTAATAACACAGATATTTGGATTTTATAGTTTTCCGCTTCAGTAATATTCATATGGACGGGGAATAGGGGGTATATTCATGTCATATCAATAATTACGCTGTAATATGAAAACCACTTACATTACAGGGTTAAATACCAAATATTGTTTTCATTGAACTTTTATTTTGTGACAATACCTAGCATATACGGTCTGTTGAACCCCACTCCTTTTTTTTTGTTCTTGAATTACTAAAAATTGAGTTATGGATCTAAAAGTTATTCTGATTCATTATAAGTTTACAGCACTAGCTGAAGTAAATAGTTTTCAATAAAATATATATGTTATATTCAGTTATATTTCATTAATTTTTTCTCTTTCCTGACTAGAATATTTCAATCTATCTATTCAGCTGTGCAAGGTTGGCTCAACTACTTGTTTTATAATTCAAACTCTTGCCGTTGTAGAGATTATTAACTTGTAAGTTGTCTGAAAGATTTTTCATTACCGTTTGAATTTATTCACTTATTACTTTCGGTGTTTACAGTATATAGATTTATCTATTTTAAACCCTCTTGTGGAAAATCTGTTTACCTTACGCAGCCCTTGCGTGACGGACTTTTAGCAGATTTCCCTTAAGGAAATCAGCTATTGAGGTTGTACTCATGACGGAATTTTCGAAATTTTTCTTCAAATGTCCATCGATCCTACCTAGTAGATGATGAAAATGAGGTCCGTTCAAAAACTGTATTATATATATATATATTATGTCTGTTACCGCTCTAGCGGTCGCAATTTTTGTTTGATCGTTTACCAAACTCGATATTTAGTCGTTTTATGTAAAAGAAAGATCAAGTTCGTTAATGGCTGAAATCGGACCAGTGGAAGGGGGGGTTTAGATTTGAGGATTTTCGAAAATTCGAAATATCTCCTTTACTACACGTCAGATCGAGAATCTGTACAGAATCAATCTTATTTCAAATTAAATGTACTATAAATATTGTTCTATACATTTATTCTCTATCTATCGGCAGGAGTCGGCTACGTTCGGGACTCTCCGCCGAGAGCTAGTGCGGGCCGTTTCGGTAACTGTTCGTCCCTTGTGAATAGGTTTAGAGATTCCTTACTACAACTGTTGTTATTAGGCGGATTTCACTATTGTATAACTTCACGTGGGAAATCTGCTTAGTTTACGCAACCCCTTCGTGACGGACGTTTTTTTATTTAGAAATAGAAAATCACTATTGGGTCATACCAGAATGTGGGAAATATGTTTACGCAGCCCCTGTGTGACGGACTATTATTTTCTTATAATATGTCTGCATGTATATTTCAGTTTATTACACCAGTTACTTACATCTCATGCTTTAGAAATTGAAAAAAAAAAAAAAAGTTTATTCTCGAGGATATATGGAAGTATATGTTCTTCCTGGAATGCCTATGGAGTAAAAGGGCAGTTCTTATGGAGGATTCGAAACAGCCTGATAACATCCGTGCTATCTGTGAAGAGGAGACGCCGAGATAGTCGGATGACCTAGGGGAGGACTTGCGGAGGCTAGGTGTTTGATTCAAATGAATCCTAGGAAATTAGGAGTCTCTGATGGACCACACCAGACGGCATTGTCTGATAGTTGAGGCCTATTGTCCTATGACAACATGTGCATAGTCTGTAAAGAGCCAGACTTCAATCGTAAATATGTAGGAATGAGAAGTAAATATTTATTTATTTATTGGGTTTATTACCCACATCGATGGTGATAGGCAAGATCTCTGTTTAGGGGGTAGTGATATATTTGTTCCTTCATGTACACTCACCTTGGTTGTAAACTATTTATATTGTATGGAAAATATTTCTTAAATATCTGAGTGTTTCTCATATCCGTGCTTTCTAAATGAATATAATAAACGTTATCCCTTTGAAATCTGTTTAAGTATGGTGTAGACCTATTGTATTCTATATTTGTAAATTATTATATGTTGCTAGATATGTTAGTATTTGTGGAATATATTGGCTGCTGTCAGTTAGTAGTTCTGTCATATCGTGGGGTATGTCAAGGTTTGTTCGTTGGATGCAGTCTGTCAGTATGTGTTTTATCGTTGCAGTATTTGCATATAGGGTTGTCTGTTCTTGTCATTTAGTGCCTATGTGTCAGGTATGTGTGGCCGATCCTGAGTCTGGTAAGAACTACTTCCCCCGTCTAGTACTCCTATGGCTCGATGGCCACTCCTTAATTGTACTTTAGTAAATAATTAGTAATTTAATTATTTTCTATTTGAGGGAAACATCTGTCGAGAGGTGAACCCGGGTATCCTGACCAAACATCTTATATTTTGCTACAGGCATGTCATTTGACCCGTACGAAAAATCTTTTACCCAAACATAATTACTCTTTTAAAAAATTATTAAATTAATAGTTAACTTTTATTATTGATAGTAGTTTTGATATGTTAAAAGATTCTAATTTCTTTTTTTTTTACTTTCAGGTATTATTGATGTTTTACTTCTTTGTGGTTCAAAAACTCACCTATACAGTGGTATGTACATATGTTTTTATATTTGCATTCTTCCAGTCCCTTGCTAAGAACAAATAGAAGCCCATTTTTAGCTCTCAGGTTCTTTAAGATCCATATTTAAAAAGTCTTTCTTAACAAACAGATCTGCTTCCCCTGTTTGTCTTCTACCAGGTTTGATCAAAATCGTGCAAAGCACCATGAATCTGTAATTACAGCTATTAATTTTCCCTTCACAGTAAAATATAGACCATTATAATGATTTTTTTTTCGAGTACTTATTTGAAACTAACATATTTAATTATGTTGCTCTAAGTAAAGTTGCTCAAATTAATACGATTTCAGATATTTATTTTTTGGGCATTCTTTTAACGTACAGTTTATTAAAAAAGATGATTCAATTTATTTGACAAATCAGTTAAACATTCATATATTACCATTTACCTGTATATTCAAAATATTTGCATTTACATTGTTATGCCTTTTCTACTATTTTTTTGTTTTATTAGTTGTCTTTGGCGGTCCACATCTTGTGTGTTAGTTCAAATGATTTACAGATTTAAAATTGTTAAAATAATAAAAAAATACATTAATTTGTGTTTCTTCATTTTTCTTATCACTTCGATTTTTGAGACAATTGCCCTTTTCGTTATACTGTATCTTAGATTATGTATTTTATGCAGTTGATGGTTTATGTAAACCAAGAAGTACCTGAAATTTCGTAGGATTAGCGCCTTGCTTATTAATCATTGGTTTGCAGCATCACTAAGATTAATCTTGTTTGAATTATTCGTCTCCTATCTTATTCCTTTACGATAATCATTATCTAAAAAAGAAAATAGGATAAAGAAATCACGGACAGTTAGTAAAACCGAAACAATATCTTTATAATACTATAGAGCATCTTAGTTTTTATTATAGTTTTATTTTATAATCAACCAAAGCTACGAAAAGTGTTTCGTAATCAATATTGTTATTAATAGAGTTGCGTTTTCCGATTGTTGTCAATAAAAACTTCTGTTGTCACTAAAACATTAGTCATATATTTTGTGTATTCAATTGTTCGTATTTTGTCTATTCCTCATTCATGACATATTACAAGTATTGTATAAAAAATGTCTGTTATTAATTCCGCTTTAAAAATAAGGGTTTTTAAATTGAATATTATTCCATGTTTTACATAGTAGTTTTATTATAATAAAGTATTTCTTTTTTCTTAATAGTAAGGCCGTGAGAATTATTATTTATTAGTGCTAAATGAGTTTTTTCTTACCTTGCTTTTTTCATCCTTTTTAATTTCGATTTTATACAGCGACAGTTGCGTGTTATGCAGTGGTTTTTCTACTTAATGGTTATATTCGTTCTTCACACAATTCACTCTCAAAAGCCTACAGTTTATAATCATTAAGTTAGTTAATGAATTGATTGAGAAAATCTTTGTTTCATAGAGAGTATAAATAATATATCCATAAAATGGACCTTAGTAAATAAAAATAATTTAAAAATTAATATATTGAAAGATAATCATGGTTGAATAATTAAAAAAAAAACGTAAACGGCATAGAAACTCCTTGAGATGGAGTTACGTGTATTTGTGATGTTTTGAAGATCTAATTTCACTTTATCTGCTTCTATTTCTAGAAATTCATTGGTGTATATATCGAGAGAATCGAGGGATTAGTGTAGTAATCTAATAGCCAAGAAGGATTTGGGGCTAAAGACGAGAATGGCAGCCATTACGGTAGTTAAAGGAAGGGCTCAATCCCCCCCCCCTTCTATAATTCCATATTTCCCCCCAAGAACAGCTGCCTCTGACCCCGGTCCGAAGGCAACTTCCACCAGCCTGCTTTTAGTGCCCCGATCTTTCAGCTACTAACTCAAACTTATTCTGATTTACTAATTACAAAAGGTTTTGGTTCTTGTACGCTATAAACTTGTTTTTAATGGCTTATTCGCCCCTTGGCTGGGCTCGCATTTTCCATTTGAATTGCTTAATTAGGAAACTTTCGAGTCAGTAATTGGCACAACTAGGTTGATGCTATGTTTGTTTCCGAAGGTCTGCTACTTTTTTATTTTTATTTTCTATTAAATGAAAGGAAATTGCTCGTTTCCTAGGAAATGAGGGTTATTCTTGAATTGTAACAGATTTCAGGAGTTTTAATGTCTGGCAAATACCCCTGTTTTTATAACTTTTCGTTCTAATGAGGGGTTTAAGGAACAAGGAAAATGGAGCTCTGTACATCATTGTACATTTTTCGTCTCAGTAATCAGATATATTCAATGTTAGATATTTTATATTTTAGATTAGTTATAGGATGCCCCTGAAAACTGTAACAATGCGAATATTTTTCAAGAAGCGTGTCACTTGAGTGTTTTAATGGTGCAATGAATTGTTATTTTTAAGAATTTGCGGAGACAAAACATTTTTTTTTTTCATATCTGTTTGTTCAGTTTCTTTCTGAATGAACACACCAGATAAACTCAATGAACCGTAGTAGAACAAAGTGGACGTTAATAAATAACATTTATCCAAAAATATTCCATGTAATTTGAAATCAACTTTTTATATTATTTACCATACTTAAGTAAGTATAGTGTGTGTGTAATGTTAGTATTTTGTTTGTACAATCACTTACTCTCCTCTACACCTCTACAACAGCTAGAACTAAACATGCAATGAGCTGTAAAAGTGATACAAGATATTACCTATATATTAAAACCAATTATTACGTTTATATTAAAATGTTACTTTCTATCTTTTAACGATATTTCATCTCTCTCTCTCTCTCTCTCTCTCTCTCTCTCTCTCTCTCTCTCTCTCTCTCTCACACTCTCTCTCTCTCTCTCTCTCTCTCTCTCTCTCACACTCTCTCTCTCTCTCTCTCTCTCTCTCTCTCTCTCTCTCTCTCTCTTCTCTCTCTCACATAAAGACACACACACACAGTAGAAAATGAGGTTCAAACAAATTCTCTCTCTCTCTCTCTGTGTGTGTGGGGTGGAGGGGGTGTGTGAGTCTCTCTCTCTCTCTCTCCTCTCTCCATTTTGTCTCTCTCTCATCTCTAAACATTTCTGGGGTAACTAAAGGTCAAATATTTTGATGTCTCAATCGTATCAGATGAAGCGAGGTACAATTTAAATCAATGTTGAAATATAATATCGTATAATATGTATACATAATAGGTTAATGTATAATATGCTCCACTATTATTGTTATGCAATTATAAAAATTTAATAATATTTTTCGTTTTATGAAGAACACCAGAAGGTTAATCAATATACTTTCTCGATGAAATCTAAAACTCTATGTAGAATATTTAGAATTGAGTATGTGTTTTGACTTGAAATTGTTAATTGGATCTATACCATACTCTAGATTTAACCATTCATTTCAACTCTAACGTTCGTGTTCCTTAATTGCTGAAATTGGACCAGGAATAGGGGTGGGGGATTAAAATAATCTACGTCATCTGTTGAAATGGAGAATATATAGTGAGATAAGATCTATAGTGTCATACCAGCACTAAAAAATTCTGATTAGTTTATCCAACCCCTGCTTCACGGACCTTATTTTATATTCTTTCTGTTTTCTCTTGATGAATTTACCTTGACCATTGTGAAAAAACTTAATTGTTTTGAACCAAATTAACAAAAATGTTCTTATTTATAATAAAACTACAAATTATGGTTCGTTGCCGTTTTATAGACAAGTTTTATGAGGTTATGTTAGTCACAAAAAAAAAGTCCGTCTCGCAAAGGCTGCATAAACTAAGCAGATTTTCCGCATGAAGGTTTACTATTGTTAAGTCTACATACTGGTAACACCACCCTGAATATTAAGTCAAACGGTAATGAGAAGTATTTCAGTCAATTTTAATAACCTCCCACGAATCTGAATTCTAAACAAACAGATTAGCCAACCTCTCCTAGCTGAATAGAAGATAGACCACATTCATCACCGGAAAGAAAAGCAGTTGCTAAAATATATTTGAATATAACATACATTTCATGACCAAATACTTACTATATCTAATAATTTATATGGAATTAGAATATTTTTTATCTCAGTTACTCAAATGTTAGTAATCTAAGAACTAAAGATGGGGGGGGGGGTGCTATCATCAGAACGTATTTGCAAGTATCTGGTATAATAAAGGTTTCTTAAAACAATATTTCGACTTAACCTTATAATGAAGTAGTTCATAATATAACAGCGTATTATTAATATGACATGAGTAGGAGTGGGGTTTACTAAAAGCCGAAAACTATAAAATCGATATATCTTGGTTAATATTCATAATAAAGAAAATATGTGTATAACAACAATTATAGCTCTTTCAATTTGCAATAATATTGGCTCCATACAATTTTCCGATTCGACGTATAATAGTGGAAATATTACGGATTTTCGAAATTCTCCCGTCTGAACCCCTTCCCCTCCCACTGGTCTATTTCAGTCATTAACGAACTTGATCTTTCATTTTACATAAAAAGCTTAAATATGGAGTTTGGTTACGATCAAAGAAACATTGCGACCGCTAGAGCGTTAACTGACAAATATATATATAATTTTGAACGGACCTCACATTCGTCATGTCCTGGGTAGGATCGATGGAAATTTGAAGAAATTTTTCGAAACTCGCGTCATGATTACGATTCCAATCGCTGATTTCCCTGCTAATCTGCTAAAAGGGTTTAGTAAAACGACAAACTGTATGAATAGCTAAAAATGACAAAGTTAATTTGTTCTAAAAGAGATTCTGCGAAGTTTATTAATTTGAGTAAGGGTCATCGGAGGCCGCTAACGATATACAAACTCTGTAAGTGTGGCCATGGGGCCAACTTTGCTAGAGTAATAGCAGAGCTATTGTACCTCCTAGCCTCCTTTTCAATAACCCTACAAACTTTATCCAACTACTGCCTCGCCTCCTTCTTTTTACCCGAGCCTTTTCTTTACAAACTTTCACGTAGAACCCCTTCATATAAGGCTTCATGTTTTAGTTTATTGTCTTCTCCCACTATATTATCACATGCACATAATTGTCCGCAGAGCGAGCCTAGACAAACCGTTAAATATTGAAGTTTTGATTGCGGTCCTGCTCTTCTTACCATATATAAGAACTTTGGCAACGGGAGAAAAAATTCCGCCACGCAGGGACTGCGTAAACTGAACAAATTTCTTATGTAAAGTTTTACAATTGATTAATCTACATACTGGTAACACTTAATAAACTCAAATGGTAATGAGAAATCATTCAGGCAATTTTAATAACCTCCAACGGACAGCGTCTGAATTGTAAACAAAGAGATTAGATCTCACAGCTGAATAGATAGATCGGACGAGAACCGGTGTGTTCAACGTGGTATGGCCGTTGGCCTGAATAGATAGATAGAAATTTTCATCAGCGGAAAGAAAAACAATTACTAAAATATATCTGAATATAACATATTAATTTTATTGAAAGCTATTTATTCTATCTTGTACGGTAGTTTATAATGAATAAGAATAATTTTATCTTAATCACTCAACTGTCATAACAATGTATTGTTTATGTGGCATGAGAGTGGGGGTTTGCTGAATGCTCAAAACTGAAAACTGCAAATAACTCTGCTAATATTCAAGATAGAGAATAAACAATATAATTTATGACAATATTTATAGTACATTCAATTTGTAATAAGGTTGATTCTATACAATTTTTCAATATTCAATGTTTTGAATTTTCGAAATTCCTCCCCTCTAATCCCCCCTCCCACTAGTCACGAGGTTAACGAACCTATTTATTTAAATAAATAACGAACTTGATCTTTAGTTTTACACAAAAACGTTTAAATATCGAGTTTAGTAACGATCAAACAAAAATTACGACCTCCAGAGAGTTAACAGACAAATACAGGGTGATTACTGGGAAACGCATATTTTTTACTTGCGTAGTTTACGAGGATTGTCGTTCGGCGACGGGCGGAAGTTGTTGCGCTGTGGAGGGGGGAGCGTGCAGTTTCAGTCGTAGCCGAGATGTGGAACCTTGAGCATAGTACGTTTAGTTATGTTTGTCATGCGACGGTTTTACGCAAATTGTGAATCAGTCACATTTTAACATTGCACAGCATGATGCTATCCCTGATCGTAACACGATATTGCGTTGGATACATAATGTTAACACAACTGGATCTTTGCTTAAGAAGATACCTCCTGGACCGGCAAGGCGAAATCCGAAGCAAGTTTTAAAGAACGCCTTCAACACTGTAACCAAGCAGAAGGCGACCACCTTAGAGATGTAATTTTTAAACGCTAAATTGTTAGTAATTTTATTGTGAAATCGCATATTGTGTACACTGTTTTTCTACTGATAAATACATTTTTTGCTCTGAATTGCCTGATTACTCGTTATTTGAAAAACACGCGTTTCTCGGTAATCACCCTGTATATATATGGTAGGATCGGTTGACATTTTTTGGAGGATCTTTTTGGAAAATCGCTTCATGAGTATGGCCTCAATAGCTGATTTCCCTTTAGTGAACTCTACTAAAATGATAGAAAATTAAACTTCATATAGGATTGCTTATACAAAAATTTTCTAATCGACTCAAAATAAAGGACTCAAAACTCTCTAAATAAAATCTCAGCCTGTAGATAACTTAGTTTATAATATATATCAAATAACATTTTCCTCATGTGATGGAATGAAAGCATATATATAATGAAATAAAAGTAGACATGGCTGTCTGATTCCTCTAAGGGAATAAAAGATTAAATACCTACAAGATAGCTTTGACTGCATTCAGCTTGTCAAAGTAGCCTCTGGAGTACATCCTTTCTCAACTTATCCAGATTATGGGAAGTTAATTAAGTTTAGTCCTGTTTATTTCTCTTCGCTAATTACTTGAAATGAATCATTAGCAACTATATAATTTAAAAGCAACAGAAGTCAAAGAGCTTCCTTTTTGAATAAATAATATATAACTACCTCCATAAGCTTGATGGCTAATTAATTACTTGATTATGCATTTTCTAGATATAAAATTTAAAGTTTCAGAAATTTGATTAACTTTATTACCTTAATGATGTACAAATAGTTAATTACTAAAACAGTATATTTTCCAGGTTTGACTGTAGAGGGAGAGAGGGTGTGGAAAAAACGTCCGTCACGTAGGGACTGCGTAAATTACGTATATTTCCCTCGTGAAGTTTAACAATAGATAAATCTACATACTGGTAACACAACACCACCGTGAATATTAAGTGAATAAATACAAACGGTAATAAGAAACCTTTCAGTAAATTTTAATAATTTCCGGTTGGGATTTGTCTGAATGTAAACAAACAGGTCTGCCAACGTCTCAGGTGAAAGAAAAACAATTACTCAAGTATATCAGAGTTTAAAATATTAATTTTATTGAAAACTAATTACTATATCGAGTACTGTATTTTATAATGAGTCAGAATATTTTTTTCACCTGAACATATTTCCATGTATCTCGTATAATAAACGTCTCTAACAACAAACAATATTAATATAACAATATTTGGTATTTAAGCTTCGAGTGATGTAGTTTATTTTATATCAGAGTATTGTTTATGTTACATGAATAGAAATGTGGGTTTGCTGAATGCTGAAAACTCAAAAATCCGAATGTCTCGGTTAATATTCAAAATAGAAAATACATGTATATAAAAATATTTATATTAAATTAATTTGCAATGAGATTGGTTTAAAACAATTTTTCTATCCGACGTATAGTAACGGAGATATTTCAAAATTTTCCTCCTTTAAACCCCCCACCCTCTTTCTTGTCCAATTTTCAATCGTTAACAAACTTGAGCTTTCTTTTTACATAAAACGACTAAATATCGAGTTTGGTAATGATCGAAAAATAATTGCGACCGCTGAAGCAATTTATATATATATAACTTTTTCAACGGACCTCATTTTCGTCATCTCCTAGGTAGGATCAAAGTACATTTGAAGAAAAATTTCGAAAATCGCGTCATGAGTACGACCTTTATTGCTGATTTTCCTTTAGGAATATCTGCTTGAAGACCTTCACACAAAAAATAATGGTGGTAGACTTCATTCAAATATATATTAGAAACTGTATTTTCCACATAACCTCGCCGTTAGATGAATAAAAAATACTTTTATTTTTTTGATATATTAAATTTTCAGGCTCGGTCATCTGGGCAGGCGGAAGGGGGACTAAAATGTCAACTTTTGCTCGTTTTGAGAAGTGTTGTACAATATTGTTTTTATCAAATTCCGAAAGAAAACAGCATTTATGGCTGGAATTCCTGTAGTCTGTAGACAACATTTATTTTTGTTCCCCATTGAATCGAATGGTCTTACTTTTACCTAAATGAGTAGTCTCTATTTGTGATTATTATTTTTTTGAGCCTTTTTTATTAATACATTGACAACGACATAATTGTTCTTCTGTTACCTTAGCCACCTATATTTCTGTAAGTTTTAATACTTCTATGCTATTATAATTTAATTATTCGTATAAATATATATATATATATATATATATATAATATATATATAATAAATATATATATAATATATATATATTATATATATATATTTATATACAGTATAAATAATATTTAATATTTATTTCCAAACAATCTGTTTTGTAAATCAAAATTTATATATTTTTAGCTTTTGTTTTTTGAAACTACTATTTTGTTTGTGTTCATTTTTTTTTTTGCAAGACTTGATAAAGACAATGTACTTGACAATGAACTTTTCCTAAACATGTTTTTATTTGTTCTCTCTGAATGACCGTTTTGTGTTTCGTTCATGTTAGCGTTTTCATGCGTAATTTGTTTAACTTGTATAATATTTCACACATTGTTATGGTTGACCGTAATTTTAAAATTTAATTTTCATTTTCTATATATGGGGTAACTCAACCTAAATTTCGGAGTCAGTTATTATTTGTCGGCGTTACTTGTCAATTGTGCACTTTAAAAGTAATAAAAAACTTTAAAACCCCCTTTGTCTTACTCATTGAAAAAAAAGATAAACAACAGGTGTTTGGCATTCTTAATATGTTACATATACATTTACATTTCTAATTACTCTTTTTATCAGAATTGAAACTCCCTTCTTAAAATTATGTTTAAAAGAAGAGATAAATGAATAGATATGGTGCATAATATGGAGTATGAGACGAGAAACATAAACAGAAATAAGTAGGTTCTTGATGCTAAAAGAAGAGTTACTATGAGTTCACAAAAGGGCAAATTGTTCTGGGGCTTTATATAATAAAAGCGAGGAGAGCATTAAAGAAGATTAACAAAAGGAAGGGGAGTGGCTTGTAAGAAGCCAGCTATTTGGGTTGATGGCTGCCCTTGGGGTCATTGCAAGTCAAATAGGTGGGCAAATTGTCTTTCCACTTGAGTTTAATGTCTACCATTTCAGCTATATTGCATGACAGATAGCTCGTCTTAGTATTTATTAATGCCACACAAAGAAGGAATAAAATCCTGCCAACTGGAATAATTTAACACTGCTTGTCAGCTCCTTTGAAATTTAAACATAGTTAAAGGAAATGATCCATTAAATAAAAAATGTTTATTTGCCTTTAGAATTTATGGAAACTTAAAATACTACACATCTGTTAGCTAGTCAGTAGATCTGTCAGGGAGGACACCATGTATAAAGTTTTACAGCATATTACTTTTGCAGTTTCTGCGAAATCCATATTCGAATGGTTCATATCTTCAGAATACTACTTCTAAATCTTCATTCCAATTAATCATCACTTATACAATTGTGCCATTTGTGATTAAATTCTTTCTGTGGACTTCCTTCATTTTCAGTATCGCCAAGGTGGCCTATAACCCTGATTAAATCGGCCATACATTAACTTTTGATTTTGGCATTAAAACTACCTCCTTCTTTCTTAAGCCTCGCAATTTGAAATTCCACTACTGACTTCTATGTTGAGTCCAACTGATTCTTTGACAAAAATAAAATTTTCCATTGCTTTCTTTAATCGACGGGTGTTTATTTTATTCTCTTTAAATTTATTTATAGAGGTCCAAACAAACACCATCTTATCAGATAAAGAAGTATATAACAGCCAAACAAAGTTTTGTACTTATGAAAAATGTGTATAGTTTTGTTTCAAATAGTGGAGGATTCGGCTCCATCAGCACATATTCATACCCTTGTCAGAATCTCCTCTGTATAGATGAAGGTTACCGTTCTATTATGGTATCCTTAGGAAAGGTAACAGTACAACTTTGGAAAATTTTGTTAGTTGCTTTGGCTTCCACATTGCAATCATTTGCACAAGGTTGGTAGCAGTAGTCAGCCGGTACGGGGAAAAAACCTTAACCTTTCCAATACAGATTTGAGACTCCAGAGTAGTATTCTCTGATCTAATATATGAAACTTTATATGTTCCCGGTTACCCTCCTATTCTACAAATTGTGGCCAAACTTGGTTGGTCACGACGGGGCTGTTGGTTAGTTACCGTTATTATAATAGCTGAAAAGTTTATAGCTGAGTGGAATTCCTTTCTTTCTGCAGTTGGTCTATGGCTAGTCTAGGGTGTTTAAAGTTTTATTGGGTTTATTTTCCTTCGATTGTGTTTGTGTATTTACAAAGTCATAAGCTTACTGCTGACAGAAGGAATCCTCAACTCATTCAAAACTAACACAACGAATTTGAATTCCATTCCTTTTCCCCGTAGACCTTTTTTCAAATATAATTTGTTTGACTATAACTTTTATGTGATTATTTTGGCAGCATTTTGTCAATAAAATTGTGCCCTTTTATGAAATAAAGATTTGTGCATGTTACGGCTCTCTTCTAAAAGGAAGCATCATATCAAGAAAATTTCTAGGCATAATTTAAATCGTTTTTTAGAATTTGTTTTTTTTTTTTTTTTTTCTACAGCGTGGAGAATCTCGCTATAAAAAGATAGGGCAATCCAATTGGAAATTACAAAGTTTATGGTCGCTCTGATTGAAGGGTCACAAAGTTGCAATTTGGACCCTGAAATCCGGTCGATGACACTTACCGACAGGTTTTATCATAATTTACTGGTAGACACCAACTCACTACTTGATGTGCCAATCTGGACCAAATTTAGCATTTAACGGTCCATTACCCACCTCGGTTATTGAAATATTGCTGTGCATGGAATACCATGAGTATATTCTTTGCCCGAAGCCATAATGCAACGAATGTCATGATGGAAAATAAAAAAAAAAAAAAGTCCATCCGTCACCCTAGGGGGCTGCGTAATAAAAAGAAGAAGGTGATTTCCCTCGTGAGAAAGTATAACAATAAGACATACTAATTAGCACGACACCACCGTTTGAAACATTAACGTGAATATAATGCAAACGGTTAATAAGAAATCTTTCAGTTCATGGTTATAAACCTCCGACGAGAAAGCGTGTGAAATTATTGTGGAAATAATATCTCAGATTAGCCAAGACCTCGCACCAGAAAAAGAAAAATACTTAATGAATGAAAAATTACTGAAATATATTCGAATATAATCGTAATAAAATTTTATTTCAAAAACATTTACTAGATCTAGTCCTGTAATTTACAATGATTTTGGGGGGGTGGGGGGGGGAATCGGTATAATTTATATTTTAGATTTCAGTACGCAAATTTTAGAAGCCAAAAACTATAAAAGAAAGGGAGATGTCATTACGGCCTCTCCTCTGACCAAGGTGATCCTCCAATGTCCGTTGTGTGTTCAACGCCAAGACGTATTCGGCCTAAAATGTTGTGCGTTTCTTCATATTTGTTGAACTGGCCTCCTGAGAGCTACCATATGTTGGTGTTAAAAGCGCAGACAGGATAGATTTTACACACTTCAGGACTTTGCCCAAGAGGTTGTTGAAAACTAAGTGTAAAATTGGATTTTTTTTGTAGTGTAAATTATATGTTATATTATGTATTGTTTATTTGAGTTTAGGTTAATATTTAGGTCCTTTAGGTACGTTTAGGCTAGGTTAAATAGGCTCTTGCTTGCCACTCTCTCTGAATTAAAGGCAAAGGAAAGTCGACAAGTGCGGCGTTCCCCTGGGACTTTTTCGGAAATCTCCCAAATGTAGGCAACTTCTTATGATTAGCACGTGATGGTGTGAAAACTAGGCTATTATGTTACCTGGCCCCCAATTTTATCTGTTCAAAATTTTATTATCTTCTTAATAAATGGGAGAATCGCTGGCTATGGGGAAACCCAAAGGTACAGCGGACGGGGACCTGAGGTGGGGGAACAAAAAAAGAATGTATATCTGACACAAAAGTAAAAAACCTTACACGACGAGAACGGTTAGGTTTGTTTAGAAGATGCTAAAAATCTGATTTGGATAAGTCCTTATTCAATTCAGCATATGCGGTATATGAGTTCCTCCAATTCTGTGCGTTGCTTGTATAAATTGAGTTATTATGCGTTAATAATAATAAATTAATTCTTTTCCTAATCTTTTAAGCGAATGTGATTATCATTCAATTCGTTCCCTTAAGTGAAATCAGCATATTGAGGGTACTCTGGACGCGAGGTTTCGAAAAAAATTTCTATCAAATGTCCATCGGGATCTCTACTCAGGACGATGGACGAAAATGAGGTCTGTTCAAAAATTATATATATTAATTTTATGATATATAATAATATATTAATATATTTACTATAATTATATTATATTTATATTTATATATATATATTATGTCGGTTTACAATCTAGCGGTCGAATTTTTTGTTTTGATCGTTAAACAAACTCGAAATTTTAATCGTTTTATGTAAAAAGATAGTTCAAGTTCACGTTTAATGGCTGAAATCGGACCAGTAGGGAGAGGGGGGGGGTTGGGGTTTTTTTTTAAGTTTAGAGGTGGGGTATTTTTGAAAATTCCGAAATATCTCCGTTATTATTGGTCGGATCGAAAAATCGTGTTTTGAACCAATCTCTATTGCAAATTAAAATTTCTATAATTATTGTTCCTTTACATGTTTTTGTGTATCTTGAATATTAACCGAGATATTTGCTATTTGTGTCTGCATTGGTCGGCAGCACGGACAGTGAGCTGTTTGGTACTTTCCCGGAGAGAGCTGAGGAGAGAGAGAGCTCTGGGCGGCCGTTTCTTCCGTCGTTTTTTTCGTAACTATTCGTTCCATCGTGTATATAGTTATTTTTTAGTGATCCCTTACTACTTTACTACACTTGTTTTTTTTGGGCAGATTTCTCTATTGTATAACTTCACGTGGGTAGAAAATATGCTTAGTTAACGATGCCCCTGCGTGACGGACTTTTAATTTCAATTTTGATTACGAACATGTAAAGAAGCATTTCATTGATAAATCAAATATTGTTAATAGAATTAAATTTGGGGCCGAATTCCAGGACACCATTCCATTTTATTTATTTTTTTTAAAAAAGAACAAATACTTTAATATTATCAAGCAAGAAATGTCATTCGATTCATATTTCCATTTTTCAGCGTTTGAGTAATCTTGTTGAGTCAGAATATGGACGGTTTGACATTGTGTCCTGTGGAGTAAAAAAAAAGATGAGTCCCACACGTATAGGCTCTCATGATGTTTTGTTTCTCCCTTCAATTATTTCATGCCACGTCATATCAGCTTGGTTTACTGAAGATGGGAATATAATATCAAATATTATATTATTTCCTTCCTTGAATTTCCTTTTGAATGGACTTTTATTCTTAAATTTTATATACAGATTGCTGATATAAAATTCTTGGAGAAAATTCTCTTCTATGGTGGAATATTTTTAAAGGTGTCAATGCTTTTTTTTTTTTTTTTTTATGTATATGTAAATTTTATTTCCTTTTGCCTGCTACATTTATTTTCAAATTAATAACATTATTCAAACCTTTGTCTCCATTGCCCATGATGGAATTATGCTTGCAGCACGACTTTTGCAGGAAGTCAAGTTGTTAGGAGTAATAAATAAATATTATGAAAGTGAACACCGTTTTATTTTACCTAAGTTTTTGTTTTTTTTTTTTTTTTACGAATCATAAACCCCTAGGTTATCTAAAAATATACCAAAGGTTATGACCTTCTCATAAACATATATTGATTATAAATCTACTTATTCCTTCCTCCAAAAATACCTTATGAGTTTCTTACTGAACTACGTTATATGTAATATTTCAAAATTAGAACCGCATGGAGAGTGATGTAATAATATATGGTAATTAATTCCGAAATAATAGTGCAGCCGTATCGATAATGTAAGGGGTGGGTAGGTTTGGTTAATAAATGTAAATACAAAATTCAAAAAACTATCCTTAATTCTTTATGTCCGCGTAAACGGATAGAGTTATAAGGTCTGATTCATTATAGTATTTTCATTTTTATAATAAGACAAAAAAAAATTATATGTGCATATCTTATATGGACTAATAATTATGGGATTGTTCGATTTTTTGTATTTTCATTCCCCTCTACCCTCTCCTTAAACGTTATATCTGGTTACTGAATGTATGTATATCCACAATTATCCTAAAACGTTTATAATCTGATTTTTTTTGTATAATGGATTCTGATCAAAACGTATTGTCTTTAACGGATGCGATGAGATACAAACACACTCGCACGATTAATACATGTTGTTTTATAAAAATGGAATGGTTCTTTTTCAAATTTGAGAAACTTATTTTTGTTCCGGATCTTACATTTTAACTTTTGAGCGTAGTTCCATGTTGCCTAAAATTATTAACTAAAATGTTCGTCACGCAGGAGCCGCGAAAGCTAAGCAGATTTCCCTCGTGGACTTTAACAATAGATAAATCCATATAATGGTAACACAATAGCACAGTCAATATCAATTGGAGAAATACAAACAATAATAAGAAAACTCCCGACGGGAAGCGTCTGAAACAAAACAACCAGGTGTGCCAACTTCACACTGGAAAGAAAAACAATTACTGAAATGCATCAGAATATAGAAATTTAAAACTATTTACTATATCTAGTACTGTAATTTGTAATGGATGAGAATAATTCTTATCTCAATCGATCAAATTTTAATAGTCCAAGACCTTAAGACCAAGGCCGTAGTTTGGAGGGGGGATTTTCGAATATATATATTTTTTTCGTGAAATTTCACGATAACTTTTCGTTTCACATGTCATACAGACTATAACTGCATTTTTTTTCTTTGGTGTCTGTTTGTTTGTTTGTTACCTTTCCACGCATAAACGGCTGAACCAAATTTTATGAAACTTGGTATGTATATTACTACTATCCCAACTTAGACTTTAGACTATATTAATATCCTCTGAGACGAACAGGAGTGGGGGTTATAAGCGAACCCAGAAATTAAAAATAGCGATATTTCGTTTCCTATTAGTTTTTCGGCAAATATGAACTTAATAAAAGTTGTTTATTTTGTTATTTAGAGTAACTTTTGTTATATACACTTTTTTCGTATACCGAATTATAAACGAGGTATACGCTGAAACCTATGTATAGCGGAAGTGAACAATTTTATTTGGGACAAAAGATCCAACCGAAATAAATAAAACTCGGTATATGTATTATCACTAACACTTTAATTATAACAAGCCATACCAAGATTTCTAGGGACGGGCAGGAGTGGGGGTTATGAGGGATGCCAGAAATTAAAAATAACGATATTTCGTTTCGTATTGATTTCTTGGCAAATATTAACATAACAAAAGTTGTTTATTTTGTTATTTAGAGTAACTTTTGTTATATACACTTTTCTTTTATAACAAAGTATAAACGAGATATACGCTAAAAACTAAAGCGGGGGCAACTATTTTATTGGGCACTAATGGTAGAACCGAACTTAACAACACTCGGTTTGTAAATTAGCATTAATTCTTCCATGATTATAAGCTATACTAAAAATTTTAGGTTCCAAGGGGAATGGGGGTTATGCGGGAGGCCTGAAATAAAAATTAGCGATATTTCATCGTCTATTTGGTGTTTGCCAATCGTGCACATAGCATAAGTTGTTTACTTTTTTAATTAGTGTAAATTTTGTTTTATAATTTTTTTTTTTTAAAATAAGGTATGAAGCAAGTAATTTGCTTATTGATATGCTCAACAATACATTCCAACATGAACTACCCAGGTATCTCACCCGGATAAGTTAATTCAAATCCATGTTAGAATTTTATCCATAATAATTCAAAACTATGTTATTTTTTAACGCCAGTAACAGTTTGCACCAAATAAGGTATACTGCCCCACCCTTCTCTAAGTGTATTTAATACATTATTTAATCAAAACGTGAATAATATTCTAAACAGTTTTAGAATTGTGAAGATAATGAAATATGATTTTTTAATATATTTGAATGTATTAGAGGATAGCTATCCAAAATACATTGCAGGTTGGCAGCACTGAGGCTATGTAAGTGTCGAGCTACTTCCTTTGTCCTATCAGTTCTGCCGCTTCCCTTCCGTCCTCATATTGGTCTATGTTTACATGTTAATTGTTGCTTATAGCAATGTATTGTTATTCTCAGGAATGTGAATTTCTTTAATAATCATAAATAAATAATTTACAAGAATAAACGCTAGGGAGGTGCACTCAGGTATTTCTGGCATTTATTAACTCTGATCCATTAATGTATTATGATATACTTTACTGAAAACCAATATGAATACACAGTTTACAATCGAGACTTATGAAAGAGTGTTTTAATAGTGGCTATGACGTACCTAAAACAGCTGTCACTGTTGGACATTGTACCGCATGAAGGGAAAGAAACTTATTCATACATGGTTTGGAAGATAGAATACATTTAGGATTATGAATTATATGGTCCATCACTTTATAAAAAAAAAAACTACATACACAGAGGACTGGAAATATAAAAATATTGAGGACAGTGAAGTCTTAAATAACAAATAATTTTATTATCAACAAACCCACAGTAACGACGGGTATAAATTTTAAACACTGGGACAGGGAAATAAAAAAAATATTGTGGAAAGTAAAGCCTTGCCAAAAACATACCATCTTCATTCAGCCTCAAATGAATTCCCGGGCGAAGCCGGGTACCTTTGCTAGTATATATATATATATATATATATATATATATATATATATATATATATATATATATATATATATATATATATAATTTTGAACGGACCTCATTTTCTATTTTATTGAGAATGCCTACAAATTCTTCAAGGTATTTTTTATACTCATTAAAATAATACAGTTTTACTTTTTAAAGAAATGATTATATGATAATCTCGCGGAAATGCTCCCTCAATATTTCAATTGTGATTCAATATTTAGAAAAGCGTTTCCTACACCGG